>VZTH01002850.1:179526-193701 GCA_013397815.1 Aleadryas rufinucha
CTCTTCACAGCACTCCCTAATTCCTGGCAACTTCAGCCAGGAACTCATTAGCTCTGATTTTCAATCTAAGGGCAGTATATTCATACTATTTTTAGGTAATTATTTTTATTTACTTCAACATCTCATTGATAGTAAGACAGATGGAGAGATGGTATTACAAGGCTCTGGAATGACAGGACACAGGGAATGGCTTCCCACTGCCAGAGGGCAGGGTTAGATGAGATATTGGGAAGGAATTCTTCCCTGTGAGGTTAGGGAGGCCCTGGCACAGGTTTCCAGACAAGCTGTGGCTGGCCCTGGATCCCTGGAAGTGTCCAAGGCCAGGTTGGAGCACCCTAGGACAGCGGAAGGTGTCCCTGCCCATGGCAGGAATGAGATTTAAGGTTCCTTCCAACCCAGACCATTCCATGGTTCCATGATCTCCATTTCTCAAGTTTACTTTCTCTTTCATTTTCACACCTCCTCAATGGCACAGAAGTCAAAAAGTCTGGAAAGATGAAGCAAAACTCCAGAGAGTTTGTCACAGAACACAATAATTATCCATAAAAGAAAGAAGTGTCCCTTTTGCACGGGGATCAAGAACAATGAGCAGGCACTGAACAGTCAAGGTCAAACTCCCCCAGAGTCTTCTGTAAATATACAGGGAAACACCACATTTGCTTAACTGCAGTGAGGGAAATGGAGATGAAACATTCAAAAACTCTTTTATAACAGTAAAGATAGTTAGTTAAGCACTGGAACAGATGGCCCAGGGAGGCTGTGAAGTTGCTATCACCCAAAGTTTTCAGAACAGGTTAGAAAAACAGCTGGCTGCAATATTACAGGTACAGGTAATTCTGCCTGGAGGTCTGGATAACCTCCTAACATCCTTTCTAAACAAATTTTCTAAGATTCTGTGAAAAAAAAACCCAGATAAATTTAGGTAGAAGACTTCAAAAAGCAGAAATTGGGAATACACAAAGTATTTGTTATTTTATTTCAATATTTACTATTTACTGGATGTGGTTCAAACCCTCCTGCGATTTACAGTCACTTCCCACACCAGCTCTGGTGAAGACAGTATTAAAAACACAAATAAAACCACATTATCCTCACTGAGTGATTCATTCCATCAAATACCTGTGTCTGAGAGGGAATGTGCACCTCAGATTCCAACTGCTGAGCTGGATATGTCCACTCTGGCTTTGATTTCCTTGTTGAAACCATGGAATTGCTGGATGCAAGTGGTGCAGTGTTACCTTTACCAGAGGAATATGTGCCATAAATTGCTTCCTTTGGCTTTGGGAAGGTGATGGCGTCTGTGTTCTCAGGATCTAGCCTGCTACTGATCTCTCCTGTACAAAGAAAACATGGACTGCAGGTTTCATTCACTTAGTAGCAGTTATTCATTTAATCACATGGCAATAGAGGCTTGTGAAAGTCATGATTTTCAGCAGCACTGGCTTAACACTGGGCAGAGCTTCAGATTTGGATACTTAGAATTTGAAATGTGCAGGTAGGAACCCAGGAGGATCCCAGAAATGAAGAGGAACCAAACCCTCCCAGGGATGAAGAAATCTGTTTCCTGCCCAGCTGCAAGACACAGGATTCTCCTGCACTTTATGCACTGCAGAATTTGATGAGTGCTCATCTCAGAGCTCTTCCCTTGGGAGATAAAACCAGGGCCTGAGAGTGGAGCTGGAGATGCAGCTGAACGTTGTTATGAATGCTTTGTACTCACCTGCAGCTGAGTTCTTGTGCTGCCTGGGAAATTCAGGGAAAGGTACTGCTTTGGATACAACAGGAGGGACTGGCAGAGGTCTCTTTGCTGCTGGAAGGATGAGCCTTTGGCCAGTGAGGCTCAGAGGTCTTACAAGAAGATGACATTCCTGAACAATTCCAGCTAGGAAAGAAGAAGAATTCATAGCAATGAAGAAAGAATTAAGCAAAGGCAGACCCAAGTTCTACATCAACACACAAAAGCAGCAGTTTCCTTTAACTGAGAGATTCCTATCTTTCCATATTCAATAGTTTACCTTGATGGAAGGTGAACTTTGCCTATAAAAATTGACAAATACATGCAAGGTATTGTACCAGTGCTAATTCTGAAAGGGAATTATGTGTTTGTACATCTATAATTAGATGCTTGTACAATGCAATTTAATATGCAGAATGGATGAGAATTAACTCTTGTAAAGCACAAGATAATTATGTAATTATGAATATAAGCTGATTGCTAAAACAATCCAAGTCTAGTTAAGATTGAACAATTAATAACCAGCTGTTAATCATGGTAGTTTATTTTGACTGCTATTTATACAAGAACCTCCACCACACACAAAATTCTTCTTTCCAGCAGCAGCTGAACCCTGTGAGTTCCAAGAAGTGGCTCAGGATGATGCTCAGCACAACACACACTACACCCTCCATCAGTTACCTGGAGTAAGCAGCCTGAAGTTCATCCCTATGCTTTGTAAAGTTTGACATCACAATTCTTGGAAGTCTGGAGGTGGCAGGAAATTCAATTCCCAGATATCTGCTGCAAACAGCAGCCCAGCAGCACCCGGGGGGGTCCAGGGACTCACCTTTTGGGGTGTCTTCTTCTACCAGGGGGAAGGCAGAATCCGGGGAGTGAAAGGCAGGCAAAGCCCAAGGGCTGGTAACTGTGTGACCTTTCCCTGGCTTCTGACTGCACATCTAGGAAGAGACAGAACCCCCTTTTAACAAAGGGAAATCTGGGATTTACAGACACTTCTCTACTCCTGCAGCAATAAATAATAAATATAATTTCTTCTGTGACTCTTTCATTAAGATTTAACATGTACCACTACTTCTACTACTTGTGAACATGCTACAGTATTATCTACTGTTGTTACTTCAGTAATTTAAAATAAAGTTAATTAAATTTAATTGATGACTTGTGTACTATTTAATCTAGGAAGGAATCCAGGAAGTTTGCTCAGTTTTAAGCAGAGTAGTATAAATACAGTGTTTCTTGACAGAACAGTCTTTAAAAATATAAAATGCATACACAAGCAATGAACCAGAAGGAAAAAGGAATACTTGAAAATATTAGCTTTTAATGAGTGATTATCAAGCTTTTAGTACAATCCAGGCCATGATTGGGATCTTGGAGCACTGTTGGGTCATAATTACTGAATAACAGCACCCAGCAACTTTCTAGAGACAGAGAAGGAACTCTCAAGAACTGCTCTGAATCCTAAGTGGGAAATGAGATAGATCAAAAATTAACTACTCTAATCTTTCCTCCCAATTTGTCTAACAACATTGCCCACAAGAGATGAGGGAGAGAGAAAATGTGTACTTTTTATCCTAACAGAGAATCTTTCAGAGAAGTCAGAGGTCCTCATTTTAGTTATGGCTGTTATGGAGCATTCTGCTTTAAGGGCTGGAGGTGGATGAATCCTCATGTCCTGGTGTTCCAAGAAAATAGCAATAACCATGGAACAAAGATTAACTTTATGCCAGCTGCCATATAAGTGGCTTGATACTGAGAAAAGGAAATCATAAACCACACTTTCCTGCTCACCCTCAGCCCCAGCAGTTTGGTGAGGCCACAACAAAAATATATAAAAGGCAAGAAATTGAATTAAACAGTGATTCCTTTTGCAGGCTGTTGCTGCTGTATCAGTAAGGCAGCACTGATTCTACTGCTGGTGAGTTTTATCCCAATTTAAATCCCAGTTATGAGGTTTTGTTACGATAAACAGCAATGAAATAGATTTATTTTAATTCTTTTCATAGAGATGTAATAAGCTACAAGGAAAAGGAGTTCAGGTGGAGTGTGTGAGTTCAAAAGCAGCCTGGAGGCTTGGGGTTTTTTTTTAATTGGAGATAGATATTTAATTCTTTTTTGCTGTAGCCTTTAATTTCTATAAAGTCCATGGCAGGTGTGATGTTAAAACAAGGACTGATGCAACAGAATGTAATTTCATCTCTCATTTACACTGCCCAGTGCCATCATTCACTTCCTTACAGGCAACAGAGTGGAACCACGGAGCTGATCCACAACAGCTCCCCATGAAAATTCCACCCAGTCCCTACATCTTTCCACATTCTTTCAGCACCCTGATTGCTGCATTAGCTCCCTCTTGAAGAATTCAAGGAGATACCAAAGCAAAATCTGCCAAACTGCCTCCATTTGGGGAGTATTTTCACTAAAATTAAGCCAACACAATTACAAAAATAAGACCTCAAAAATAATATTAAGTACTGCATGAGAAAGGTTTACTTTTAACATCACTGATTCATTAGGGGCATTTTTAAAGTTCAGTTTTGTAGGGCTGGAAGGGAGCTCTTAAATTGCAGGGCAGACTAAGGCTGACTTGCCTTAAAATATGCTTGGAGTGTGCTAAAAAACTATTTTTTCATTTCAAGTGCTTCTGAGTGTAATTAACCTGGGACACAAGAAAAACAATTCTATTACCCTTTCTAAAGTGTTTTTCTCCTGTGGATAAACCTCTCCCACTTTAGTTTTGCTTTTTTACTTCATTTTAAATAGGGCACTTGTTGGAACACCACAGGGATTTTTCTGATTAGTTCTCTATTTGTTTTCTTTTTACCTAGCAATATTTAACTAGAACTTTTTTTTTTTTTTTGGTAAATATCTTTGTAAGTATTTTTTCCTCCAGTAAAAAACAAAGACTGGTATTAAATACAGAGGAAAGGTGAGTATTGTGTACCAAACCAGGAATAGAGAGATGAGATTTGGTAAATAAATATCAGAAAATCTGAGGGTTGGTAGTGATGGGAAAGAAGGGATGTAACAGATTAATCTATTATTCCATCTAGCTTCTCCAAACTGTCACATTTGTTGTTAAGAACTTGCTGTCAAGATTTGATGGACACAGCACTTCCCCTATAAAGGGAAAGAGGAAGCACAGCAAAATAAAATCAATGGAACTAAGGTCAGTTTTCAGTATGTTCAGGAAACTGTCAGGAAAGAGCTTGGAGAAGGCAGCTTTAACTGGAAGAAACTGGGAATTGCATCTTTAACAACAGGTTTTATGTTATTCTTATCTTCTTTAAGCTCTTAAAGTGGCCAGAGATTGGCTCTGAACTGTCAATTTTCCACATGCTTGGAAAAATCAAGCCTTGCCCCTTTCCTGACCTAGTGCTCTCTAGCTCTCCCAGAAATCCACCTCCATCAGAATTCCTCCCTAACAGGTGTGAAAAAGAATAGCTGGAGAACTTTGGTCAATCCCACATCTGCTTTTTGAAACAGGCACCAGAAGCAGCACAGAAGGAAGTAACGAAGATAATTGCTGGCTTGAACCACAATATGTTTTACTTGTGGGCAGAGGGCCAGCTTACACAAGGCAGGATATGTAGGATCAACTTATTGGAATTCAGGAATGAGGCTCCATTCCTGTCTGGAGCCAGCTGTAAACCAGCAGCCCATGGCATCCCAATCAGGCACCGAGTTTTGTCAGGGAATGCTGAAATGCACACAAACAGCTTCAGCAGCTCTGGCTGCACCCCTGCCTCGCAAAATGACAGTCAATCTCCAATTCCAGATGACAAGAACTGGATAAAAACTTAAAACAAATGGTGACCTTTCAAAAGATTAATTTGTTTACCAACAAAACGTTCTGCGTTTGTCAGGCGAGATGGGGGTGACCTTCACATTCCCATTTCCAGGTTGAGAGGATGCTGACTGCAGTCATCTGTTAACTTAACTCTCTCTCACCAATTATTTCCTTTTTATTTTTAGTGACAGGAGGATTTTATTAAATCACTGCGCTGCTTATTATGATTACACACCGTAATACAAATGCAAGGAGCTTCTTTTGATTTACTTTTTTGTAGTGTGACATCAATTTGTTTAAGTCTCATCCTGCCACCAGTGCCAAACTCTGCTTTGGCTGTAATTAGAGCCACATGCCTGGGTTTAAAACACAATCAGGTTTGGGGCACCAAAAGACCTGGTTTTCTTCTACAACTTCTTCCAGTCACTTGAAATGAAAGGAATTGCCCTGCCTTGCTTTATAATTTTGAAAATAAATACACTTTCAAGATAAGCATTAGTGATTAGCAGGATGCAAATGCTGAATAAAGAATGAATAATTGAGGATATGATTAGAATGGTTGTGCTCAAACAAGTGAGCTTAAAAAAAGCCCCAGAATCACTGCCATCACCATTAGAGCCACACTAGATAAGATGCAACTCATAAAGGCTAGAAATCATCCCCATATTAAATTCTATCTCATGAATAAATGAAAAGGTTCCTAAGTTTACAGTATAATATACATTTATAAGAAAACAAGGACCCAAAAGTGCCAGTATAATTCTATAACAGAACAGCAGTCCTATGAAAATGGAAGGTAGAGAGCTGTGAATCTTTTCTACATTGCACCAGTACATCAGAATTATTTTTGCTGCAATTCAGATTGCTGTTCCTTTGGCTGGATACTCCATGGGAAGTATACATATTTAATAATTATCCACTCATCATTTTTCGTCTCTTATCCAGATATAGGCTGCAAAAGAAAGTGATGCCCAGTCTGTGTTTCAAACAGAATTACAGCCTTCATTTTAAAATAACTACAGAATTTAGCAGAGGATGAAGCATTATTATCAGACCCAAAAAGGTACAAAAGGGCAACAGTTAATTGTTCTTAGTTTCTATGGCAAAATCCAGCATCAGCAACTTTATAATACCAAAAGAGCAAGAAAATACATCATTTTTGGTGAAACAATGAAATCCTGACTAATAATTTTTCCAACTACTGGAATGGCAGGATAATAAAAACTCCGGGTAGATTTGTGCTTGACCCCTCAGGTCACCTCAACCCCCGAGTTTTTAACCTCACTGCGCTTTCAGCTGCGCAGTTCTCCTTGAAAACTCCTGGAATACACCTGAATGGCGCAAGACAAGCAATTAGTTTTTAATTTAGTTGGATGAGAGTGATTTTTCCACGGATTTTTGGGAGCCGCTCGCTGACCCCACGGACACACCTGAGGCACGTGTGCGTACGGACAGCGCCCCCTGCCGGCCGCTCGCCGACGCCGGGCAGGTGCCGCCGGCCCCGATTCCCGCCGCGCCTTTAATCTAAATTTGATCCAAATTAACGTCATTTCAGACCTGCAGCTGCACACGGATTCATTGGCGTTACTACTAATAATCATATATATCATGTATAATCATAGAGATCGTATAAAATCCCTCCTTTAAGTGCTGGCAGACACCACATTTAACAACAAACACATCTCAGCAGTAGATTTTGCAAATACCAACTGCAAAATTTTACAGCCAGTGAAGGCAGAACATCCCAAACCACACACTGTGCCCTAAGATTCAAAAACTTTGAAGAGAACAAATTAGAGAGGAAATACCTGCTTGGTTTTAAACCTGTCAGCTCTTCAGCAGCTGTAAATATGTATCTGGGAGCTTGACTAATTCACATTAAATGCTTGTAATTTAAGTCCCAAATAAGTTTTCTGTGCTCAGTGCATGTTTCAGAGAGAGTGGTAAAACACATGGCTCTCTGCAGCAGGATAATATTCCTCTCTGTGAGTGTTTTAGAGTGGTTCTAAAAAGCTATTAGCCATGATGCTTTTTTCTAATTAACTCTATTATCACAGGGTTAGACAAATCACTTCTTAGTCTGGGCAACAGCTTTCAGAAATCATTTTTTATAAGTGGCAGCTCACAACTGTGCCATTCACAGATTCTCTTCATGTTGTTTAAAACCAAATACCCCAGAATCTCTGCTAGAGCACTGGGCTTGCTGCAGGATGCTTCTGTCACATAAATTAAATTGCAGAAGAGCATCCCCACGTGAGACCATTGGGTGTGCGGACCACAGCGCTGCGCTAAATTTGTGAACATAATTGATTTTGGGAGGGATGGCTGTGCCTACTCTTTTGGTTTTTTTAAAGCATTCTTTGCTAAAAATATCATCTTTACATTCAACTGCTGTAGAAGAATTGCAGAATTGGCAGCAGAACTGAAAGTTGCAGTTGCAGGACAGAAATTTGGAAGAATCAAAACTTGATCTTGCACAATTTGGACATTCCCAGAGCAGAGAGAAGAATGGGCTTTTAATTCCTCCTTGATCTTTGGGTCATATCCAAAACTCCTCAAACTCCAGTTTATCTCCTCTCCCTGATTTTCCTGAGATTACTGACCATGCACATTCCCATGTATATTCATACTTTTGCTGGATTGGGATCTTGGTACATAAACCTGTGATATTACAGATTTCTTTTCCCCCACTATTATCACTCAAAATGTTTTGATCCTTACATATCCATGCCAAAAAGTAGGAAACTATGATGTACTTCCACTTAAATATTTTATTTAGGACTGATAAATATTAACTGTAGTATTACTGTAGCAATGCATATAATAAACCCATAAAAAAATAAAAGTTACTTACAGGAGCAGATTTTTTCTTAGTTAGAAGTGGCAGCCTGGTCTCATTGTTGGGATGTTTTAAACCAGCTTTATTATCCAGGTTCTCTGGGTTAAGCATAATTTTAACATCCATTTCCACCTGCTGCTGAAATATAGAATAGGAATAATCCTAAAATAACTGCACTGGGACTGAAGTGTTTGGAGGCAGAAATTGTCTAACGTTGTAAATTTGCAAAACAATGATAAAAATTAATATTATTTGACTCCACACAGAACAGGCAAACAAAAAAGCCTTTTGATTAGATGGAAAACTTTGCAAAGACTTGCAAATACTATCCAAATATACACTTTTTTCAGACTTTGTTCAATGAATTCCATTCCCAGCTCTGAAATTTCCACAGCTGCACACCTTTGAGTTAAATCTGGAGTGGGAAGCCCAGTCAGGTTTGACTCCCTGGACCAACACAGGTCCCTGTGTCGTGGTTCACACACTCCCATCCTTTGGGAGGGGGTTCCCTGTGCTTCCCACAGAGGACAACAAGGATCCAATCTACCTTGGCTCTGTCTGCCAGACACTGGAATTCAGGAATCACTGACCTGATGGACCAGAACAGCTCCTCTGGATCAGTTACAGCTCATTGACTCAGTGCAGGCACAGCACTTGGTTATTAGCAAATGAGGAAATAAAAAACCCTGATAGTGATCAGAATTAAAATACAATAGTTCTTAATGCACTCTGTGATCTGCATGGAATGAGTCCAACTATTCTGCTAATAAAAGTCATGATGATTTAAATCCCAATGGACAGAAAAAGACTTCACAAGTTTCTTCTTGTTATAAGAAATACCTAAAGCATACCTGTAAAAGCCAGAGTGATGCCCTATGTTTTTATTACAGTAGAAGTTTCTCAAGTTGAAAACATTTTGGTGCATCTTCTAATGTATAAACATAAAAATAAATCCAGGAAAATTCCAATTTTTACAAATAAAATATGCCATTAAAAGTTCAAGAATCATTAGATGTGTATTTGAACTATTGAACAATTGTATTATTTTGTGAAAGCACTAAAAATGCCTTAATTTATTTATCTGCACAATATATTCTCTCTTCTTTTGATGGTAATTACAAGCAGATGTATCAATGAGATGCTCATTTAGATTTGGGGTTGTAAGAACACAAGTTATTATCCAAGCCAATTACTCTTTTACCCACATGGCTGCACAGAGACAGAAAGTTCAATTTTCACCTCATCAGTGCTTTTGTGGTATTTATTTTATTACTATAACACACCGTTATGCAGGGAGGAAACTGCTGGTGCTATTAAAAAAAGAATTGGGGGGAATTGAGCACCTTCTCAATTAAAACAGGAGATGATTCCCAATGCAAACTCCTCACTCAGGCTGACAGGGAAATGATCAATGCAGGGTGAGAAAGTGCCACACAGGATAACAAGAACTGAAATGATGAATAAAAAAACCACCTGATAAAAGTGGCTTTGTCAGCTTAGATGTGTGGGAAGTGTTTGTGTCCATCCACACCTGCATGGGTGATACTGAAATCCTTCCCAGCTTAAATGTTATCCTGGGCTGGGAGAAGGTTTCTGTCTCAGCTGCTCCTTCTACTGAGAATTTTTTAACACTTTCAGTCATGGGGTATTATCAAAACCTGAATCCATGGGAAGTCAGAGCATTATGGGATGCACTGGTACCCTACAAGAGCACAAACACTCATTGAATGTGGTCCCTGGCAGAATAATTAGTGTGTGATTTCAGACCTGAGAGCCCTGGGACACACGTGGGGCTGATTTTCTGCATCTCTGGACAGGCAGGGGCTCAACTCGTGGCAAAACCAACTGCTTCTGACAGGCACCAAAAGGAAGATCCCTGGTTGAGAAAGAAACAGGCAGTGAGGTTTCTAAAAATGACTTAGGTTTCACTTATTAAACCCATGCTGCTTTCATCCAGTTCTACCCAAATGACTATATTTTTATTTAAATTTGCATTTAGCAAAAGTAAAATCCCAGGAGTTAGCAGAGCGCTGCTGTAGCCACTTAGAATTGTATTTACCTTCGTATTTTTTTTAACTTAAAATCAAAACTAAACTGACTTTTTCTAGGTCAATGCTCCCATTTGCTTTACAAGATTCTGTCACCACAGGTTTTGTGTCTTGCAATAAACATGTTTCACTTACCACTTAGGGGGCTCTTTTAAATTTCCTTCTTTATTAGCAGCTGAAGAAAGAGTTAACTCCTGGCCATTTATAACATTTAAATAGTTTCCAGCATGCTTCTGTTAGAGGGAAAAAATGATGTTTAGACTCTTACTAAGAGATAAGGGATATTAATTTTATTTAATTCAGTTCATTAAGCAATCCAGGTCTTTGCTTGACTCAGCTTGAAAAGTTGATAAACTTTGTGCCTCTGATGGACTACAAATCTGATTTTGGCTAGTGGGACCAAGATCAGTTAATTCTGATGACCCAAAAAAGGAAGCCAACATTCTGAACTGTAATGTCTGAGTAACCTCATCAGTTGCTGATTGGAAAGGGATTTTGCAGGACAACAAAAAGTGGCCTCAAATGAATTATTAACAAAGACTTAAAAAACTGGATCATCTTCTGGATCTGTTCTATTTTACTTACTCTCAGTCCAAGTTCAGTTCTTTCAGTTGCTGTTCTGAGGTCACAGATATCCACGGCTTCTGCATTTCCTTTCAAGTTGTTTTTTTCCATTTTAAGTCTGTGAAGGTCTTCTTGAATCTAAAAAGTAAGTAGGGACAAAAATCATACCTGTAACCAAACCCCATGGGATTAGGTAGAAGGATTTAATTACAATTAAATTATTCCTGAATATAGGAAAAAGATCCATGCGACATCCCATACTTCTGTACTACTATAAGAGAACACAAAGCCAATGTCTTTAGGCTGTTGATTGTAGAAAGGCTGGAAAAAACTCAATTTTAAAACAAACCTCACAAAGCAGTGACAATAAACTTCAGGAGTGAGGTTCTCTGCCAAGGAATGATGTTTCCTCACACATCTCACACACCTCTCATGGCACAGGTGGTTTCACGGGGCAGGCAAAAACTCCAGGCAGCCTGTGAGGAGACCACACCAGCCCATGTCAAACTCGTGTACTTACATTAACTAAACAACTCCGAGGTCTCAAACCCCGCAGCATTTACAGCCCAAGCCCTGCTCCGACACGCACCAGCCACTGCCCCTCAGGGAGGGCCGAACCCCCCCGCATGCCTCGTCCCGCAGCATCGGGACGCGCCGCGCCTCAGCCGTGGGGCGACTCGGGGTACCGAGGAGTGACCCGGGGTGCCCCGGCGGCTCTGCCGGGGCAGGAGGAGCCGGTCCGGGGAGGGAGGTGCCGGTNGCGCGGCCGCTGGCGCTGCTCACCAGCTGTGCCGCGGGCTTCGCGCCCGAGGAGCTCGTCAAACGTGAGTCGGGGCCGCCGCGGCGCCCAAGCGGGCGGAACCAGGGGCCGCGGCCTGCCCGCGCCCGCGGGAATCGGGCTGGCAGCGGCTTCCTCCAGCCCCGGCCCTCACGGGGGCTGTTCTCCTCTCAGGGTCGCTGCCATCCCCTCATGGTCTCAGTTTTCCCCTCAGGGGTCGCCGCCATCCCCTCACGGTCCCAATTTTCCCCTCAGGATCTCAGTTCTCCCCTGAGGGTCTCATTTTTCCCACCAAGGTGGCAGTTCTTCTCAAGGATCTCAATCCTCCCCTCAGGCACCAGCCCCAGGGCAGCCACGCAGCCCCCGAGCCCTTGCAGAGGGTGTCAGGAGCCTCCTTAGTGCTTTAAGGAAATAATTCATCGATTTCTCAATGCGGAAGGACTAAAAGGCAAAGCTAAAAATACTGTCTGTTCTGCAGTTGTTAGAATTGCGGATTACACTTCGTACCGAGTACACAGAATTCATTCTGTAGGAAGTGGTTTTCCTGGAAACCAGTTGCCATTTTTATAGCTCAAAAGGGAACACAAGAATAAGATCTGATAGTAGAGGAAACCATGGTGGAGTTTTTGGTAATTGTAAAGTCGGGGGATTCCAGGAAGAAGCTGTTCAGATCTTGGTGGGTTTCCCGTGTTTGGATGGCCCTGGTTTTTAGGGAACTCTTGGAACAGTTTGCTGTGCACACTGAGGTGTAGAACTGAACTCCCTCATCCCTTCTCTGGATTTNCAGCTGCCCGGCTCCGTCCCCGCTCCCGCCGCGGCCATGGCGGCACCGCCACCCGGCAACGGGACGCGCCGGCCGGGCCNCCTCAGGGGTCGCCGCCATCCCCTCACGGTCCCAATTTTCCCCTCAGGATCTCAGTTCTCCCCTGAGGGTCTCATTTTTCCCATCAAGGTGGCAGTTCTTCTCAAGGATCTCAATCCTCCCCTCAGGCACCAGCCCCAGGGCAGCCACGCAGCCCCCGAGCCCTTGCAGAGGGTGTCAGGAGCCTCCTTAGTGCTTTAAGGAAATAATTCATCGATTTCTCAATGCGGAAGGACTAAAAGGCAAAGCTAAAAATACTGTCTGTTCTGCAGTTGTTAGAATTGCGGATTACACTTCGTACCGAGTACACAGAATTCATTCTGTAGGAAGTGGTTTTCCTGGAAACCAGTTGCCATTTTTATAGCTCAAAAGGGAACACAAGAATAAGATCTGATAGTAGAGGAAACCATGGTGGAGTTTTTGGTAATTGTAAAGTCGGGGGATTCCAGGAAGAAGCTGTTCAGATCTTGGTGGGTTTCCCGTGTTTGGATGGCCCTGGTTTTTAGGGAACTCTTGGAACAGTTTGCTGTGCACACTGAGGTGTAGAACTGAACTCCCTCATCCCTTCTCTGGATTTGTTTTTACCTCTTTCAGAGCAATTCTTGCTTAGAACCTCACCAAGCACAGGGCTCCCCCCAGGAACTGGCTCCCTCCACCTCATTAAAGCACATTTTGAAACAAAAATAACAATACAAGGTCTGCAGTCAAAGGCTCCTCTGTCAAAGCAGCTGGGGGACACTGAGTTATTGAAGGATTCGACACAAAAAAATATTAGTTTCTTGTTTTTAAGGAAGGTATAAGCAAATTGGAAGGAATTTTTCAAGGTTTCTCTAGGTTTCCCCTTTGATTATTTTGCATAGTGAAATTAAACAGGTAGAAAAGGTAGGTGAGCAAAAAGCTATTTAGTCTGAGAAAGTCCTAAAATTTAAGTTCAGATTTTTTTAACTGGTACTCACTTTGAAATGTCTCAGCTTCCACTGCTCCCAGTACCAAAACTGGAGTCTTGTTTGTGTGTCCTCTGATTGGGTTACTTCACATTAAGACATTAAAATCCTCCTGAAAGAAACAACAGAATTTGCTAAAATAAATATCATCAGCGTTTTAAGTCCCTGCTTTGTATAACAAGTGAAATGAAATCAGATCCAGCAGACTGTAAAACATTCAAGGACACATTGGCAGGGACAGGGCAGCAGTGAGAAGGGTTTGGTGGGGTGAAACAGCCTGTCAGAACTTTTCAGGCCAATTCCAAGACTTTTCCAGGGTTTTCATCCTGTTAAATAGAAAATGGCTTGAGATTGAGAAGCAGTTGATGGTACATTTGCTGGATATATTTTTATTTGTTCAGGTCTCTGTAGGGTGCTCTGAATGCTTTAATTCATTGAGTGCTGGGGTAAAACAAAGCTATTTAAAGTGCTCAACACAGGTCTGTCTGTTATTATCGTGATGTATTTATCACAGCTTAAAACAGCAAATAAGATTGGTTCAATTTTCATAATATCTCATGTGATTGTTCTTCCTTCTCTTTTTGGATTTCTACCACTCCCCTCCCCCCCCCC
>VZTH01002850.1:193728-311288 GCA_013397815.1 Aleadryas rufinucha
CCCCCCCCCAGCATATTTGGGTTCTCTTTAGTCCTTGGTGTAATTTTAGGAGTATTTTTTATGGTTTATTCCACCAGGTGGCTCTCAAGGCCCAGAATGTGGGAACTACTCCGTGTACCTGACAGCTCTGAGGATTTGGGAGCATTTAGGGCGTTATGTTCTTACGACATTTATTCAGTCTGAAAAACACTATGAAGAGTGCTCTATACCTTACTCCATTTGGGAAAAAAACTGCAAAAAGAAGTTGTAATAATTTAAATATTACTAGACACACAATGTGCTAGAAGTGCTTAAATACACTTGGGTATGAGAGAACAGGGAAATTACTGCAAGAGAGCTACATCTGGTTCTCTGATTATTTAACTCTTCTGAACAGTTATTTCTGGTCTTCAGCTCCCCTTTTTCAAAAGTATTTGCACTTTCAGAAGACTTAGTAAGATTCAGCATTAAAAATGGAGAGGGATGTGAGATTTTAAAATATTGCCATGTCCTCTCTTGTTTTCAAAATCGTTATTTAATTTATCCTGTCTACATGAAAGAATATGAAATTAAAAGTCAATATTTAAGTCAGTAAAATGAGCAAACGTTTGTATAAATAGCTGAGAATCACTTCCAAAAGTATTGGTCATAACAACAATAATAACATAAATTGTCTACTTTATTAAAGATGATAAATACTTGTGAGCGAAGAAGGGACACAACTAATGAACTTGCTGAAACATATAAGCCAGTGACTGACTGCCTGGCAGTAATGAAACCTTTTCCTCTGGAGAGATTCCAGAGAAGTTTGGAAGTTCCTGGAGCTATGTGACAGCAGCCAGGATCAGTTACTGGACTGAGCCATGAACTGATCTCACGTGTCGGTTGCTGTTTGTTGTTAAATGGTTTTCTGATAGAAAAAAGGCAAAATCAGTCATGGGATAAACTGGAGAAGGGGAGTTATCCAGCAAATGTGGTGCTCTTAATGTGGTACAGGGCTTTGGAAGTTGCAGGAGATGCTGGAGCAGCCAAAAATGGCCTCAAATAATTCCCTGTAGATGAGGCGGCTTCTACTGCTCCAAATGCTTCTATACAGTGTGGGACACAAATCCAGGATGTCTCCATTTGGATTCTTACTGGTAACACTGGGACCATTATTTCAGTAAAATAAGTGTCCAGCAGTCATAGGATTTCACAGGGGACCCTGAACTCTAAACCCTGTTTTTGAGTGACACCAAGCAGCTCTGTCAGTGCCATGAACTTTTCCATGTGTGTTTTTAGGGCTCTGTGGTGGTGCTGCAGCTGGAGAGTGTTTGCATTGCTGTCATCCAGAGAGCTGCTGGTGCTCTCGGGGAGGCCCAGCCCAGGCCTCACTCCTGTTGTGGTCACACAGTGACTCACTTGGTTTTCCAGGCTCTTTGCATGGCAAACCACTGACACTTTCAATGGCTGAGCAGTTTAATGTGAACTCACTCAGAAGTTACTCATAAGGGCTAAGCTGGAAAGCCACCTCCTTTTGCCATATTAATTTTCTAGGAGTTTATTCTGATCAATACTCTCTAAATTAGATACCAAACTATTCTGACTGAATTTCCTTCTTTCACTAAAATCCAGGCTGTCTTGGAAAGAAATTTCTGGAATGCTGGAGTGGTAAATATAACCCTTAAAACTAATTCCTGCATCAAATGAGAAGTCAGTTTGAGTTGCAGTGTGTATTTCTTTTGTAGTCTCTGCTTGTTTACTCTAAAGACCAAAATCTAATTGCTCCAAGTGACTTTCCTGGGAGAGAACTCCTGACAAGATGCTCAGTTTCCTGCCAGGAGTGATCAGGCTGTTGTGCAGTGATTTCTTACAACCCCACATGCAGCCTGAGACACAGCAAGTCTGAATCCTTTCACAAAGTCCCTGAAGCCCTTTGAGTTTAGTGTGCAACATTCATTTTTACTGGGAGAGAAATTTCACAGGGAATTGGCAAAATCTTGGGATGAAGGATGGGTAATCAGCAGCACAATGGGATGAAAGAAAACCCCTTAAAATACAGGATCAAGTAGGAGGTAATAGGAAATGGGACATGGCCTCATTCTAGCAGTGCTTTGAGACCTTAATTTGTCCATGAACTCCTCTAAAAAAAAATCGCCTAAAAAGCAAATGTGAAATTCATATCAGCTTTTGAAAATATTTTATAAAAGTTCTTTTGTTTTGTATCCTTGCCAGGGTGACTGACTCAAGTGACTTTTGAGCTGATTTTCTTTCCTCATCCCATTTTCCTCCCTAAGTCTTACTGCTGATTTTCTGGGTTTCAGTAATTTCTGTGGATTCTTATTCTTAGTTTGTTCTGGCATTGACTTGTAATTCTGTTAGCCTCGACTGATTTTTATTTAGTTACTTATTTTTAACTGTCAAAACACTGGTAAAGGGAAATTTATATCATATTCAAAACCTCTGGGAATACAAAGCTCAGAATCCAGATTTGTTTGGTAGTGACTCAGGATCATTGTCCCCCAGCTCCAAAGTGAGATGGGTAATTTTAGCATGGAATATTTTCTGATTAAAGACCAATTACTCAGAAAACTATTGCCATCCAAATTAAAATAAAATAAAATGTGAACCTGGAAAAAGCATTTAGATGTGGCACTTTTTATTTTAAGAAACCCAGAGAGGAGACTCCTGTTTCATCCTCTTAAGTAGGAAATGGCTGCAGGTTTCTGTTTCCAAGGTCACATTTCTCCCTCAGATTCCCTGTCTCCTCCTCAGGGCTGCAAATAATCCTCGTTTACAGCTCTCACTGCTTTGTGCCCTGTGCTCATTCACCAGATCTATTTCTCAGCCTTTGCAGTTTAGTTGTAAAAATCGTTGCAGCCTTGGCAAGGAGGTTTTCCTCTCTTTTCACTAATAAGATACAGATAAATGCAAATTCATCTCCAGACTATTTGGGGAACAGCCTGTTCCAGCAGCTCCAGGAACTCTCTCTCAGTACCTTAAAATACAAATCCTTGAAAAGCCATGTACTTTATTCTTTAACTCTTCTGCTGCCCAAGGCAATTCTAGATGACTCAGTCCATTTTATAAATAATTGGCCTGTGTTTCAAAGTGTCCATGAGTTCATCCAGCCTGAACAAGATAACTTGGCCTTTCCCTCAAGGTATAATGGGATGCTCTGCTTCCAACTCTAATTCAGCTCCAGGAGTGTTCCTGGGAAGGTTCCTACCTTGAAGGGCAGTGTTTGAAAGCACCTGAGCAGAGCACTGCCTTGGATTTTAATTGTTGAACTCCTACATGGAATTTAATGGAAATTACAATGGAATTGTAGGAACTGGGTTTATTTTCTCATTAGTTACCTTCAGGTTTTGGTCCCAGTTAATTCTTTACATCTCAATGAGCATGCAAGGATTGTAATAAAGTTTAGGTTTTCTCTCCATACATCCTGTTTACAGGTACTAAGTTGAAGTTAACACTTGAAAAGGCATTTCCAGGAAAACAAAAGGCTTTCTGCAGCTTCTGTGCCATATTTTATATTGAAAACTAGAAAGTAAACTCTTTTGAAAGCTAAGCAATAATATCTAGGACAGAGTAACAAACTGAGTTGAATTTTTAAAGATCGTGAGTATATACTGGGTTATTTCAGTAAAGATGGATCTGCATTGACACTGTCAAAAGTGTCATTGACACTTTTCTAGGCAAATTATTTTCTTGATGCTGGTTTTATCTTCCTCCTCATCCATTTTCTCTCCTACAGGTATCACAGGAAAAGATGACCTTACTGTGGGTGCAATTACAAGTGGAAGAGTGAATTTCTACCCCTGGACAATAGATAACAAATATTATTCTGCAGATATCCACCTCTGTGTGGTCCCAAACACATTCCATGTGACTGGAGAGATTGCTGAGTCTGTTCAAGCATTTGTTGTGTACTTCGACAGCACAATAGTAAGGCTCCTCTGCTTCATTCTCTTGCTTTATCTCTGTGATGGAGCTGCCTTATCACACTGATAACCATAAATCACATTCTCCATCCATCCCCTTTAGGCTGTTCTGTTAATTGGCAGAAGATCAATACTAAATTTCCCTGCTAACAATAGTTAGTTTCCTTCTCTCTTACTCCTCTCCTCCAGCTGGAAGAGGGGTTTTCAGGATTCAGTATGCCACTATAGCAAATCCTCTTCCAGCTCACCATCTCCAGCTTTATTCCTCACTGGCGCTGCTTCTTAAAGGCTTCTTTAGGACAGCCAAATTTAGGGAGCTAAACATAAAATTCAGTGCATTTTACCCAAAATTGTTTCTATTAAACCAGCAGCAGTGAAAAGTGGTTTAGCAGAAACCAGAAAGATTGAGACAAAAAAAGCCTATTTCTTTAAATAATTCAATTCTAATGCTATTAAAAACTAAAGTATTGTAGGATGTATTCCAAAGAATACTTTTCTTTTCCCTTGTAGAAAACTGGACTGGATGGGGTCTCTGAATGGCTTCCCCTGACAGAAGAGTGGCTGCCAGAAGTGATGATCCTGGTTTGTAACAGAGTGTCTGAGAACGGTAGGAGACCCAAAGAACTTCCATCCTCGCTTAGAGCCATTAACCTGCATAATAATTGACTTTCTAATTACATCAGCAATTGCTTCTCAGAACGTGTGGGTGAGCCTGGCCTGGAGAGCTGATAGAGCACAGCCTGGTGACTGGGGAGCAGGAGCAGAAACCTTCAGTGGGATGTGGTTAGAGCTGAATCAGGGTTGTACCAGCTTGCTCAGAGTGAGCCACTGCAAGGGGACTAAAAGACATTCCTGCTGCTGCATGTGCACGAGCCTGCTGAGAAATGGGGAGGACCTGGTTGCTTAATTGCATTTTTTTGACCATTTGGACATTGAACACACACGTTTGCTTTGGTTCTAAACAACAGCAAGCTGGGAGGTGCAGATGTGTCCCTGCAGTTTAATTCACTGTCAAACCCAGAGTTAACAGAAGTCTTCATTCACACTTACATAGCCCTGTGAGTACCCTCTCCAAAACCATTTGATTCTATTCCTCAATTCCAAGGAGAAGTTTAACTCTGTTTTTGGAATCCACAGTGAATGGAGGGAGGATCCATGCCAGCTACTCTACACTTTCCTATACAATCCAGAATAAGCAAACAACTTTGAGGGAGTAAAACACAGCTAAATATTCTGATAAATATGCTGATATTTGTCTTAAATCTGCATGTTTAATACCCATTTTTGTCTCCCAATGTAGGTGTAAACAGACAGAAAGCTCAAGAATGGTGCATCAAGCATGGCTTTGAGCTGGTAGAACTTAGCCCTGAGGAGCTGCCTGATGAAGATGGTAGGTCTGCCGCTTCCCTTGCAATTTTGAGAATGAAAAAGTGCACCGAAATATCTTCTAAATAAAGTTATGCCCCTTTCAATTGTTTATGTGCCACATGATTACAGCATGGAATGCTCCCAGTTGGTGGGGCTTAGTGTCAGCTATAAAAGGTCAGGAGGAGGAGGAGGAGGAGGTTATTTCCTCTGAGAAATTCCATTTGTCTCCTCCCAAATCCAGCTGCTGTTTATGCAGCACCTACTTAAAAATAATATCTGCTCCTTTTTCTGGCACTGCCCCTAGGACTGTATTGATACATCAGAAGTTTATATTCCACTTGGAAAATAAAGCTAAAGAACCATTTTTCTGCATAAGGGCAGAAAACTTCTTGTTTTAAAAAGACTTAAAAACTGTTTTATACTATCTGTCCTCTCTTGGCACAAACAGTGACACGATAGCCTGAAAATGGCAGGCTATTAAAAACATTTCAGAGCAACATGAGCTGTTACACAGGAAATAAACCAGTTTCAGAATCACTGTCTGCCCATACATTTATAACTTGAAAAAAAAACCCAGCCAGAAAAGTTAGAAGTGTGATGTTCCACTCTTGAAAAGTGACTGTGCATTTCCTGACAGCCTTATCAGCATCAGCCTTATCTCCTCACTTCAGTGATACAAAAAAATGTTTACACCTTACCTCTCTGGAGCAAAATGAGATAACTGAGTGCATTTGCAGGCTGGAGGGGAATTAGTCACTAACATTTGCTCTATTTCAGGTTCTCCAAGCACATTGCTGTCACCTAAAATAATTCACTATAAAATCCTCTGCTGGAACACGTCCCACCCCTTTCCCCCCTTTAAAGGCCTACTAAAATTGGATCTTGAGTAGCTGAGAAATCTCCCTCTCTCCCCATCATGCCTTTAAAAGTATTTCTTCTTTTTTTTTTTTAGTCAAGGAGGGAGGGGTACACTTTTGATTCCCAGAAACCAGGAAAATCAGAAGTGAAGACCCCTTAGACTAAACAAATACTAAATTCTTTAAAAAATAGTAACCTTAAATCAAGCTATTTTTCTGTTGAATAATTGTTGTACAGAACAAGCTCTTTACCATTTAAATAACGGGAATAATAACAACTCAGGATGTTAATTTTGGGAATATCAGGACACATGTTCTTTCCTAGCTCTTTGGTAGTTGATTCACTGTGACTCATGCAGAGGAGGAACTGTTCCAGTGAGTAACTTATTTACCCCACAAACATTCTGGGTGAGTTACAAAAGGCACAACAGATGCTGTAAACACACTGGGCCAATCTCTGTTCAAAATTCTGACATTTCAGGCAGCTCATCTCAAATAAACTGGAACTTCTGTTTTGACTCACTGTCAGTTGTTTGCACAGTCAGGACAAGAGCTCTAAACTGAGACTTGTGATAATGACTCTGATATCAAACCAAACAGCAGCATCACAGAGCGCAAAAAATCTGATTTCAGCCTTAAGTTCATTTCTAAAGGCAGTTTCAACTACTGCACCTGTCTCTGAGTCACTTGAGTTTGATTTCTAAACAATCACAATCCTTTTGTATCCAAAGGATTGTTTGGGGTTTTTCCCTTTGTCAACCTGCACAAACATGGGAAGCTGACTAAATTGAGGAAATGGGAAAACTGACTTGATACAAAGTAGTGTCAGATCTATCCAGTAAATAAATTAAAATCTGAATAATGCTTTCCCTGGTCTTTCAAGTTACTGTAATTCCCTGGATTACTGGAACATTCGGACATAGCTATTGTGGGGACAGCTTTACAATATTCCTTGCCATTTTTTACAAGCATTGCACCCTTTTTTAAATGGCTGTCTCAAATTCTTTACTTTCTAAAGGAAGGCAAAGTAATCCTAATATCTATTTTTATGCTATAAAAAAAGCATTGTGAAAGATCTTGGGGTAAGATTTAAGTTCCTTGTCTGTTACGATGAAATTTACTCAGATGTTACTTAACAATGTAGGCCTCCTGCTACATATTTAACAAAAAGAATTTCAATATCTCCAAAAGCTGAGCTCATAGTTCATCGTACCTGGAAGCTCAGCCCAAGAAGTGAGGCATTAGTTTAGATTTATTTGGCCTCTCCTGAAGCAAAGGTGAAAAATCTGTATTTTGTAGCACAGCAGAATTTACAATGGCCTTCAGCCCCACCTCTGGAGGCATGTCATGGTTTTCAGAGTCATTTTTAGGAGTTTTCTCTGTGTTTTGGTGCAGATGATTTCCCCGAGTCCACGGGAGTGAAGCGCATTGTGCAGGCCCTGAATGCCAACGTGTGGTCCAACGTGGTCATGAAGAGCGGTAGGTGCCCCCAGGGCCTCTCCCTGAGCTCTGCAGGCCTGGGGGTTCTATCAGGAGTTACAATCGAGCAGCTGCAGTGCTCCTGCACCAGTACAGACGCTGCTGGAGCACTCTGCAACCTTCTCCATGGAATAGGAGGGTTCAGGCATTGCTTTCCTTGTCCCTTGATGTCCTGATGAACTCATAGGCAGTGGGTGACATTTATCATAGAGCCCGGGGATGGTTTGGGTGGGAAGGGACCTTAAAGCTCATCTTATCCTCTACCCCAGGTTGCTCCAAGCCCATCCAGCCTGGCCTTGGACACTTCCACCCACAATTTCTCTGGACCATCTGTGCCAGGGCCTCCCCTCCCTCAAAGGAAGGATTTCTGTGTAAAACTTACTCCCGTTCCAGCATCTGCTCCTGTTCCCTCTCTACTTTAACTTGCACTCTTACCAATAATTTGAACTAAATATTCCATTAATTCTACAGGTTGCAATGAAAAATCAGTTTGTTCCACCAAACTCTAGTAGGAAATAGGTTGTGATTACCAGCTTGATCTAAAGACAGAGAGAGTTTGGTGTAGAAGTAAAGGTTAAATTCCACATTTGTTGGAGGGGATTTTTGTTTTGTTTTTTAAATTTTTGAACTAGGAGGGAGAACAGCAAGTGCAGAGATGAGATTTGGCAATGGAGCCATGTGAAAGATTTAAGGACTGTTTTTCCTGCAGAAAACCCCACTTGACTACATGGAAACCACAGGACTTTTTGACAACAGTGCAAAAAATGGGCAACCCCAGATAATTTCCTGAGAAAACTGATTATCAGGTAGAGTTAGAATTTTGGAAAAAGCACTTTAGCCTTAAGACTCATCAGAAAAGGAAATGCTGTGATTGCAAGTACAGATCTTTCCATTTACTTGAAAACCTTTGATTACCTTTCTAATCACACAAACTGCTGCTGGAAATGTGGGAAGATGAAACACTTAAAGAGTGCTTGGCCTTCAATTTCTTGTTTCACAAAGCCTCATCCCACCACCAACCTTCCAACTCCTTTCTGCTCCCTGATGTCCCATTTCCCAGTGTTGTGGCTTCTCCTTTCCTACAACAATTAACTGTGGAATGATGTAAAGCACTGAGAGGCTGCTGTTAACTTCTGTATCTGCAAGGTGCTTGCTGGGACTCAGCAAAACCAGGATGAGAATTATTAAACTCCATTTTTTAATGCAGCTTTTTGAGTATTTCTCATCCCTCATCAGAACTGAAGTTAAGGTGGGGTCTGATTCAGTGGGACCGTTGCAGAGAACCAGGTAACCTTTTCAGAGGCTGTCAGTGAGATAACTTGTGCCAAAAGTGGTTTTTTAACAACATATTTCCTGTATTTGGCAGATGCCATGTTACAGAACAGCAGAATTTAGTCACATGCTCAGTTCTTCACAGGGGGGGAAATTCCTGCACATCACTGGTGTGTTCTATAAAGGTCAAACTCCGTGAAAAATCCAGATTTTCTCTCTCCACAGCACCAACCCCACACAGCATTGATGTATTACCACCAACCCCTCAGGAAGTGAGCTATATTTGGAAGGTGTTGCAGCCTGACTGTGCCTTCAAAGGGAAATTGTTGAGCTCATTTTGCTTAAAATAAAACTTTTTACAACCTGTAACATATCTTTTGTTTTCAGCTTCCTCCAGATCCTGGAAACTGGCTGCCACGTAAATCCAACTTCAGCTTTTCCACTGAATGACCTGCAGTTCCTGGCTAGTTGAAAGTGCAGGGAAGAGTTATCAGAGAGCATAAGAGAGTTCTAGGAGTAAATGTGTAGCAGCAAATACATAGTAGCAAATACTTAATAGTACTGCTAAGTGTAGCCTTAATTCAACAGCATTGCTTTAATTCAAAAACCTGCTTCCATGAGAATTTAAATTTACAGAGAGACGAGGGATAACTTTTTTCAAGCACAAACATTAAAGCCATATTATCTTATTGCATTAAGCCCCAGCACAACCCTTCTCAAGCTGTAGGTTTTTTCACACACCTATTAACATTCTGAGCTTCAGATTTTTTTCTCTAACCATTAACTGCATCCTTCTCACACAGATCCATCAAAATAATTATTAAATGTAACACAGTTGAATTAGAAACAAATTTACTTCAAGTAACCAATCCCTGATGCTTTGTGAGTAAATAAAGCAGCATTATCTTTACTAAAAGCCAAAGAAGCAGTCTTACCTGGGAGTCTCCCAGGAACAAATCCTTTCTGGGACTGCTGTAAAGTTGTTGGTTCTCCAGGCCGTGGAGCTCCCTTCAGTCTCAGGGAGTTTCCTTTCCCTTGTGCAGGAGAACCTCAGTGATTCTCCAGGCAACACATTTCCCTCCCCACAAAGGTATTAAACTGTCGTTGCCCTCTCTGTCCCTGCAAGAGCCTCTGTGGCAAAACAAGAAACCATTTCCAGCCCTCTGGAAGAGGCTGCTCAGCTTCTTTCCTGCTTACATCCCAGTTTTAGTGATCCTAGGTGAAGCTGCTTACCTCAGGTGGGGCCAGGAATGAGCCTGGCTCTAATTAGACCAAATTAACTGGATTGAGAGAGGCCGTTTAAGCAAACTGTGAATCTTGATGAGTTAATTCCAGTTTTATGTCTAAGGATCACCGTGTGTCAGCTGGAGACAGACTGGAGGAATAATAGGTAAAGGCAGTGGAAAACACTTGGCTATGAAACAGGAATGTGGGAATGCTGAATCCATGTTCAGAGCGTCATGAGTGATACCTGAGAAACTACACAGAGCATGGAATCATGGAATCTAGAATGGTTTGGGTGGGAAGGAACCTTAAAGCTCATCCCATTCCATCCTCTGCCATGGGCAGGGACACCTTCTACTATCCCAGCCTGCTCCAAACCCCATCTGGCCTTGGACACTTCCAGGGATCCAGGGGCAGCCACAGCTTCTCTGGGCTCCATCGTAGCCACTGACTCTTCCAGTAAGTGGGATGAGCTAATTTTTGGCTTTGCTGCCATAAGAACACTATGTAAGGCATCACCCACTTCCTAATTGCACCCAGAAGTTGAAACAACTTTTAGGTCCAATAAAAGGAGTTTATAGGAAGGGTTTTTCAAGGGTGTGCCTGCAAGCAAGTGTTGTGTCTGCCTCCTCCCTAACCACGGATCCAGAGGCAAATAGCTGCTGTTCACAGATCCAGGCTGTAGATTCCAGGTTTTCTGAAAGGGATAACATTTGTAATAATTCTGGCTGAGGTTCTGTAGGGTTGGAGGAGGGAATATGGAGCCACTGCCATTTCTCTGTACAGGACAAACTCTTAATCCCAGATATGAACGAGGTCCATGATTAGATCACTCCATCCACCCCTCTGCTAGTGTGGGAATGTTCTCTCTCCAGGACATTCTGGACTGCAGTGTCCAACCTCGCTTGAGATGACTCAGAAATTGGCTCAATGTCCATCTTTACAGCTTCCCAAAAGCCAGCTCTTTGCTCAGCCCCATGAAAACTGGGGAAGCTGCTTTGTTTTGGGATGCAAGTCCCAAACTTTCATCCTCCAATTCCTGTTAATTGACCTGATGGACTTCACAGGCTCTCACGTGGCAGGCGAACATTTTCCAGGGAATTCATTCAGCTCCACTGATTCACTTCTTCCCACCCCTTTGGCCAGGGATCTGTTAAAGCAGTAAAAGGGGATAAACCAGAGCCAGTGGCCCCAAATACGTGCCAGGGATGGGGCAGGACAACATCAGCTGCAGGAGCAGGGAATGGGAACTGAGGGCTCGGGAATGCTCTCAAGGAGCCGTGTTTAGCTGAGTGCTGGGTGCCTGTGGGCTCAATTACACATCCAACCCCTCAAAATGAGAGTCTGGAGAAATAGCAAGGAAATATGGACAGAGCATCAAAATGACATCACCTCAACAGTTGAGTCTAGAGCTTAGTCATGAGTGTAATAATTTAGAACATACTTATTTTAAAAAGTAATATTAAATCTTTCTTCTGGCAGAAGTTATTGTTTCCTGGCTATTTCTGGTACAATCACTTCACATTATTTCAGTTTTAGTTGACTGAAATACAAAGATTTACAGAAAAATCTCCTGAGTCTCTTGTGTAACTGCAAATATTTACTACTCAGTGCAAGGCCAGTTTGTATTGAGTAGTAAACTGTGACTTACTTAGAAAAACCTGACTTAGTAAAACCACCTCATCATATCACCTATTATGCACATAGTTTTATATAAAATGAGTTTAAAAATACAGCCAGTTGAAATTAAAAATACAGCACCACATTTATTATCTTAGATGAATATTTAGGTTTAGGTTTGAAATCACTTTTTAGGTTGCATTTTAAAATAGCATTGAGATACACCCTAGGCCAGCAGTGGGGAAAGCCCAGAGCACCTTGCAGTGAGAAGAAACCCTGGATTTGATGGATCCAGGAATTCAGAATTAGATATTTAAAAATTTTCTTTGCCAGTATTGTCATGCTCAGCCTCTTCAGACAATGTGTGAGCAAAGGCTCTCATTGCCTTTCCTGAATGCAACCCCAAACTCGGTGCTGCTTCCCAGGGAGGTTAAACCTGGGCATCAGGAATGACAAATGCTGCTTCTGGATTTTCCCAGCTGCCTTGTTTGGAATTTACCAGCTCAGATCCTAATGGAGCAGAGACTTCCACCAAGAATTGAAAAGATCCCACATCTCTTGTGGCTCACACATCTCTTCCCTGTGGGGAATATTTAGCAGTAAACATTGCTAGCACAGTTTAAAGCTTAGAGATGATGTGAAATTTCTGCTTAAAATCTCTTTTCAAGTGCACTGGCACAGTTTTCCGTGGTGCTCTGTGTCTTCCCTGAAATACTCCCTCTCCCACCTGGCCAGTCCCAGTATTTGCAGTAATTTTGCACCTTCTGCTTTGTTTCCAGACAGGACCCAGGGCTTTGGTCTCCTCAGCACGTTGGCAGGAGCAAACAGGAGCCGTGGCTGCGAAGAGACCCTGGAGACAGAAGTAAACAGTAATTCCTGAATTCCTGGTTCCTGCTCTTGGCTCAGGCCCACCCTTCATCCATGGGGTGGTGGCTGGGACCTCCCCATTGTGTCATGGAGCCAAAGGAAAGAGCACTAAAAGCTCCATTCAAGATGGTTTTGATTATATCCAAATTATCCCATTTTGGGCAAAACAAAACCCATCATTTCATGGTGTTATTTGAAAAAAACCCAACAAATCTATCCTAAAATCCCTTCATGCAGCACCAATTTCCAGTGTTGCAGAAGTGGCTTTTCATGGAACAGGTTTTGCAGTAACACTTTGAGATAAAGTGCAAGGTTTTGATGTAAAAGCAGGAAGTGAGATAAAGTGCAAGGTTTTGATGTAAAAGCAGGAAGCACCTGATTTGCTGCTGGTGTTTTTCATGCATTACTGGATACTCAAATATCTTTGTTCCCTGCCAGTCCAACCCATCCCCGGGAGACAGAGAAGAATCCCAGTCAGATGGTGGAGAGGATGGAGCTGGCACAAACAACCTGGAGCTTGACAGTGCAGCAGGTGAGCTCTGCTCGAGCATCCACACCTGGCTGGGACGGGCCCACAGAGCCCCTGGCTCCTGCTCAGGGAAAAGTGAGGCAGAAAGGCACCTGCCAGAGCCAGGAGAGGTCATAAATAATTGCAGCATTCCAGGAGATGGGACTTTCTTACCAGTTGTGTGCAAGATCTGAATGTTTGTTGTGGTTTCAGCACAGTTTCATCACTCTTTGATTCACTCTGTGGCTGTTCCTAAGCAGATCATTCTGGAATCAGCAAGAAACCTTAAATACTGGATGAGCTCAAATGTAATGTGTCACAGAATCATGAAATCTGGAATATTTGGCATTACAAGGGACCTTAAAGCTCATCTCATTCCACCCCCTGCCATGGGCAGGGACACTTCCCACTATCCCAGGCTGCTCCAAGCCCTGTCCAACCTGGCCTTGGACACTTCCAGGGATCCAGGGGCAGCCACAGCTTCTCTGGGCACCCTGTGCCAGGGCTCACCATCCTCACAGGGAACAGTTCCTTCCATGAAATTAACCCCCACTGTAACAATGCCATGATTTGTCTGTATGAACAATCAGTAAATTAGTTTCTCTCCTATGACATTGGAATTTGCAAATGGGATTTGCAGCTGGTAAAATCTTAGTTTTCTGCTGATAAACCAGAATCATTTCTCTTCAACCAACCTGTNGCTCATCTCATTCCACCCCCTGCCATGGGCAGGGACACTTCCCACTATCCCAGGCTGCTCCAAGCCCTGTCCAACCTGGCCTTGGACACTTCCAGGGATCCAGGGGCAGCCACAGCTTCTCTGGGCACCCTGTGCCAGGGCTCACCATCCTCACAGGGAACAGTTCCTTCCATGAAATTAA
Source organism: Aleadryas rufinucha (assembly GCA_013397815.1). NCBI lineage: Eukaryota > Metazoa > Chordata > Aves > Passeriformes > Aleadryas > Aleadryas rufinucha. The sequence goes on from VZTH01002850.1 coordinate 207,707, forward strand.
TCCCCACTGTAACAATGCCATGATTTGTCTGTATGAACAATCAGTAAATTAGTTTCTCTCCTATGACATTGGAATTTGCAAATGGGATTTGCAGCTGGTAAAATCTTAGTTTTCTGCTGATAAACCAGAATCATTTCTCTTCAACCAACCTGTATTTCAGATCCCATGCTGGATATGGACATCCAGGAGCTGGCCAGCCTGACCACCAGAGAGGGGGACCTGGAGAACTTTGAGAGGCTGTTCTCAAAGCTGAAAGAAATGAAAGGTAACGCACCAGGAGAGATGGGCCTGAGCTCTGGCACCTCCTCCAGGGGCTCAGAGAGAGGCAGGAGCGAGTTGGGAAGCCGTGCAAATTCCTCTTCTCCTGCCTGAAGTCCTTTCTAAGAGCTGCTCTATTCATTCATTTGCCCTTCATGTTGATAATGCTCTGGGGAAAGCAGCAGATGTTGCTCTTGGAGGTCCCTAAATCCAGCTTCAGGAGGTGTTTCTGTCCCTGCTCACTCCTGAGCTTCACAACCTAAATCCTCTCCTTCCCCACAGACAAAGCTGCCTCGCTGCCTCACGAACAGAGAAAGCTGCACGCGGAGAAGGTGAGCTTTGGGAATTGGGGTGGAAATCCATAAAATGGGGGGTTTCTTTCCAAGCCACAGTTCCTGCTCTTGGAGAGTTCCTGGATTAAGCATAGTGAGAACAAACCATGCAGTCCCAAGGAAGACTTGTCAGGTATCTCCTAAAAATTTAATAACCTGGAAGTTTGAAACACCAGAAAAGCATAAAATCCTGGAATGGTTTGGGTTGGAAGGGATCCTAAAGATCATCTCATTTCACCCCACTGCCATAAAAAAAACCAACATTCCCCTTTCTGAATTCTGAGCTGAAGTCCCTGCAGTCACTGGGGGTGCTGGCCAGCTTCCACAAGTCAATGGAAAAGTCTGGATCTCCTGGAAAATTTAATCATTCCTTTATTAGCTCAGGTTTTGTATCACAGGTGCCTCCCATGACCTGAATCATTGCCTCTGTGTTGCTGAAGTTCCTTGACCTCAGAGAGGATGTGTTTCGCTTACAGACCTGGTTGCCAGAATTAGCTGCTGCTCAGTTTCTACTTTTTGGATGGGAAATACAAAATCTTGAGTCCTTTGATGGGAATTTTCTCCTTTTCCCATCTTTCTTGCCGTTGTAGGTGGCCAAAGCCTTCTGGATGGCGATTGGAGGAGACAGGGATGAGATTGAAGGTCTCTCCTCAGATGAAGAAAACTGAATTCCTCTGTAGCTGGAAGTGCCAGAGCAATCCTAAAGGAATGATCCTTCCCTGCAATTAGTGTCTATTGCCAAAAACCCCATTTAGCTGTAGCTGCTTCCCTTGGTGACAGCATTCCCCATGTTCCACATTCCACAACACCTCCTGGCTCCACAGGGTTTGTCTGACTGTTCCTTACTCCTCTCTCAGAGGACTTGGGAAGGTGACACATGTGTGGTTCAAGGAAATATGGATGAGTTTACATTTTTCAAATGAACATTTTTATGATTTCCTCTCTGGGGTTTAAATAAACAATCATGCTCCCAGTTATCTCTGCACACATGGCTGGGGGCTGGGAAGTGACTCCTGAATTCCAAACTCCACTTTGCAGCTGTAGGCCTGCTGGATGGTTTTATGGGGTTTTCCCAGTTCAAACTGCCCAGATTTCGATGAGCCATGAAGAGGAAGTTGCTGAACTGTGCCCTGGGGGGGATGCTCTGCCAGGGCTGGGAGCTGCATCCTGCCAAGTGCCAAAGCCATTCAAAGTGGCCCCGGGCTCAGGTTCTGTTTGGATTTTGCCTGTGTAAGGATGGGGGCCTTCCCTGGAATGTCAGGTGTTGTCCACACTCCCTGCATTTCCATTAGAAACTAAACTTGGGATGAAATGCCAGATTTTTGCTGCTGCTCGGGGGTGGAATTCTCTGCTCAAACCTTCTGCAAAGCCTGGCAGAATGCACAGAGCTGCTCTGGGGAGCTCTGTCCTAAATTCCCACCGCTGGGATTCCAAACCATTCAGTGCCCTGGATGTGTTCAGAGCCCACACTCCTGTGTGTCCATCGGGTCCCGTGGTGTCAGGGCTCACAGGGGATTCCCTTGTCCTGGATTGAGCCCACATCACTTCCACACCAACGCACGGCACAGACCCACTGGAATTACGGACATGGAAGGAAGGTGGAGCCTGGTGAGGGAGTGAGAGGAAAAAGGGGAAATGCCACCCTGGCTCCTTCTCTGCTACAGGCACAGTCAGTGGATCAGTGGGAAGAGGATCCAACAGATTCCCATATGGAAGAGTCTGGCCCCAAGAACTTTCCTTATCAATCTGAAAATCTACCCTGTTAAGCACCCTCGTTAGGAATTTCAAAATTAACTTTTCCAATGGCCACTAAATTCCGCAGTCCCAGGACATGGGTTTGCCATCAGTGATTGGATGGCTTTACATTCTGGAGGCACTTTCACAGTGGTCCTTGAATTCATTGTCTCTTCTTTCATGATGAAGCAAAGGTGAATGTGAATAATGAGTTTCTTGGAATGCTGGGAATCATTTCCAGGGTCGAAACTGCAGCATTTAAGGACAAGGACTGAAGCCTCATTGGCAGTTTGGAAAGTGTTTCGCAGCTACAGCCCGAGCAGGAGCTCCCCCACAGTAAAACACCTGGCTCGGGAAGAAATATCCTGGAATACACAGAGACATCCAAGGAAACACCTGCCAGGGACACCTCTTCCCAACCAGCTGCTGGGCCTTGCCATGACTGCCTTCTCCCATTCTCCCCATCTCTTTCCCAGCACAGAGAATGTAATAAGGACATCAAGGTGGCTCATTCCAAGCAGGGAATGGTTTTCCATATTGGCTTCTTGGTAGCTGAACTACTTTCTGCCCTTTCTAAGTCTTTGTTGTGCAATGGTGATAAATGGCAAAAGTGCCAAGGGAATGGAGTTGAGGCAGTGAAGAAAACAATGGACTTGAATATTTTATAAACCCATTCTTTAGACATGTGACAGAGATGTGACTATTTAAATTTAATGAGATCATATCAATTAAAACCCAGTGCTTTGCTGCCTTTTTCCGAGGTAGCAGCAGCTCGCTCCCATATTCAGAACTCTTTTAAACATGTTTTTATTATAAATATGTGTCTTGTTTGTAGGGGGACAAATCATGGAGGCAGGAAGTGTGGCTGGAGACACTGGAAAATAGTTTAATGATCCTTTGAGGGTGTTGTGTTGTGGTTTAAAACCAAGATTTACTTTGCTGGTGGTTAATTTTCTTGTGGGTTGTTTGGGGTTTTTTCTGAAGAGACCCTTTGGTTTTGGCTACAGAATTTCTTTACAGAGTAAGAAGTTACCGAAGTGAATAAAAGGGGCATTAGTGGAAAAGCAAAGTTGTGTCTGTCACTCAGTTTCTTGTGTAGCAACAACAAAAGAATTCCCAGCTGGTTTCCACAGAATCCCAGAGTGGTTTGGGTTGGAAATGCCCTTCAAGGCCACCCAGTCCCACCCCTGCCATGGGCAGGGACAGCTCCAGGTTTGACATCCTTGTCCCAGCTGGGAAGCTCCTGTTCCAGAATTACTGGTTGCTACTCCAGCACTCCCAGTCCTGGGCTGGCATTCCCAGCTCAGGCATTCCAGTGTTACTGGCCAGGCCAGGCTGCAGGTGAAGCTCTGGGATGGCAAAGATTTCCCTGCCACTAAACCAACCCCTGTCACCCAGCTTTGGCCTGAACAACAAATTCCAGGCAATGTCAATTCACTCTTACTTTTGGCTGAGGCTTTGGGATTTTCAATTCCTCCCACTTCCCATTTCCAGTGGGGAAGACTGGGATACTGGAATCCGTGGTGTCTCCAGGTGACACCCAGCAGAGCCCTGAGCTCAGCATGGACTCACTGCAGCACGCTCAAGTTCTGGCACCCCCAGCACAAAGCCTGGACGAGACCCTTCATTACCACATTGTTGGAAACTGGAGTGGAAAACGTGTTCTCGTAAATCCTGTCAGGAAAAACAACCCAGAAAAAGAGAATTCCAGTGAAACCCTAGGAGGGCTGTAAGGAGCTCACAGCACGGATCGCTGTGTGCCTTGGCTCCTTCCCGGGGCTCTTCGGAGAGTGCCCACTCCGAGGCCATGGAATGCCAGGGATCTGTCACTGCCCCCGGCATGGCACCTGCCCCCCCACCCTCATCCATGGGGCTGCTGGAATTCTGCTCCCAGGAGCGGCCGCAGGGACAGCGGCACCGCTGCGGAGACCACGGCTCAGCACGGGGTGACAGCCAAAAATCCAGCCCCGGGGTTAATCAGGAAAACTTCTCCACTAGGAACACAATGCAGCCATGGAATGGCTTATCCAAGAGGAGGTGGGTGGGATCTCTGTTCTTCCAGATTTTTCTTCAGGATTTATTGGCTGAACTCGTGTCTGCAGCACGGAATTGCAGTTCCTCCACATGGAGACACCGCAGGAATTCGGGAGGACACTGAGGACTGAGCAGTGAATGCTCCTCTGCAGCTCCTGCTCTCCTGAGCTGATAAGAGAGTTTCCCAATTCCCAGCCTGAGGGTGGAATTCCAGTGGCAGTTTGAACATGTGAATGCTCAGCTGTGTCTGACTTCCCCAGCAGCTGGGCAATAAATCCTCGGAGCACAGAACTCCACTTCTACTCACCCCTGGGTACCGTTAGTTAAAAGAACTAAATGCAATTTTAAAATGATTTTTTATATATTTGGTTTTAAATTCTTGAACAAAACTGTCCTGGCTGTAAAAAGAACGAAGGTCTTACCTGTCCCTGAGCTCTTGGGTGCATTACTGGGAACGACCTTCATTACACAAACCTAAAGATGCTGCTGTGTCCCAATTATCTGTCATGGCAACACCCCAGATTGTCAGTTTGGGTCCTTAAATCCATTCTTCCACCAGCCTGATGTGCTCACAAGCCTCAGTTTTCAAATCAAAGTTTATTAAAATGTCAAAAACAGACCTTACAGTTTCACATGGGGAGGGGAGGGCGTACATGGGACAGGCCTCGAGTAACAAACGGAGTAATGCTGCCAGGGGAAAGCCAGAGGTGGCACAGCTGGGCAGGGATGGACAGTCAGGGAGGAACTCTAAACACAAACACGCTCCTATGGATCATCCAGGGACACAGCTGGGGGTGTCCCAGCACGGACACTGCGGGGCTGCCCCGGGGCCCACGGGCTGCAGCGAGCACGAGAGGAACCCACCTGCTGTGGAGGGAGCACAGGAGGAGCCCACCACATCTGGAGGGAGCACAAGAGGAACCAAACAGGTCTGAGGGGGCAAAGATGACCCAGTCAGTTCTGGAGGAACAGTTTTTGGTTTTTACAGCATCATCAAGGCCCGAGGAGCACAAAGGGCCCGTCTGAGACCCTGACTTGGTGCAGCAGCAGCACCGCGGCTCCCGAGGGCTCAGGGGACTTTGTGCTCAGCTCTGTTCTCTCATCACAAACTCCTTATTTCCAGCAATCATCAGCAAGGAGCAGATGGAAGATTTAATACTCTGAGTCCTTAATTGCCCCTCCTGCTAAAAATTAAATACTGGATTCATCTGAATATTCGAGAAAGACACATAAATACAAAAGCATGTACATAGTAAAAAACATTGAACTTCTCAACCACATCGCTCGGGCCACCACTAGAGAGGGCCTGGTTCTCAGCTTAGTATATCCATGAAATTCCATCCTCCTGCCTGTCCCGTACCTCAGAGAAGCAGGAAAGCTCCTGGATGCTTTGTGATATGGCTGAAGTCCTTCACTGAGCTGGGTTCTTCCTGCTTTTCCAGTTAGGAAGCAGCTCAAGGCACAGGTGTCACCACTTGCTGCTTGAGATGAGTCCTGAATATCCTTCACCCATCAGAGGAGTCGTGCAGGGCTCAACTGTGCTGATCCAAGGGGGAGCAAACCGAGAGTAACTCGGGGGTCCCCTCAGCCTTTTCCTGGCACTCGGGGGCAGCCAGAGCTCCCGGGAAATGCCTTATGATGGGATTTCTCCATCTTTGTGCATATGCACACTGATTGCTGGAGATTAAATCAAATGGACAGCACTGGATTACTTCTAAGACAAGCTTGACACCAAATACAACCTGCAATTCAATACATTAACAATGAACAGATCACCAGAGCCGTGGAAAAGCACAGGGCTGTCGGTGTCATCTGCCAGCAGCCAGGCCCCCGTGTGCAGCTACAGCCATGGAAGAGTCAAAGGTCCTGCTACTGACTCTGTAGGAACAAAAATGGGTGAAATCCTGCTGAAACGAGCCAAGCCTGCCATGAAATGAGAGGATATTCCAGCCCAGAGCTGCCATCTGAGCCAGGGCATGGCTGCTCCCATCCCTTTGAGCTGCACACCAAAGCTGCTTTCATCAAGTTCTAGGAAAAATCAAAGCCTCCTGTGCCTTCAGGGCCCTGCTGCCTCCAGCAATCCCAGCCCAATCCCTGCTCCCTGTCCTTAGTGGCCACAGGAATGGGAACTCCCTTCCCTCTCTGCAACCACTGCAGCTGTGACCATCCAAGGCAGCGTGGGCAGAACGTCCCTGGGCTCACCCCCAGGCCCATCCCTTCCCTTGTCCAGGGCACAGGACTCTGCTGGGCTTTCCAAGGTGACTCCAGAACCCACAGAGCTTTTATGAATTAGTGAGCAGCAAACAAAGGGGAGAGAGGAAATTAATACTGGAGTGGAGATAATCTCCCCTTTATCTCACTGCACTGCTGGGCCAGCTCACATTTTCCACTGGAAGTCATTTTACTTAAGGGATGATGAGGGGAGATTAACCAAAGTTTTTATGCATCATCTGAATCCTGGGTTTCAAAAGGCCTCCATTAATAATGGTCAGCAATTAATTATCCTTTAGCAAGGAGCTGTAGCTCTGGTTCCCAGTGCAAATCCAGGCTGCTGAGGAGGTGACTCTGTGTGCAAACTTCATATGGAAGTTGGGATTTATTCCCACTTGTGGCCTCTGGATCAGGCTGGGCTCCTGCTCACACCATCACCTGTAATCCCTGGCTGTGGGATTTCAGATGTCATTTGTGTTGTTAATACAGGAGGCACCAGAGCCCACTTTCCTCTGTGATTATGAGGACAACAACAACATTTGTCACCAAAATAAGCAAATAAGACACTTACAGAGGAATCCTGGGGCCATTTTACAGAGCAGATTTTTTCCCCTCTCACTAAAACAGCCAAAAGTCAAATATTTCTACAAAATTCAGGATAAACTTTTCTTTGCAGCTATATTAGAAACCTGTATCTGAACCAATGCTGAACCAATCCACGGTGACAACAGACCTGCTTTGTAAATGGCCCTAAAAAATCCTATTTTACACAGATCTCTCCTTGCCCCAGTCTATGCAGTCAGAGGTGTAACTCAGACCAGACACATTGTAAAGCTGAACAAATTAAACATCCTAAAAGCCTCCAGTGCTGCTGCTGCTGTGCTGCACAGGAACAGCTCCAGTCCACACTCAGCCAGAAGATATCCCAAAGTGCCTGTGTCATCAGGAGCACATCCACCACTGAGAGTCTTCCTCAGCATTTACATTTCAGATGTTTAAAAAAGGTAATTTCTTGTTTCTGGAAGGAAACTCCCTAATCCATCCCTTCATCTGCATTTCAAGCAGCAGCAGCAGCGGCCTCTGGGATCTGTTCCGGTGGCATCTCATCCCCTCAGCTCCAGAAGTAGTGGGGTTTGGCAAACCAGGAGAGGCTGGCAGAGAGGTCTCAGAGGAGCAAGCAGTTGGAAAAGCAGGTGCATGGCAATTCCTGGTGGGTGTTTGATGCAATCCGTTCCCCCGATGGATCAGGGCACTCCCACAGCTGCCCACGTGCACATCTGGGAGCACAGAAGTTTGCAGGACTTCATCAAAACCATCCTGAAGTCCATCCCAGTCAGTCCTTCCCACAGCCACATCCAGCTTGTTTGTCTTTCATAGATAAAAAAACAAGAAAAAAAGATTTCCATAGGAAACTGATTATCACTTTCTCCCCTCCCCCTCTAATATTTTGGCACAAATGCATAAGATACTCACTGCAGATATAAAGAAACAGATAATTGGACAGCACTGACAAAGTTATGAGACTTATTTGGCAAATGTGAACCATAAAAACAAGTGCTAAGGGATTTTTTCCAGTTGTGGAAGTTGTTTGCCACGACAGTTGCTGCAGGGAAAAAAAATATTAAACAGTCTGGAGCATGTATGTTTAAAATGAACATTTTATAATACAAGTAAATACACACTTTCCCATTTTCTCCAGGCAAAAACACATCTTAGAGCATTTTCATCAGCTGGAACAAGTTTTACACAGAGGGGTGGTTGTGTCTGAGATGTCCTGGCTGTTGCATGTGACAGCACGGGATCCCCCCTCCAGGGGTGCTCCACACTGGCAGCCAGGGCCTGCTCGTTCCATCCCTGCTCCACCTGGACACGGAGCCCACGGAGCCCCTCGGGCTTCGGGACAGGCAGAGACTGGGAAAGCACAGCCCAGACTCGCTGTAGTTAATGCAAACAGACTGCAGAGAACAGAGCATTAACTGCTCCAGGCAGGGCTCCCCACGGGACAATTGTCCATCTGGGAGCAGCTCCAGTCAAGAATCACTGCAGCAACACCACAACGAGCCTCACATTGGGCCTTTTGCTCCACATGAATCCAGGCTGATCCAAGAGGGCATCATCCCTCGGGCACCAGGCAAGGCTCTGCCTCCTTGTTGGAAGTCCAGTGTGGGAAATTCCTTCCTTTTTGGAACATTCCTGGGGGAATTCGTTCTTTTGGGTGTTTGAAATGCTTCCTTCCCCCCATGCTGCGGCAGTGCCGGGGGTGGATCAGGTGGATGGTGAAGGAATGCACAAGCAGGAGCCACCCCGGAGTCCCACGGGGTCTGGTGTTCCCATCCTGGAGTCCCACGGGCTCTGGTGTTCCTATCCTGGAGTCCCATGGGCTCTGGTGTTCCCGGGATGCCGCAGGACCCGAGCCTGGAGTCGTGTGAGGGAAAGGGAAAGTTTCCTGGGAGCTGGGATGGCTCCTGTGTGCTCACACAGCCCGGAGCCAGGCGGGCACTGCCTGTTCTCCACTGAAACAACGTCCAGCTCTTTATCCTCACAAACTCCAGCTCCAAATTCCAACTGCAGCGGCCCCGGAGCATCCCAACCAAAGTGCCGACAGTTTCAGTGGAAGTGGCTTAAATGGGTATTTAAAAACAACAACAAAACAAAGAAAACCCACTTTTGTTTTTGAAGCAGATTTTTTTCTCATCGCTTGAATAACTGGGGAGTTGTTTACTATGCCTTTTGCTAAGGGTTTTCCAGAGTCTCTGCTCCCCCCACGGGCCCCCAGGAGGAGTTTCCTTAGGAGACGCTGGAGCAGCGGATGCTGGGGGAGCCCATCTGTGTGAGGACCTTGTCCAGCCACTGCAAGGGGCCGTTGAGGTGCAGTTCGATCCAGCAGGGAGTGCTGGTCACAGTCTGCCTCCTGCCAGGGGGGAGAGAACACACAACAATGCAAATGTGACTGACAGAACTTGACAAATGTAAAAGGTTTCAAGCTCCTGAGCATTCCTTCCTGCTTACACAACCATCCTGGCCAAAGGAATGTCTGTCCTCTGGAACAGCCTCTGGCCTGTGCTGCTGGTTTCTTTTAAAAACCCACCTTGTCCCTTCACATTTGTTATGATCCCAGAGGAACAACTCACTATTTACTGCTCAGATTCCTGGCCACAGGCAGGTGATTCCCTGAAGGGAAAGGAGGGTGTTGATCTTAGCAAAATCCTTCATTTTTCCATTGCAGACCTTTCCTAGTTAGACAGCAAGGTAAGTGTTCACCAGACATGTTCAGTTTCCCTATGCACAGGACAGGGTATTCACTTCTTGTTGTATCCTTGGGTTTCAGTAGAATGTGGAAGTGCTGGGAAGAGCTCACCCTGAGCCCTTCAGACTCCCTCCTGCATCCATGGGCCCTGCTGGGCCAGAGCTCACCACGCTCTGACCTTCCCCTGCACAAATCCCTGCTCCCCTCTCCTCCGTCATTCCCCCTGAGGCCAGACCCCATGGATATCTCCAGATGGCAAAGCACGAAGAGATGGGGAAGAAAAGAAGGGAAGGGAGACCAAGACATGGAGCAAGGGGCTCTCCCCTCCTCTGCTGAGGCATGGCCGAGGTCTTGTTGCAGGCAGAGACGCTGTTCCAGGCAGGGACAGCTGCTGTGGAGGAGGGAGATTACAAAGCAAGAGAAACAGCCTTGCTTTACACCCTCATTTCCCACAGAAGCTGTCCTTGGAATCTGGTGGTGGGAGGGAGAAGCTGAAATCTGTGGGGCCCAGGGACAAACCAGGGGTGAAAAGGGGACCCTGTGCCTGGGGGGGTGCCCTGAGCTCCCACCACCATCCCTGTCCCTCTCCATCACAGGCTGCTCATGGAATTGGCTTCTCCCCCTTCCCTGCACCAAACCCCTGGCACAGGAGCACTAAGCACCCCCCATCCAGACTGCCCAAGGGTGAACCAGGAATCAGGGAACAGCACTCTGGATGCTGCTCCCACAGTAACATCTCCACCTCTGAATCACCAAGCCAGCTCTGACAAGGGGCAATCAGATGGGGAATTTTGTGGCAAGGAAAGGCAGGATGGGGAGAGCGGCTCCGGTGTGAGCGCAGGGTTTCGGTGCCTCCGGAGCCCCACGGGGATCCCTGACTTTCCGTAAGTCATGCTTGTCTGGAGCTCATTAGGGCCTGGCTTGGAGCCAGCCCTGAACTGCTCTGGCCCGAGCTCAGGACAATTTCAAAACAAAATGGACTCCAAACATCTGGAGAAATGAAGAAAGTGGCAGAGTAACGTGCGGGGCCCGGGCTCCAGCTGGTCCTGAGGCATCTCCCCCTCCTGCACAGCCACGGGCAGCAGCGGAGCAGCCCCGGAACGGCAGCGACCCCATGGAGCTTCGAGGCTTTAAAGGGTGCAGAGTCAAATATTTCCACATCACTGTTGGCTTAAATCCTTCACCAGCTTTCCCTCTCAGAAAACAACATCCATTTTCCATTGAATTTCATCTCCCCTATTGTACCATCGATCTCTGATTTCTCTCCCTCGGATGTTTGCTCCCCAGTGGGGTGACAGAGCAAAGCTATGGAATAACTCTGTTCCCACAGCATCTCCACTGTCCCTGTGGGGTCAGAGTAACCACATCATCCATCCCACACACCAGACCTCCTGCATCTCCATTTTATCCTCAGTATTCACTGGGAAAAACAGTGATCCTGCTGCTCCCACATTCTCCCACTTGCCCTATGGCAAGCCCTAAAGGAAAGGATCAGGAGATTTAACTGCAATTTTGCAGCAACTCTCCCAGTTTTTTCAAATAGAAATTTTCAAGCCAATCTGCTTTTATTTTAATCCCATTAGTCCCTGATAAAAGAAGCATTAAATCCAACCCCTGGGAAGCACTCACACTCACACTGTGCTTCCACAAGGGCCTGGAGGGACAGGACACAGGGAATGGCTTGCCACTGCCAGAGGGCAGGGATAGATGGGATATTGGGAAGGAATTGTTCCCTGGGAGGGTGGGGAGGCCCTGGCACAGGGTGCCCAGAGAAGCTGTGGCTGCCCCTAGATCCCTGGAAGTGTCCAAGGCCAGGTTGGAGCAACCTGAGTATGAGTATGTCCCATCCTTTTACATGCTTTCTAATGGAAACCCATTAGGATGGGCCAGAGCTTGGAGTGTATGGATCTCCTCTTAAAAGAAAAAACCTGGGATAGTGGGAGGTGTCCCTGCCCATGGCACTGGATGGGCTTTAAGGTCCCTTCCAACCCAAACCATCCTAGGATTCTATAATCCTGTTTTGATAAAAGTGCAGTCTTAAGACACTTAAACTATCAAATACGCATCTAATTTTAAGGAAAAAATGTAATAATTCCTACACGGACCATGTGGATTTATGTGCTGTGCTCCAGGTCAAGCTCTTGGTTCATACCAGAGTGACCTTCCAGGTGCATCCCACAAAGACCAGATCAACCCATTCCCAAGAGCCACAACCCATCTGTGTTCCTGAACAGACACAGGGCTGACTCCCCGTTTGCAAAGGGCAGTAACACCCCTGCAGGACCCCCCAGCTGGGAAGTGAGGAGCAGCAGGAGCAGAGCCCGGTGCGATCCCCACCTGTACTCGGCGCCCCAGCCCTTGACGAAGCTCATGCGGATGGTGCACATGCGGGTCAGCTGGTACACGGCCTCGAAGCCCTGGTTCACCGACTGCGCCAGCAGGGCAGCGAACTCCTGGTTGTTAAAAATCTTCAGGTTGCAGCCTGGGGGAAAGAACACGGCAAGGACAAGCATTGGCTCCATGGCATTGAGAATTCCCTTTCTTTCTGAGCAACTCGAGGCTGCTTTCCTGTGTCCTCAGAGCACCTGGAGCCACACACACAGCTCCAGAGACAGGGACCGAGGCTGCCACATTTTCACAGCAAGAAGAAAAAGGAGAGAATTCTGAATGCTGGAGCTGCCCAGCAGATTGTGACCAGTGAGACCAGGCTTGGGATCCTCCTGTGGAACCTCCTTCTCCTCCTGGACAGTATTTCCCTCCTATTGTAATTTAAAGCCTGACTATGACTGAACACTCAACAACAGAGATCCCTGCAGGCCCTGGAGGGGAGGAATGCACAGGCTAAAAATAGGAGCTCCCTGGTGCTGGATTTACAGAGTCTGTCACAGAATGGGGAAGTTCTGAAGTGAAACCACTCTGACACACCAGGAAGCAGCTCTGCGAGTTAAAGAGGCTGCCAGGGCTGGTGGCAGGGCTGGTGGCAGGGCTGGTCCTACTAAAATCCTCTCTTCTGTTTCACTATCACGTGCCAAACACTTTCCTTTTAAAACTTTTCTCCCTGGTGTTTAGCCCCAGCTAAATGACTAAGAACAACTTATCCAACTGTTCTTAGGGGAAAAAGGTGAAATATAATAACATCCTTCATAGTTTAGATAAATAAATAAATGCCTCCCTCTTTAAAAAAGTGTTGCTACATTTGCTTTCGCCCAGATAACCATAAACAAGTTAAACTCTGAAACCAGGCACTCAGCTAAGGCTCATGTGGGATTACACATGGACCAAGGCTGAAAAACAGCATTTGGAGTGGGATGAATTGTGTTTTGCTAAAAATCACTTGTGAGCCTCCTCTCCTGGGCTGGATTCATGTGGTGTGGAGCAAAGGGTGACCACAGCAGCTGCAGGAAGCACTGCCCACTTCTGGGATCAGGGAAGAGCCCAGGGGCTGCAGTCTCAGGGAGTTTGAAGGGAAGCAAACAAGAAGTTGTTTGAAGGGTGAAAGTGTCAGGGCCAGGTTGAGCTCAGGGAAGGAGGAATAAACTCCAGGAGGATCCCAGTGCTGGATCCCAGCCCTCAGGAGTGCCTGGGAACAGATCTCTCCATGGGGAGGAGTGGGAATGACTCAATCTGGTCAACAAGGGAATGAAGAAACTGCTTCAAACCCAGCAAAGATTTGAAGAAAAGGAGGCCAAAGACTGTGGCAAAAGTGGGGAGAGCTGGCGTCCAAAAACTGCGCCTGAGCTGGGTCCTGAGCGGAAATGTGGGCTCTTCATGTCTGCACATGTTGACTCCAGCCAGGGCGGACTCTTGTGATGTGGTGGAGAATTAAGTCATAATTTGCAGCACTGGCAGCTGCATCTGAGAAAGGAAACCCATTAGGCTGGGCCAGAGTTTGGAGTGTATGGATTGCCTCTCAAAGAAAAAAATTCAAATATTTCTAAACAAAGAAGTTCAGTTTTTAAATATATACAGGCTTTTAACTGTAAAAAAGTCAGCTTGTGTAAGCTTAGCTAAATAACCAAATTCAATTTCAAACAGCATCTCCTCTCTTACCAGCTTTTTGCATTTATCTAAAAAAAAAGCCTTTTCTTCCTAGATAGATGAAATAAATTATCTTGTAATCTTTCAGCAAAAACTTTAGACTGTAACCAGAACAATGAGGTGTCTGCAAGGTGATTTCTTTAGAACAAACTAGTCTGTGAACTAATTTGTTCTAAAGAAGGGAGGGGATTTTACTACAGAACAGAAAAAAGTAACAATTTAAATCTATTATGGATAAATCTGAATTAAGAGAAATTTCTTACCATTACTTAGAGGCACAAACAAAATTATCAACGTGTCTATCAGATAACTACAATACAACAATGGGCTGATAAAACACTGAAGGAACAAGTGGCAGATTCTGCTCTAAATTGTGCTTAGATTCTGTTCTGTTGGATTAACATAGTGCAACTATTGGAGCCTCCACAGCAGCTTCCTTCAGCAGTACCTTCATCCCTTAGGCTATAAAAATGCAATGCCCTGCTGGAACTGTCAAGTGGCTTTTTAAAGCGTAAAATAGATTTTCCAGAGAATTTGTGGATTCCCCATCCCTGGAAGTGCTCCAGGCCAGGCTGGATGGGGCTTGGAGCAACCTGGGGGAGTGCAAGGTGTGGCAGGGGATGAGCTTTACTGTCCTTCCAACCCAACCCATCTCATGATTTTTGAAGAAGTTCCCAAAGCCCGGAGATGCCCACAGCCATCCCCACCGTGACAAGGAGCAAAGCTGCCCCGGGCAGGTGCCGGGAGCCGCCCTTACCTGGGGGGATCTTGCAGACGGTGGCCGGGTGCCACCCGTAGCGCTGGTTGCAGTTCGGGGACTGCACGAAGATGGCGCTGTCGCTGAGGCACTCGGCGAACACCTCCCCGCCGATGTAGTACAGCCTCACACCGCGGCCTGGAACACAGCGGCGGCATCAGCGCGGAAAGACACCCGGGAAAAGTGCCCCGGAGGCTGGGACAGGGATCAGCGGGGAAAAACACTCGGGAAAAGTGCCCCAGGCGCTGGGACAGCTCCCTCACGGAATCAGCAGGGAAAAACACTCGGGAAAAGTGTCCCAGGCGCTGGGACAGCTCCCTCAGGCAGCTCTAAGCCAGCAGCTCAGCCACCAAGGATGGAAACTCTGTCTGACTGGACATTCCGAGAACCTGCTCCATGAGCCAGGTGAGCTGAGGGAGGCAGGAGCACCAACTCCAGCTGGAATTGTACCTCCAACCCCAGCCAGGTCCCTCCAAACCAGCTCCCTCCAAACACACACTCTGATATTTTCCATATGAAGGTTCTATTAGTTAACACATGAAAATCCTAATTTCTTTTGCAAGTCATCCCAGCTGGACACGACTGTTTGGGGATTTACTCAATGACTTAGAATGAAATTCCACAGCACTTCCAAATCCTTGCCTTTTGCTGGAGATGATTTGGTGTACAAGGACACACATACATTGCCCATAGGTGTCTACACAAATCATTAAAATCTCAGTTAATAAAGGAACAAAGTTGAATAATACATTTTGCTGCTCACATAAATATTTGCTGTGGTCTCACATTCCTGTTTGAATGTGATGCTTTCATCCTTCCACAGAGCAGAAGGAGTCTGCTGCATTTAAAATCTGATTTCTGAATCTTGGTGGGTTTTGGGGGATTGGAGTTTTTTTGGTGCTACAAATAATCTTCAAAACAAGTGAGGAAAGAGCCTCCTGTGCAAGAGGGAGGATTCTCCTGTTGCTCAGAAAAGAGAGCAAAATCAGGACAAAAATCAGGATCATTTTTGATAGGAGTCAGCAGAAAACTGTAAAGAATAAGCAATGTCGCCTTTCTGCAACATTGCAGAAATTTGGGATGCTCTACTTAGCACAAGTTTAACTGAAAACAAAACTGGATGGGACCTTGCAGGAAAAGTAGAAATTGAGATGACAATCAAGGAACTCAGTTTCCATTTATAAAAAGTCAGTCAGAAAATCAAACAGTGCAGGAGGGAAAAGGACCACACAAAATTATCCCTGACATCCCTCCAGATACACAGTGTGTGAGAAATGGTTTAAATTCTATTACATGCAGCAATCTTAGTGCTCCTTGGTGCATTTTTGTATTACGATTACATTAAAAACCACAATTAGTGTTGTTTTATGGGAGATCAGCCTGCTGGAATCCATGGATACTCCCACCCCAGTGCTCTAAACCTGCTAATTTAGAGGTTTCTGTGGAGGTCTCCCCCTTCCCCCTGGAAAGCCACGGACAGGAGGCAGCAGGAGTTACCGATGTGTCGCCTCGTGAGCTCCACGGCCGCGTTCCTGTTGACGTTGGACAGCAAACCGAGGCAGAAGCGCTCGGAATTGGAGGGGTCAGTGAAGCCATCCACGGTCATGGAGGGCTGGGAGGCATGGAAAGTCTCTCCCACCCTCTGGTTGAGCTCGTAGTAGGATATGGAGCACCAGAAGGCCGGCTCGCAGTAGGTCACAGGCTGCAGATCTGCACCCAACAAAAGCCAAATCAGCCACAGGAAGGGAAAGGGGGATGAAAAAAAAACCCCAACTGGTTTGGAATATTGTTCTGCTTCATTCCTCAGGCTCACTTTAACCAAACTTTCATTTTAATGGACCACAGCAAGGAGGTGACATCACCCCTGGAGCTTCTGGCACGTGGAGCAATCACAAATAGTCAAAGGCATTACTCCCTTAGCAAGTGAGGTGTCACTGAGCAGCCTCACACTTGGGGGAAATTAAACAAATAAACTCAGCTTTACTGTGAAATGTGGGATCACTTTTAGGTAGTCAGTTCATTAAAGAGACAGAGAAAAGGAAAGAGCAGAAAATCTTGGAAAGAATGAAGCACAAACCTGCTGTCAATAGCACAGGCGAGTGCACCCTAAATCTGTGCACGTCCAACCAGCAAGTCCAACTTTCCTTGTCACTGGCCCTGCTGTGACCTTGCTGGCACTGGTAAAACCAGTTGAGTCTGAAATATGCTCCAAACTGTCTGTAATTCTGGCATCAAGGTGATTTAAAAACAAGATACTTTCTCCCAGTGCACTGGATCTCAAACCATCACAGGAAAATCCATTTTCCCAGCAGGTGAAGGCTCAGCTTTCCCTGGGGTCCTGGTTTGCCTCGTGGACCGAAGCCAAGGGGCTGAAGCTGAGGAGCAGAGGGAGCTGAGGCAGCCTCAGAAAGGCAGGGTGGGCATTTAAACAGCACTGAATGATTTCACTGCTCCCACTGAAGCCGAGGAGATTGCAGCGGAACAAGGCTCAAGTCAAATTTCCTGGAAATGCAGCCCTAGGAGGTGCCCAGCCCTGCTGGGAGCCAAGCCCGAGCAGGGGACATGCAAAACAGACCCAGCCAATTCCTAAGTGCTACTCCCCACATCCAGTGCAGCAGAACAATTCCCTCCAGCCCTCCCCCCAGTTTATCACTTCATCCCCATTCAAGTGGTGCTTAAAGGCAGAACAGAAGAGCTCCCATCTGGCCAAGGAGTTAACATCAAGCAGCAAACCCCAGCTTTTTCCGTGGGCTTTCCCATCTGTTGCTCCTGTACGGCTTAGGAGAATGTGGGGCTTAAGAGATCAGCTCCAAAAAAATCCAAGACAGGTTTTCACCACCCCAGCCTCCTCTCACACTGACCAGGGTCTCTGAGGAGGTTTGGGAGTCTTTTCTCACCTGTACCTGTTACTCCATAACCTTGAGGCACAGGTTGGAGCAGACAAAAGACACATTGGCTTCCTCTCATTACTGCACTGCAAGAGTTCCCAAAGTAGCCAGCAATCAGGAAAATCACTTTGGTTTCTGCTTTGTTACAAGCTCTGCTGACAGCAAATAAGGAATTGAATAGAAGTGCATCTGGGGAACTCTGTAATCCTCAGCAGGCTTCAAAGTCCCTGAAATTTGGAGCTTATACCCATTCCCAGTTACCTGCCACTTCCTTGTATTTTAATTTTATAGCTCAAAGCAAGCCCCTCTCTTGCCATGCACAGATGTTGCACGTCACATCCAGGAGTGACACAAGTTCGCTGTCTCTGCCTTTTTCTCCTGCATGGCACATGTGGTTTTCCCACTGGAAATTGCCACAGCAGGCAGATTTCTCCAGCAGCAGCCTCATTTCAGCCCCAGCAGCTGTGGCCACCTCGGGACTGCTCTGGGCTCCCGTGGCCCCAGCGCAGTTTGGAGAGAGGCCCAGCAAACACCAGCTCTGCCCAGAGCCTCCCAAGGTGGGTCCACCCACTAAAGAAAACAGATCAGTTCCACATGACTGGGCTCTTACTCCACAGCAAGTGCTTTTCTAATCAAAAGGCTGCTCAGCTCCAGAAAAATCAACTTGTGTTGATCCTTAAGTAATATCCTCAGGTTGGTGCTATTCAAGTTATAAAAACACTGAAACCTCTCCATGGTTTTGTGGTCCTTTCCTTCAGAAACCACCTCCACCTGGTTGAGGCTCAAGGGAACTATGGATTCCCCACTGAAGGATGTACAGAAATTTTATTTCTGGCTTATTTGCAGCTTGAGGAAAGACATAAACCAACAAATCCTGGTTTGAAGAAAAGCTTGTCTCTAAAAGCTACAACCAAGTTTTTAATGATGCTGCTTTCTCCTGTGATTTGTAGTTTTAAAATTCAGCTTAAGATGCTGTGGGATGGGCAAGTTCCCTCTTGTGTTAGAGCTGTTGTAAATATTCATTTTCAATTCATGGCTTCACTGTTTGGGGAAAAGGAAGAGAATGCAGCTCTGCTAAAGACAAAGGACCCCGAGGGGGTACACAATCAATAAAAGAGGATACATGAAACCCAGGCAAATCCTGCCTGAATCATCTCTGCACAGTTTCAGCCTTGACTCAGAAACAGCTTTGCTGTCAGAAGTGTCCCCTGGGTTCTGGGATGGTCCCAGTCCTGCATCCTCCCTGCCAGATGAAAGTCCTGGGAAAAATCTGCTGCCTGCTCTGCTCCCCCTCTCTGAGCACAAGGGAAGTTGTTACCCTCATTCCAGGGAATGTGTTTGATCACAGTGTGGCTCAGAACTCACTGAAAGATGTTTCCAACTGTACCAATCCCAACTCCCTCCTTGGAAATGAGGAACTGTAGAGATGTGAGTGCTCCCTTCCCTCTGCACCCAGGGAAGGGCTGCCTTTCCCCTGGGACATGGGGATGGAGGGATGTGGATGTGACCATGGGCCATGTGCTCATTCCTCTGACAGCTCCTGCGTCAAGTCCTTCTGCGGAGCAATCCCTGACAATGGATTTCCTGTGCTCCAAGGGACGGCCCCCTCGGAACAACGTGTGTGTGACCACAGGGCTGGTCCTCAGCCAGCCTCAACTCCCTGACTTCATTCCCAATGTCCACAGAATGCTGGCAACTCTCCTTTCATTTTGTTTTTAGTATTTCCCTCAGTTTGTGTTTCAGCAATAGGGAAGAGATCCTTGCATATCTGTGACTTCCACTTCAAGCTTATGTTTGACAACTGAAAACTTGACAACTGTAATTTGGAACCAAAACTCAAACACTTCCAACTCCAGCACACAAACTGAAAGGAGAATAAAAAAATATAAAAAAATATTCCAATATGTTACCTTGCAACACTTTTGTGCCTGGGAATGGAAAAATGAAATTCCCAGCTTTCAGCCTGACATGGAAAACCTGCCCTGCTCCCCACGGTGACCCTGCCCCTGGTGGCACACTTGGTTTGCCTCGTGCTGCTTTATTGCCACTGTAACTCCCTGGAATATGGCCACGGGATTTAAGTCCAAAGTTCAGTTTACACAAAGTTAACTGTCTTAGAAGCTTCAGGTAGTTCTGCTCAAATAAACAAATCAATCCTGGGGCATCATTTTCTTCATGGCAAAGCTGGAAACGCCCCCCCTCTGCTCGAGAGCTGGCTGAGAAACTCCCTCCTTGCACACTCTGCTGTGGGGTTTGAATTTCTGTTCCATTTTCTCAACAAATACACAGAGAAAGCCTCATTAGACTCCTACAGAGCAAAGTCCAGCCCGAGACAGTGCTGAGTTCTGCTTATCCATGGAATTACAGCAGTGCTGCAGGTCACCAGCCACGAAGAGCTCCAAGAGGAGAGACCAGAGAGCCCCTTCCTGGGCTGTGACCATCAGGCTGAAGCTCTGATTTCCCTAAGAGCAGCTCCTTGCTGCAGATAAGCCATTTACAACACACACGTGATGACAATTTTGCCCTTGGACACTTTCAGGTTGCTCAGCTGCCCTTTCATTTATTATTCTGCAGCTTCCTCACAGGCAAAAATTTACAATAAAATTAAAAGCAACAAGAAATTCTTCATTTGTGGAAGCTCCTGCCTGAGAGCAATAAATATGGTTTGCAAGAATTTAAAGGTGTCTTTTAATGCTGGTAAATTAAACTGCTTCTCTGCTCCTCAGACTACAAAGAGATTCCTTGTGCTTTACCAGCTTCACCTGCTCCTTTTTTTTGTCCCCAGACAGCACCTGAGACATCTGATGTGTTAATAACCAGTGTCCCTGTCAGGAAAGATGCGGGGGCTCTGCTTCCTAGAAACCCCCTTCTGCCTTACGTAAGGCAGATACCACTTGCCAGGCTGGATTTGTGACATGGAATTGACTTTTTATTTTTAGGTTGAAAAAAAGGAAAAATTGAAAGAAAAATCTCATCAGCTTCCAGGCAGCACACTGGGAATAAAGGAAATAAAAATTTCTCAGTTGTGTATTCTCTTCTTGGGCTGCAGCAGTTAAAGAAATAAAAGTTTTGTGTCACCATGGCAGTATTACAAAAAAAAGGCGGGGTGAAAAAAGAAATCCTCTCTTCAACAGCCCCAAGATATCCACAAGTCAGCCAATGACTGACAAATTTTGGAGCAGTGTCAAAGTCCCGTGTGCCAGGATTAAAAGCATATGTAAACTTTATGGCCATGGTTATTCCAAAGTAGTCTCAAGTGGGCTCTGTCTGCTGCCTTAATGAACAGTTGGGGAGCTGATCCTGCAGCCAGGCAGAGCTGGGAGGGATTTTTATGGCACACATGGAGAGCAATTCTGAACAGGGCAAGAGCTCAAGAGTGATGGAGATCAGAATGAAAATAAAGGGAGATAAGAGGGTACAGAAAGAGCCACGAAACCTCTTGTGGTGCCTCAGAGGTTCAGCTGCTCTCCCTTCTCCTCAGGGTTCCCCTGTCTGCTGTCACAGGTATGGAATGAGTCAGTGTCTGACAGAGCCCTTGGGGCTGGAATGTGCTCCCTGTGCCCAGGATGGAGCTGGGAGGGGAAGATGACTCCAGATTGCAGCATAACTTGAGTTTGGGGGAGGAAAAGCAGCTGGTGGTCAGGCAGAACAATCCTCCCGTGCATCTGTGGTTTGTGCATCTCCCCCACAAGATTCCTCACCCACAAACACCTCTGGTGCTCCAGGAATGTTGTCCATGACCTCTCCATTCACCAGCATTCCTGCACATTCCCTGTTTATTTAGACACTCCAACCCTACACCAAACAATCTCCTCCACTTTGCTCTGCTCAGTCTCACAGAATCACAGAATTCCAGGATGGTTTGGAATGGAAGGGACCTTAAATCCCATCCAGTTCCACCCCTGCCATGGGCAGGGACACCTCCCACTGTCCCAGGCTGCTCCAAGCCCCATCCAACCTGGCCTTGGACACTTCCAGGGATCCAGGGGCAGCCACAGCTTCTCTGGGCACCCTGTGCCAGGGTCTCCCCACCCTCCCAGGGAACAATTCCTTCCCAATATCCCATCTATCCCTGCTCTCTGGCAGTTTAAAACCATTGGAGTATTGTAAAAAGTGCACAACCTCAACAACATCATTCAAATGTCACCCTCTGGACTGTAATTACACCCAGCTCCCAGGATCACGTGCTTACCCAGATTGTTGTGTGCTGGAGACATGGGGTTTGGTGATAAGTTTGGAGAACCTGAAAATCAAGGTGGGATAATTATTGCTATGGAATCTGCATCAGGAAAAACACTCACAGGATCTGCAGTGCTGCCCAGGCTTGTTGGAGGGACAACCCACTGCTCACTGAAGTCTCACTTTTGACACTGCAGCTTCTCTGATGTTTATTACTCCCTACAGGAGCTTTCAAATATCGACTTGCTGCCCCTTCACAGGGAATTCACTGAAGTTTAACCCATTAATTTTCCAAACTGAGCAGCACTTGGCTGTTTTACTTTCAGGTATCATCCTGACAA
Source organism: Aleadryas rufinucha (assembly GCA_013397815.1). NCBI lineage: Eukaryota > Metazoa > Chordata > Aves > Passeriformes > Aleadryas > Aleadryas rufinucha. The sequence goes on from VZTH01002850.1 coordinate 229,726, forward strand.
ACCCAATTAGCTGGGCATTAAAGAGCTTGGGTGTACATTGCCAGACAAAATCTAATTAAAACCATAACACTTTATATCCCAAATCCTGCTGGGTTTGGGACAATGGAGTATTGGATCAGGTTACACAGATCTGACCAAAAAGCTGTCAGAATTTTATCCTCAATCAAGTAAATTTGCCACAAATTCTGAGCATTTATTTTCAATATCTGCACTTGGATGTCCCATGGATGCAGACAGGTGGTGCAGCCCGTTTTTACTTTTCCTTTCACACTGTTCTGAGCTGGTTTCTTTCTTTATTTTTTTTTCTATAATGAGGGAAGTCCATGGCATCCGAACATTTATATGGGCTATTTAAACATAATTATAGATTATTTGAACATAAATTAGGTACCCTCATTCCAAACCTGGCTACTTCTTTTTGTGGCAATGAGAGAAAACTTGGACATTCAACTTTCTCTGGGATACAGCCACTCAATTAAAACCCCAAAGGTGACTCACCTGCATCCATGCTGGGGTTCATCTGGTGGTCACTGGTTTCTCCATCTTCACTCAAATAGCCTGGAGGAGGGGTCTCTGGAGGCATAAAATCATCACACTGTCAGTGCAACTGAAAAGTCTGGATTTTAGGCACCAAAAACATTCGCTTTTTCATTCACAAGGAGCTCAAATTCTTTTTTATTACTCGTCTTTCTCAAGCTGCTGGAGGGAGGAGCCAGCACAGCCAGGGTGATATCCATATTTGTGAATAACAGAGGAGGGGGAAAACAAAAAAATCCGGATTTTCAGTCCCATGAAACTTTAAGCCATGGAGGCAGTTTTCTGTCCACATATTTCTCCTCTCCTGGAGTGCAGCTGCATAACTTGTCCATGCAAATAAGGTGTAAATTGCTTGTAAAAGAGCTACATAAATAGAAGAGCTCAATTCCATCAGAAATTTGAAGAGTTTTACTCAAAATGGCTGAATTTCATTCAAATCTCAACCTGGTAAGGGAACACCAGTTTAGATTTCACAATAAACTGAGGATGTAGCACTGAGTGAAGAGGTGAGTTTAAAACCAACAAAACAAAGCCATGAACAGCACTGCTGAGTGCCCACATTCACAACTTCCAGCTATTTCTGCACAGGTTCCCACTCGGTAGCTCCAGGGGAACGATGGAAAGAAAGAGTCCCAGTGTGGGATCCCCAGCCAGGATTCCCTGTGCTCTCTGACCCTTCCCTCTGCTCCCTGTATGGAAGACACAAGGTACCTGGAATGTAGTTGCTCTGGGGCTCGATACCTGCTGGGAAGTTAGTGTTCTCTGGGATTGAGTGGCTGTAGTCATCCAGGGGCGGGAATTCGGCCGGAATCTCCGTGTGCCGAGGCACCAGCACCGGAGGCAGCACTGGGAAGAGAAAACAGGGAACAGCTTTAAAATAAAGTGAGTGAAACACCAGAAAATGAGGAGAAACCAGTTTGGAGTAACAGCCTTAAATACATGGAACACACAGTGCCTCACTAAGGGACAGGATTTGATGTTTGCTTCTGGAATAAGAGCAGCAGGTGAAGATGCTGTTTATTCCCAGCAGGTCTCAGCTGGGAATGGATACAGCTTATCACAGCACACCTGCTCTCTCTGCCTCTTCCCAGGCAAAGAAACAGCTCTGCTTGAAAAACGATTTAAGAGAAGTTGCACCCCACGATTTCCAAGGAATGAGTTTCCCATAGGATGAAGCAGGCAGGTGGGATTAGCATAAACATCCTGCCTGGCTCTGCAGATCTGTGCTGACATGCAGCAGAAGCTGCTGCAGCTCCAGATCAAAGTCCCTTCCAGAGGCAGGAGGAGACTCCAGAACAGGAAGTTGGGAGCTGTTCTTAGACCCAGCTCAACAGTTTATCCTTAATTTAACACCAGCAGTGAGGGAAGCACAGAACACTGCCATGGTTCCTGCTGGGAGTTGTTTAGGTGCTCACAATGCCACGCTGGCAACCTGCAACCTGCTCACTTGGATTTCATCAATTCCCAAAGATAATTTCCCCCTGAGTGCAAGTTCATAAATTATTCTACTCCATACAGTCAGGGATTATCAGCAATAACGTGATGTGAATGTGCCTGGGAATGCCCTCAGAGATGCCTCCTGCTGCAGGAGAGGCTGAGGATGGGCAGGGATCGCCTGGGAATGCCCTCAGAGATGCCTCCTGCTGCAGGAGAGGCTGAGGACAGGCAGGGATCATCCAGGAATGCCCTCAGAGATGCCTCCTGCTGCAGGAGAGGCTGAGGACAGGCAGAGCTGTGGTGGTACCTGGGGTCTCCACTCTCTGGTAGTGGTAGGGGTTCACACAGACTTCGTCCTTCTTCATGTTGAAGGCGAACTCGCACATCTCCATGGCGCGCAGCTCGTGGTGGCTGTGCAGGTCCGGCCAGCGCCACAGGCGGCAGTAGATGACGTGGGGGAGCCCCTTCCTGTGGGACACCTGGAGCCGCCCATCCAGGGATCTGCAGCACGGCACAGGGAGGAGGGGTGGTTAGCCTGGGATCAGCACAGGGTGCTTCTATCCTGGCGTGGTCACCAACACCAGGCGCTGCCAGGAGGCTGCTGGTCCCCCTGTTCAGGGCAAGGATTTACCTCCAAAAGCAGTAAAATCATGGAATTACTGGATGGTTCAGGTGGGAAGGGACTTTAGAGCTCATCCCATTCCACCCCCTGCCATGGCAGGGAAAACTTCCACTATCCCAGGGTGCTCCAAGCCCTGTCCAACCTGGCCTTGGACACTTCCAGGGATCCAGGGGCAGTCACAGCTTCTCTGGGAATTCCATCCCAGCCCCTCCCCACCCTCACAGGGAACAATTCCTTCCCGATATCCCATCTATCCCTGCCCTCTTTTAGTCTGAATCCATTCCCCCTTGTCCTGTCTCTCCAGGCCCTCATCCCAAGTCCTTCTCCAGCTCTCCTGGAGCCCCTTTAGGCACTGGTCGAAGCATCCACAACAAACAATATTTTTTCGTTTAACAGCCCTGCTCTGGATTAATTTTTATTTTTGGATATCTGGATTTTAACTACTTTTATGGTTGTTTAGGAGGCCAAGACAAAAGCTACAGCCAGTTAAGAACACAACAATGTAGTGGTACTCCTTAAACACTGACAACTGACCTAAACAAGCAGGGTGTTTGCACAGCTCTCAGCAATCTCTGCTGTGCTTGGAAAGGAAATCTTGAAATGTGTGCTAATAAAGCCGGACTTTTAAAACACAGATACACGAATTTTCCTTGCAACAAAATCAATGTAGATACCTTTGATGTAAATTTATCTACTATGCCTATATAAAGTTCAGGAACCTTACAAACAACCAAGGCTTCCAGTTTCAGTTTCCAAGTTGCAGCTTGAAAGCAAATAAGAGTTTCTACAGCATTGCTTATTTTTATTTTTACATCTACCCTGTGTCTCCTGCAGTTCACTTTTCACCTAATCCCATCCTCATCCCAGAAAAGCCTCTTCCTAGCAAACCTTCGTGGGAAGCAGGACAAGAGTGCTCAACTCCTCTCCAGCAGAGGAAAAGGCTGGAGCAGGGTCTCCTCCGTGCTGGATGAATGGGAACGGCCCCCAGGCACTTCCTTTGAAGTCTAACCCTTCATTTCCCTTGCTTTTCCTAATCACCCAAATGAAACACTTCAGGGCTTTGGTGAAATGAAATACTTCTCTTTTTTAATTTGTCAAAGAGAGAAAAAAATAAAGAAAATTGAAATTTTACTCGGAATTATTTCCCCTGGTTCTTTGTGTTGGCAGCCGAGTTAGAAAAACAAAACAGACCCAAAGCAAAACACACAAACAATTATTCCAAAGAGGCTGGGCTCATCTTGGCTGCCCTAAGAGAGGTTTCCCAAAAGCTCCTCTGGCAAAGCCTGGTACCACACATACCTTTGCAAACACTGCTACAACAACAGGGAAGGCAAAACACAACTGATTCCAGCCAAAATTGGGGTGATATTCCCAAGGAGAGCGCCAGTGGCTAGACCTGAGCTTCTGGGGAAGGTGGGAATTTTGGTGGTGATTTCATTGGAGCCAAGACCGGAGTTATGTGCTCTCAAAACTAATCAGGCTGGGAAAAGTTTTAAAAAATAGATATGAAAAGTGTGAAAATATTCACTGAATTTAGCAAAAAGAGAGGAGGTTGAGACAAGGAATAAACCAGGAGTGCTTCTCCATTCCCCTCATCTTTGCCTGCTTGGCAGCATTATCTTGCACCCAAGTGAGGAGAAAGGAGAAAAAGAAGACTCAAGAGAGAATATTCCAAGTATCCCACAGGAGACACAGCTGTGGGAAGTGTTATTCCTGCTCCCAGTCTCCATCAGCACATGGACATCATGGATTTGGGTTGAGCAGCTGAGGTGGGGCATTAACACAAAATGTGTTTGACTTTGGGGTTATTTCCAAGGATGGGGCTCTGCCAAATTCCCCAAAAACAAACTTCCCACTCAGCTGGAGGGGAAAGGGCTCTTCCTCCCACCATCCCAGGGCTCTGGAATGGATGCTGCCCATAGCACAGAAAGAGAAGGAATTCTCTGCACTCTTATCTAAAGAGACTTTTAAAAATGACAGAGCCATCTGGTTTCTTTTCAAATCCAGCAACCTCCCCCTCTCCCCTCTCCCCTCCATAAGGAGATAAGGTAAAAGGAATTCTATTTCCCCAAAGCCCTGGGGGTTCATTGGGTTTTTCTGGTTGGGAAATCTCTCCTTAGGCTCCCCATTGAGGGACTTGGGACAAAACAGCATCGTCTGCACGTCCTTGGCAACGTGGCTGAGGCACAGGGCAGCTCCATTTCCTCCTGCTGTCCTGCCCCAACCCTCCAGGAGCATTTTCCTCAGCCCTCAAGGAATATTTTCTCCCGAGGAACAAACACCTGGTGTGGCTGAGATGGGACAGGAGATGAGAGGAGCCAACACTGTGCTCTGCTCAGGGCAGCCCCGGGGGTGACCCCAGCACATGTCCCACATCCCTGTGCAGAGCCATCCCATAATAAATTCCAGGGCACACACAACTTCTTCCCTCTCCTGGTCCTGTTTTGAACCACAGGCTGATCCCAAAGGCTGATCCCAAACCATCTGAGAGCTGAGAACGTCCAGACTTCATCAAAATTAGCAGAATCTAACCCCAAATTTCCCTTGGGACGCTGAATTGTCCCTCCCTTTTACCTTTCCTTTAACCAGCCTGGGCTGGGCAGCTCTCCCTGTACAACTGCCTTGATCTATTTATTATTTCACACTATTTAATAGGACTTCTTTTAAAATTACCAGTATTTTTTGGCCAAAATTTAGTACTGGATTGTTCTCTACAAAATCAGCATCGTTTATACTGGTGGGACACTTTGTCATGCAAAGATTTCTACACTGCACAGAGTCCTTGAGAACCAAAAAACCCCTCAGGCTGAGCACCTTTAGGATGGATCCATCTTTACAATCCATTTCCCAGGAAAATTTACCACACAAAGCTGCCTCTCCAAGTCCAAATGCTGCCCAAAGAGCAAAGGGCAACGCTGAGGCTTTAATAGCAAAAGCAGAGAGGGGAGGGAAGAAGAATGACAGAAACACCGAAGCTTTATTTTTAAACAATCTGTTTGAAAAAGGGTGAGGATTAAACAGGAGAATGTTGCGCAACCTGAATTTGATTCCCAGGCCTGACTGGGGTTTTTTCTGGTTGTTTGGGGTTTGTTGTTGTTGGGGTTTTTCTGTTGGGATCGTGTTGTGGTTGCTTTTTTTAACCATGTTTAATTTGTCAGATCCTGGATTGCGAAAGACAAAAAACCCACCTCGCGTTCTGAAAGGTTCTGGTTATTTTATTTGTTCCTCTTTGGGCATTTTGCAGCTATCTTTAGACTGATACTGAAACTCTTCCTTGCACCCATTCTCCTGCTTTAAAAGCAAAGCTGAAATCTGTGGTGCAAAAATCAGGAGTGTAAATTAAACAAAGTGATCTAAGCAATAAAATATTTTTGTCCAGGTTGAAAAACTTCAGCTTTACTCCATTAAAGATCCAGTCCCTTCCCCATCAGCTTTATATCCCTGTCATTAATCTTCCAAGAGAGCAAAACGCTGAAAAACTCAAGTATCCAGTAACACCATGTGCAAAAAGGGAGAAGGAAAAAAGAAAACCAATCAGGAAGGAAAAGTTGAAATTATTCATTTTAAAAACCACGAGCAGGAGCTGGTTTTTAAACCCGTGACTAATAAGTTGCCAGTTGCTCTAAAATTCACCAAGAACTGTGGCCACAGGCTGTGATTTTCTCCTGAGCACAACACACAATAAGCAGTTCCTTACTGGCCCCACATCTGGGCTGCACCAGGAAAATTAGCATTTATTCTTGTAGCAGAACCTGGCTTTTGTGTGCAGAGCTCTGTAATATCCACAGGCCTTCACTGAGCACTTGGATAAAATCTCAACTTTCCCTCAACAGCAGCCAAATCAACAAGAATGAATAAAAAAATGACCCATGCAGCACATCTGTAACTCCAAAGCTGATCCTTTGCCATCTCTTTCCCCTCAGTTTGCTCAGCATCGCTGAATTTTCCAACTTCTGGGGCACTTTTAACAGTGCTATCATTCAAGCCCTGCAAATAGAAGTCCCCGTGTCAAGCTGAGGTTTGCAATGCACTGCCAGAGAGGAAACTAATAATTAATACTCCTGTTTAACACTTAGGATTTAGAGAACATTAAAATAATTAATAAATTTGTAGTTTTCAACACATCTCTATGGAGAGGGGAAGTTTTTACAACCTGCAAATGAATGGAGTTGAAGGATTTTCCCAAAGCAAAAGAAGAGTTTGTGGCAGAGCCAAGAGCAGGAATGAGGAACGAATCTCTCCCTCAATACAATCAATGATCACCCCTGTTTTGTGCTGGTAACTCTCTCATCTGCTTTTTCTTCCCACTAAAATCCTCCTTTGGATTTGGAAGGAAACCACAGACCCTCCACAAAACCACCCATAGCATCAGGTAAAGATTTGAAAGGTGAAGAGCAATTCCCATTTTCTTGTGGTGCTGCAGAATTCTTCTGCTCAAGTTTCGTTTGTTCTGGGTTTGAAAAGGAGCTGATAATAGAAAAATTATCAATATCTCTTGTGGAAATGGTTTTTTACCTGCCCACTTCCATCCCAGTCTTCCCTAAGGCTTTGCAGCCTCCCCCTTCCCCCTCTCTCCAGAGCTGAAGAACTCCAGCCCTGGGAGTTGATGTCAGGATCAGATTATGACAGCATGAGTCATTTATTAAGATTCCAGTAAGCTCTTTAGCAGGTGCCTTGAGACCATATTTTTCAGAGTCTAATTTCACATTCAGACATAAGTACATTTTATTGGTTTACCATAAACTCTCTGCCCATTGTTGCTGCTCTCCCGCTCTGCTGGTCCTGGATCCACAGAGCTGTGTCCCCTTCCACTCTCACGGAACACCTCAGTTTAATTCAGATTTCTTTAAAGCTATGCAGAGATCTCATTTTCTCATATATCATCAACTGGTTTTTCACCTGTATTTTTTACTGATCTCTGTTATTTACACCCCCTCTGTTTCTGCCCCAGCTACAGGACATTGGCTGGTGGCTACCAAACCCAGCTCCCTCTCCTCTATTTTTAGCCATTTTGTAATTTTATGCCCCTACATCTCTTTCAGCTCCTCCTTTTCCTGATAGTCAGGAGCACAGAAAACAGATAAGATACCCCAGAGGCCCAACCACAAACCCTCCTATCCCAGAAAGGACAGAATATATCCTAATGCTTAATCAAGGCTTAATCATAAACACCCTTCCAAACTTCCTAACACGCATTCCTGTATTTCTGCCTTCTCTCCATAGAAAACAAGGGACAGAAGTGGAATTTGAGGCCGTGTTTCTGAAGGTATTGCATCCCAGGCACCTCTTAAATGTGAAATCCAGTTTTTCTAAGCAGTCCTGGTCCTTTTATTTATTTCAGCAAAGTTTATTGGCCCAGATCCGTGTCAGACTCATCTAAATTTATTTCGGCTTGAGCCTTAAGGGTGCAGGGAGTGGACACAGGAGAGGTTTCTGAACGTGCCTTTTTGAAAAGTCATTTATCAGAGCACATCATTTCTTCCCAGAATCCCGTATTTAACTCCAGTGCTGAAATCCAAAACCCAACACACTTCCATCCAAGCAAACCAGCAACTTCCTCTCTCCCAGGAGATTCCAGGCATACTGATGGGGCCGTGTGCTTGGATGGGCAGGGCAGTTTCATAAGGAGAAAAGGGGTGGATGGAAATGCCAGGGAAATTCAGATAATCTTCCATAACCCAGAGTGCATCCAAAACAAAAGCATTTCAAGAAAGACTGAATTACTGGAACACATGGCAATCAAAAAGAAGAAAAAGGCAAAAAAAGCTGTTGTAAAACTGGTTATTCTGTCAGCTTCCATGGTACTTACACTGATTTACATTTAATATCTAGTTTCAATGTGCATCTTCTTGATGCTGTAGGGAAAAAAATCCTTCTATTTTCACTGAAATCAAGAGAGTTCTGCAAATTAGCATCAGCTGCTGATATAACCCAGATAAACCAGAGCAAGAGAACCCAGGAAAGAAAGGAAAAAGAAACTCATGTGCTGCAGAGTGCTTGGACAGAAGCCTCACACCAAGAACTGCTGCCCCAAATATGTGTCTGCTAACAAAAGCAAAAAGGATTATCAGAGGGAGTGTGGAAAAACGACAGTTTTAAGACCTTGGCCTCCCCCTTCACAATATATACAATTCCCACTGCCTTCAACAGAACCTTCATATAAATACCAGAGTCGGAACTGGCTCCTCAGACAAATGTTTGTGCATTCTATCAAGTTGGGACAAAGCCAACATTTCTTATGGAAACATTTCTGGTGGTCCTGGACAAAGAACATGTTTACTTTATAGCAGATATAGCTAAAAATACACTGTGCTCCAGCCTCCAATTATCTTGTTTGGAATAGTTTGAGGCTACTCAAGGTTCGTTGCTGTTATTTTCTTTATTATATAGTGAAAATGTTGCTGCTTTTCCTGTAATTTGAAAAGCAGCTATTTCCAGGTTTGCCATCTGTGTTTGGACCTCCCCCGCATGGATAATGAGATCCAGGGTGAAATTTTCCAGAGTGCCCATCTCCCATTTTCAAAAGCAACTCAAGGCAGAGATCAGTGCTCTGCTGGAATTACACAGGCCTTTTAAGTCTTCCCTTAATCCCACTGGCTCTGTGTTATATTGCTTTTCAAGCTGGGTTAGCAGCCACTCAGCTATGTAATTATTTGCACAACCAGTAGCAATTAACAGCACACCACAAACAAGGGGACCTGGTCCCACAAACTTCCTCCAACCTCCTCCCCAGCCCCTCGGCAGGGATGTCCTTTGGGATCCATCCCACACGTGCTCGGATGCTCTGTGAGGGGATCTGCTCTCCATTAGGCTGCTCTGCTTTAAATAAAATCCAGTTTGCTTGCAAAAAACTTTCTGGCTTCCTTATCAGTCTCTCCTCTTCTCCCAAAGAATTATCCATGTCTCTATTCCACATGAGCTTTCCCAGCTCCAGCATCGTAGTGAATCAGTTCTGGGTGAATCACTTCCCATGTGCAGCCTGTGTGCTTCATCCCAGAGTAGATTCCCACAGGCTTTCCTCTCTAATCCCGATGACACAGAGCTACCCAAACAAACCCCGGAGTTTCCACGCGGAGTTTCCACAAGGAGTTAACAGAAGGTGTGTGCTGAGGTGAAAAGGGTACTGGAAGAAGGCTCTGTTAGTTTTACAACTCTGTGAGTCACCAGCGATGCAGGAGAAATCCGGCTCCAAAAGCGAACCCCAAAGAGTGGGACGTCTTTGGGGAGCGCTGCAGATTTCAGATGAAACGCCTCATTAAAAGCTGACACAAGTTAATATTTTACAGTCTCTTCTGTCTGTAATTACCAGTGAAATCAGAGACTCTGCAAGAGCCCGGGTATGTTTGGAGGAAAAACTCTGTAAACTTCTCTGTCTCATAATCAGCTTTTACAACACCTCTGAGGAGGCTGAGGGCAGACAGGAGCTGCTGGTGCTTTTGGGGTTGTTACTCTGATTTGGGGGCTGGTTCTGTACAATAAGAAAAAAGGGTTCTTTGGACCAGAGAAGTGGAAAAAGCTTCAGCTGAAATATTTTTTTCTCCACCTCAAACTCTCAGCAGCAAAAAGGAAGCTGTGTAGGGGGCCTACCTGAAAGCTTCCTTTCTTACTGTAACTCTCCAGAGCAGGGGAAAGGGTTGTTTTCAGGCTGCCACTCGCAGCAGAAGTCACTCCCTCAGCCACCCCCTCCAGCCCAGATCATTATCTTATTCATGGAAGCCAAATTCTGCTTCCCTAAATTACAGATTATGTTTAAAAAAACTGAGAAATTTTGAGAAGAGGAGGGGGAAGAGTATCTTCACCATGCTGCAAGACACAAGGAATTCTCTGCTCACCAAAAATGTGATTTTTCCATGGTGCTGCTGTCTGGATGCACCATTTCCCTCTCTCCTTTACTCTTCCCTGCCCTGGTGCTCCTGGAGCGAGGATGTCTAATTCCAAAGCTGAGCTCTGACTAATGCAGGATGTGTGGGAGAGCAGCTCCGTGAATAAGAGCTCTCCAAAGCACCAGGATCACGCTAAGTCACTCTTATCACCCAAACAGGATCTCCAGCGTGTGCGTGCACAGTGCCCTTCCTGTGAGGGTTTGATCATTGCTATTGCTCCATGGAAATCCAGCTGGCGTGACAGAAAATGCAGCAGGAAAAAGCAAGCGGCTGAAATCAACATAAACAAAGATCTTATTTTCATGTAAATGTCAGTAGTAATAAAAGCTTGAGGCAAGAAGTGATTAAAAAACAGTCCAGAAAAAAACCCAGCATGAAAACAGGTCACCTTTCAACCACCACAGGACACAGAACTGTTCCCAAATGAGATGTTTTTCAAAAGTTTTCCATGAGGTGTCCATTACGAACAGCTGAAAATATCAACTGCATCCAAACTCACATTTAAGGAACAGAGAGCCATTTCAGGTACCTCTCCTGCTGTCAGCTCCCCCTTCCCTCCCTCCAAACTCACAAGAATATTTGATATTCATATCCTGGGAACCTCACTGGATAAATGCCTAAACATTGACCTTAAACCAGATCTCGAGCTTGCCAAGGAGAGGGAATGAGGAGGGAAGCAGACTCACAGGTAAATATTAGTTTGTACTTGAAAAAGCCAGAACACATTTTAAATCTGCTTTTGATTTCCACGCCAACCTCACATCGTCCTCTGTCAACCACTGGAAGGCCAAGGTGACATGGGGGGACAAGCACCTGGTGTCTTTGGCAGCTGCTCCAGGGGGACAGTGACACTGCCAGGCAAACGATGGAAAATGGCCAGCAGAATTCCAGAAACAAGGGATGTTTTTCTTCCTAATTTCCCTTCTGGCCCCTCTTGGCTTGTGCCTTTAGAGCCGGGCACACAGGAGGTGGGCTGGGCTGTGTGTGTGGTTCTGGCACTCTCCAAAGGGCCAAGGAATGATGTTTGGGAATGCTCTCCTCCTCCAAGCTCCCACACAGGCCTCACACCACCACCTTCCTGGGCAATAATGCCAGATAAAGCCTGAAAGCTCTTTGAAGGCACAGGAGAGATCCCTCCTGGCCTGAAGCAGCAGCCCAACACCCTCTTGCTGTGCCCGGAATGGGAATCCAGAGAAGACAAAACAATTTCCAGTTCTTTCAAATCCTGAAGTATTTTCAGCATTCTACAAGTGCACAAATAGATCTGTCCATCTCTGTGCTGCAGCCAGGATGAGAGGGACACCAAAACTCTGCGTGACAGCCAACATCAACATCCCAGCACTTTGATGTCACCATGAGACCACCACCACTCGCTCCAAATCAAAGCTCCGGAGGAACTTCTGAGCAAGCCATAATCAGTGTGCAGATGAAATGCAGACAGGAGACCCAGGAACACCACCCAGCTCCTCTAAACCAACATGATGAGGCACAGAGGGGTAACACTCAATTATGGCCTTTTTCTGTCTCCCCTGGAGCAGCAAAATGCACTTGCTGGGTGCCTGGGTCAGCAGTGACTCAGAGAACAGAGGGCTTTCCACTGAATCATCCACACAGTTTTAAGCACCCTCCAGGTTCTGTTGGTGGGAGATGTCTCACTACCTACACCTTCCCTAAATACTTCCTGGGCTGTCCAGGGCAGGAGAATGAGGGACACAGCACAGACCAAGGGTGCAAAAGAGCAGGAATCCTCTGGGAATACCTGGATGCTACAAAAAGGAATAATAGCCAAACACAGATGGAGCAGCCCTGCTCACTCCCACAGCATGTGAGTATGGACGAAAACTACACAAAGATAGGGGAACAATGGGATAAGTCACAAATATTTGACTTCACAAGTCAAGACAGTTTTCTTTCCCCTCCCCTCGTGACTAAGCCTTTGGTCCACACACCCACTCCATCCTCAAAAAAACAACTCCATGAAACAAATGTGATTGCTCTAAAATACACAGAGGCAATGACCAACCAGCCTCCCCCTCACAGCACTCAGCCTATTTACCAAGAGTCTGCACCGTCTGCTCTGTTTGTAACAGGATCCAACTCCCCCTCTCAATGAGACATTAAACACCAGCAACTCCAACTCCTCTCCACTTTCCTTATCCCATTCCCAAACTTCCAAGCCTGCAGACAACATCCTTCTCCCAGAAGAACTTGCTGCAATCACTCCTAGCTGCTTCCAGGGAAAAGATACTGCAGTGCCCAGTGTGCCAGCTGATCCCAAACCAGCACTCAAATCCACGGCAAGGGCTGTGCCAGAGGCTCTTCCCTAGGGGAGAGCACTGGCAGCTCCATGCTCTGCCTCCCAGCATCCCTGAGCCCATGAGCTCAGGCTTTGTGCCATGCCTTAACAGGTTAAAATGGCAGAGGGGAGATTTGAATTCAACATAAGGAAGGAATTCCTGCCTGTGAGGGTGGTGAGGCCCTGCCCAGAGAAGCTGTGGCTGCCCCTGGATCCCTGGAAGTGTCCAAGGCCAGGCTGGCCGGGACTTGGAGCAGCCTGGGATAGTGGAAGGTGTCCCTGCCCATGGCAAGGGGTGAAATGGGATGGGATTTAAAGTCCCTTCCCACCCAAACCTTTCTATTCTCTGATTCTGCACCTCACCTGTAACGTGTCTCTCTGTGCTGCCCAAGCACTGCTGGGGGAATGGCAAAGCCACTGCCTGCACCCGCAGCCAGAAACCCCAGGTTCAGCCCCATCCTGGCACAGACTTGCTGCATCAAACCTTACTCTAGAAACCTACTCACCATCCAGAACCACTGCTCCAGACCACCCCTAGTACCCTTCCCAGCCATTTTCTGTTTGATACATTTTCCTGCACAAAATTTAAGGAAAAAACTCCCCCAAAATCCAAACCTCTGAAGCAAGTAAAGAGCTACCCCTTCTTTTTCCTTTTAGCAATCAAAACAACTTGCCTGTCCTTATGTCATCCCAGCTAATCTCTTCCTCCTCTCTGGCACATCAGATAAATATCTCGTTCCTCCAACCCATCAGAAAACATAGCTGCTAAAATTATCACTCTGACCCATCAATTACCCTCCTCTCTTACACTGTCCCGTATCTTCTCCAAGGTATTAAGTTCAAAACCTTGTCCTCAAGGCACTCCAGCCTTCTTTATAACACACTTAGAACTTATCCCAACAGCAGCTTCTCCCACATTCCATGTCCAGACTGGACATCCCCCACATGCTTCCCTTTGGCTTCTCCTTCCCTCCCACCTCGGCCCCTCTCCCTGCTTTTGGCAGCTTTCAGCATTACAGTGCTGTAGAAGTTCCTTCTGGCCCTGAAGAGATGGAAGGATGATTCTTCACCATCTCATTTCCTTGGGAAGGCTGATTAAACTGAGAGCACCAACAAGATGCAAGCAGACAAAAAGGTTTGCAGGGAGCAGATAGTGCAAATTATTGAAGTAATTAATATAGCCCATGGTTACAGTTTTCCCTGGATATTCCCAGGAGTACTGCCTTGCATCTTGGAGCCTGCCAGCTCCTCAGTACAGGGACAGCCTGTATTTTTCCCCCTCTTCTAAAGCAATAAGCACGTTCTTGGCAGCTAAATTATTAATAAGGAACAAATGGTAATTGATTTATAGATGAGCCTGAAAAAGAGGATTTGTCTTCTTCAGTCTTTTAAGTCACCATGCCCACATGGCTTTGGCTTTGTGCTGGTTCCATCCCCTCCAACATGTCCCACCCAGACCTGTAATGCAGCACATCCAGCTCCAAAAGATCAGTGGTTATGTGACCCCTTCACCTCTGTTGTATCTGACCACTGACCAGATATTGCAAAAGAGAAACAAAGTGATCATTGTTCCTTCTGTCTCCCTCTCTTCTCAGCCAGCAAGAAAAAGCTTAACTGGATTAGTTCTGAAGATTTTATTTTTATCCATTGTGAGCTTGTGAAAAAAAAATACTCATGGAAAAGATGAGTTTTGAATTCAGGCTTTGAATATGCTGAGCTTGGGGAATTAGCTCTCAGTGCTGGTGGAAAGTTCCACAGTTCTGGCCCGGGACTTCTCATCAGAAGTCTCTATCCTCTATCTCTATCCTTAGAGCACGACTTTCTCACATTTCAGCTCCAGCACTTGCAACAACAATGTGCACTCCTGTTTTGCTGCCTGACCTGAGGATCTCCGGGAAGGTCTTCCCCATGCATGGATCTGGGCTTCCTTTGAGACAGGTGGGAGGAGCGGCCGGCGAGCAGCTACTCCACAGCCTGTGCTGTTTATTGTGATTACCAGCACCACACACACACACCCCACTGCTTTCACAACATTCCCCACAACTTGTTTGGCACCAAGGACTGATCAGCAGCCAGCCTGCCACAAACTCAACCTTTCTGAGGCAGACCCGTGGCTTTACTGAAAGCAACCCAAAGTTTGTTTCTAGAAACATTATGGAGATGACATGTAAAACACAGCACTGCTGCTTAAAGGCTGGCTGAATCCCAAACAATGGGAGCTCTTCCATGAGGCAAAAACAGACCTTCAAAGGCTTGTGGGCAAATACACTGTCACTGAATATTTTGTCAGGGAAGCAAGAGCCTAAAAATATAACAGGAGCAGATAATGCAGTGAGACAGCCCGGCGCACATCCTGCCTGCGCTCTGTAAACACCCCGATGCGAACTGGCACCATTGTACAAATCAGGCCACCCATACCAAAAAGTAGGACAGTGGTTTGTGATCAACTGCAGCCTCCATCCCAGAGCCCCCGTGCTCCTCGGCCCAGAAATCCCGCTCTGTTTGGGAAGAGTGGTGGGAAGCTCTGGTGGGAGCACGGCTGGGTTGTCTCAGGAGCTGGGAGAGGTGAGGAAGGGGCACTTTGGGGTCCCATCCCTTCACCCAGAGCTGCACCATGTCCTGCCCACAGCAGGAAACCCAGCCTGGGGATGTGCTGATTCACCACGGGGCTGTAATTCTGAAAATACTTCTCCTCCTCCTCCCTGCCACAGCAGGGCTGTTGGTATCTCCTTTCTCTCAGCACAAATCAAAGATAAAACACGAGTGCCCCGGGTAACTGGAATACATCATATTCTGCATTCCTCGCTCCCATTTGCAATATTTGGGCTTGAAGGGGAAAATATTTTCTTTAGCATAAATGAGAGAATGGTAAAAACCACACCAGACTGAAAAAAGTGCAGCTCTGGGGACACAGTTCTCCTACAGAGCAAAGTAAGATGAATTTCTTGTTCTAGCAGATACAGCTTAGCTAGATTTGGTAATTAAACCCAAGTTCTCAAAATCTTCAGGTGCTTTTTAAGTGTTTTATTCTTATCAAAATGGTCCCCATTGCTCCCAATGCTTTTCTGTAAACACATGTGATAGGTCCCCCCTGTGCCAGTGTGCAAGGACACTGGAAACACTCCAGGAGTTCCAACACCACAAAAACAGATGTCAAAACTCGAAATCATTAATGCAGTTATGCATAACAGTCCCCAAAACAAGAAGCCCTAAACGAGCCTAGGGTAGAACACAGGAGCATTCAGACAGTGTAATCTGTGCTCAGAACCTCCCCTGTGCCCAGAGCTATGGAAAGTTCTCAGGTGGAAGAGGGGATCCAGACAGGCAAACAAAAGCAGGCTCCCCAAACCTGAAAGGTTTGTTGCCTTCCAGGAGAGCTCTCCAGCCCAACCTGTGTGTGCTCATTTGCACATGGAGTGAATTCAGCAAATTCCATTCCAGCCCTTCACACCACCAGCTCTTGAGGATGCCAATTGTTTTATGGCAGCACCCGCTAATCCCCGCTAAACCCCAACCAAATATCAGGGCTAGTACACAATCAGCAGAGGAGAGAAAGTCCCTGACCCAGGAATTTCCATTTCCAGCAGGATGAACAGGTAAATGAGACGGACAAACAGGAAGGAGCAGTTATCCCGGGAAGGAGCAGTTATCCCAGGAGCAGTAACTGTGTACCGGGGTGTGAAGTGGCTTCGTGGAAAAAAGAAATTAAAAACATCCCCATCCCATTGTTCCTGCAGCAATTAATCAGATTTCACTTTCAAAACATGGGTGCTAAAGTCCAGGTGAGCAAATCCTGGGAAATACTTGGTTTCTTTTTACAGGCAGGTAAAGAAAAGAGGGGGAAATACATGCTAAGAACAAAAAATAGACATTTTTCTGAAAATCAGAGTGGCATCAGGAAGGGAAGGCTGTGGGGAAATGTGTATATGAGTAAAGCAAAGAGCATCAATCCTTTCTGCTTTCCTCTGCTGATCACCCTTGATAAATTATCATGACTCTTTAGGGATTCTTTCAAAATCTGGTTTTTATTATTACTCCTATCTTTAAGGAAGATAAGATTGTCTCTGCCTTTGAAACTTCCACAAGGGCCACACACTCCCACACAAAAGGATTTCAGTGCTATAAAAGCTCTGGCTGCTCAGCCAGCTACTACTTTGTAATAAAAAAAGCAGCACGGATGGCTACAAGAGGCACTAATACAGGAACCATGCAAAAAGGTGGCACAGGGTTTTCTCGAGCACTTGAGGTTAAGAATGAAATAAAATTGAAATGAAATGAAGTGAAATGAAATGAAATTAAAGAAAGGGCTGGAGCAGGGCCAGGGTGCCCAGTGGGGGAATCCTTCCCTGACCAGGGCTGCTGCATTCCTGACCCACAAGTGAAGGTGCATCCAGTGGCTGTGTCAGGTGCTGCCTTGGCAAAAGCATTTCCTGCTAATGGCTTCTTAATTGTTTTGTGACAGACGTGACACATTCCCCAGAGGGCTGTGGAGCCAGAAATTTGGAATGCACGCTGCCATTTGTCACCGGGGGTGTGGGGCAGCAGCCACCTGCTCCCCAGCCCTGCCATCCCTGCCTGCTGATGTGCCTGGAAAGCTCCGAGTGAGGTGCCCAGGGAACGACCCCTCCTTACCCACGGTGGCATTTGCTGGACTTTGTACATCAGCTCCCTTAATTTAACTATTCAATCTAAGCATGTCCTCAGAGGGCCCTGCAGAATTCTTGGACTGAGGCAGAGCTTTGCTGTACTCAGTTAGGATGAAAGAGACTTTGAAATCTTAAAACAC
Organism: Aleadryas rufinucha; assembly: GCA_013397815.1. NCBI lineage: Eukaryota > Metazoa > Chordata > Aves > Passeriformes > Aleadryas > Aleadryas rufinucha. Next base: position 247,287 of record VZTH01002850.1, read on the forward strand.
TGCTGTTCTCTTAGATAATGAAGTGTTTTAACAAATAAAAATAACATTTTATTTCAGTCCCAGCAGGCAGTGCTGTCTGAGGTACCTCAAGGCAACAGCTACAAATTCTGATTTAAAGAGAATATTCACCCCACTCTGCTCTAAGTCTATCTGAATAAAAGCCAACTTATTTAGCATTTTGCTTCCTGCTGCAAAGATTCCACTGTTGTAGGCCTGGCCCAGGAGATGAGGAAAAACAACATGGAATATCATGTGTCACTTCCTTTTCATCCCATGCAAACCTGGGCTCAGCTCAGGGGTGGGTACAGGCACCCTCCTTTCACCTCAGCTTTCAGGCACAATAAATTAAGAAGGGTGGGTCTCCACCCAAAGCAGCTTTTCTTTAAAGCTCTGTATTCATCAAATCCCTTCAGAACAAGTTCATTTGAATATATTTAATTTTACTTGGAGACTGATAATAGCTCGAGTGTATTGCATCATCTTCACTAGAACAGTAATGCCTTTTAAGTTTCTTTTTAGTAGCTGCCTCAGACATGCCTTAGATAATTTTGTTGGCCAACTGAGGACTAATGCAAGACATATTCTATGAATAAATGCATTTCCAGAGCCTCGGTCTCAGAAGGTGATTTTGCAAATGGCCAATGAGAAGTGCCTGCTTTGAAGTGTTCCTGGAACTTAAACCACTGATCAAATTCTACCAAAAAAGGCTCAGAGAAATGTTACTTCAGACTGGGTTTATCTTTCCTATAAATGCAAACTGCTGCATTAAAAACAGAACTTTCCCCTATTAAATGTGCACTTTCACAGCTTGGGAGTATTTAACTGAGGTGCTTAAAGTCAACATTTTATTTTCTTTCTTGGAACAGTTGAAAAAACTTAAAACCAAAGTTTTCACTGAATGAAAAAGCTAACTGCAACTGTCTTTTCCCTAAAAATAAAGGATGAAGTTGCACCAGCCTGTGTGAAGGACCCAGTGACACGGAGTTAACACCACCCCAGCCTGCTGTGCTCTAAAAAGGATTTCCCAGCCAGCAGCCTCCTGGTTTTCCCTTATCCAAAAGGCTCCTGATGTTTCCTCCACGGCTGAGGATCCAGACATTTCTGCCCTGGTGGTGGAAATCATTGCACAAGGTCCATGGAAAGGGGAAAAGAGACTTTTTGAGCTCTGTGGGAGTCTCTGGGCACTCCCCAACCCCCCAGCAGGGCATTTACTCTCTTGTTTCAACACACTTAATTTGATGGTCCACCTCCTGAAGCAATCCTGGCCCAAGCTGCCCAAGCCCAGCTGGGTTTGTACTTCACCAGCGAAATCCCAATGTACTCTGCCCAAAATTCAGCTCAGCAGAAAATGCACCAGGTTCTTCCTATCACAGCACTCTAAAAACGGTCTGGTGGATATTTTGGGGAGGGAACAGGGAGTGGAGCCTGGTACACAGAAGGATTTATTACATTTCTCCTTTTAGATTATTTTGTGCTCTACTTTGTCACAACATTAAACCTCTTTGACTTACACTTTACACAGAATGTTTACAACACATGTGGGCAAATTCAGTGATATCTATTTTTCAAAGTTGATTACTTTCACACAGAGATTCCTTTAAGATATTCTTTTTTTAAATAGTAAAAATCCCAGCACTTTGCATATGCACAAGGCTCCAGGATGGCATTGCTGGCAGGTCTTAATGCAGCTGAATGATGGCATTGAGTCCCTGCACTGCTTCAAGGAGAACCTTAAAAAACCCCACCAAGGGAAGCCTCAAAAAATACACCAAAGCAGCCCGAAACTCGAAGATCAGAAGTGCCTTCCTTTAAATCAGCAGACATTTCAAAGAAAGCACACAATGGTGCTGCCAACTCACCCTCAATGGAACATTTTGTTTTAAAAGGCTGTTTTACGACAAGGCTGTTTTCTCCTTGTCAGGATCACAGAAATCCTCAAGACACCCGTGCTGAGAAGTGTCAGCATTGCACGAAGAGGCTTCAAGGAGGATGGGAGGCTTTCAAACACCTCCTTAGGGAAAAGCCACCTGGGCTCTTTCCAGTGGTGGTGCAAGAGTGCTGTTACTCCACCTCTGATGGCATTATTCCTTGGGCACATGCCTTTGCTGCTCTCATTTTGCTGTGGTTTTCCTAACATTAGGCTTTTATAGGAGAGTTTTGCAGCAAGTTTGTGGGAAATGACATCACCAGCCCTCAGTTCAATCAGTTTAATACAGAAAGCTGCCTTCAAAAGAGCTTTTAAAGTACATTTTTTTGATGGTTCTTTAGTATTTGAAAAAAATGCTAGTGCATCCAAGGCTGTAAAGTTACATAAAGAACTTCCAATTCAAGCATCTGAACAGTGATCCATATTCATTCTGTGTGCTGCTAATTAACCACAAGCTGATTTCCTTCAGCACCGTGTTTATTTTAGCAGTATGGTTGTCCAGGATCCTTCTTCCAGAACCCAGCAATAACCAGGCTCCCTAAAACAAACATCTACGTTCACTGCCACACTGGAGAAAATCCCCATGGAATCAGTGGCTTGGCCTCTACCAAGAGCACAGAAGGTACCACGCTCTGGAAGTCTCCAGTCACAAACAGTGAAATACTTCTCAAGAAGCTGATAATGATAAAGTTGGCCTTTTGGGAGATAAATCAGGTTTTTCAATACAGAGCAGAAGCTGAGGGATTGTGTGGGCAACCAGGAGAGGGCCAGGCTGGGAGGGAGCCTCAGCTTTCCTGTGCTAACCAGTGAAAAAACAGCCACGTGTCACAGTTTGTCCCCAAAAAAGCAACTAAACCCCGAGGGAGCACAGAGTTCCAAAGGAGCCCTGTGGTACAACATCTGGAACCGGAAAAAGGCACAAAGGAGCAGAGACAGGAAGGCGAGAGGCACAATGGGCTCTTTTTAAAGCGGCGATAAAACGGCACAGAAAGGACAAACCCATCTCACTGCTGGGGCTGCAGGTTCTGCGCAAGGCGTTTCGGGGATGATGAATCTGAGGCACCTTGAGGGCAAACTGCCCTGCCAGGAGCTGCACATTGGGAAAGAGAGCTCAGCTTCCCTGGCACTGACAGGGTGGGAAATGGTCACTCTGGAGGTGCAGGAGGCAGCTGGAGCCCACTCACTCCACTGCCCATCCACTCCCTACTTCTCTTTATGCTTGTCTTTATTCCTCCATGTGATATTAAACATTCATTCCCAGGAAAAGCTTCCATGCAGGATGCAGAAAGAGAGCACATTCTAAATAACCATTGCTGGGCTTGCTTTGTTTCGTTTACAGCACAAATTGTTTTTGAAATGGCATCTCATGATAGATTACAAACAATGAAATCTTAACGACTGAGTATGAGGGGTGATAAATGAAGGTCAGTGTCACCGTGAGCTTAACTGGTACTAACAGCTCAGCAGCCAGGAGTTGCAGAATATTCCAAGCTGGAAGGGACCCACAAGGATCACTGAGTCCAACTCTTAATTAAATGGCCTTCATGGGTGGCACAAGACCAAAAATATCAAAGTGTAGGTTCTCCATTGATGAAAGAAATGCACATTTCCAGTCATGATGCCCAAAAGTAACAAAGTAAAAGCAACTTGCTTCACCAAAAAACCAAACCCAAGCCCCCAAAACAACAAATAGAGAACAAGCCTTGTGAAAAATTGATGGTTTGACCTTGTCAAAATTGTGGGCTGCATGTACTCACCACTCCTTGTGGGACCACATTCCCAAAGAATAAGCTCTCCTTCATGTGGGGTGTTACTGATTAAAATGATTTAGGAAGACATTTTTTTTCTCCTTGTTCTTTCTCCCACCAATTGTTCCTTATGTTTTGGTTCTGTTTATGCAATCAAGGCCTTTCACTCTTAACCACGACCCATCTCCAGCTCCATTGGACATTTGGGCTCTGTGTTATTTGCTGGTAGGCAGAGGAGCACAGGGCTGGGTTTCAAACTGCCAGAAATCCCCTGCAGAGCTTTGGGATTCTCCTCTCCCCCCATTAAACTGAATTAAAGTGTGATTCTTGTGATCCTTTTTTTGCCAGAAGCCCTACTGTTGCTGCAGCAGTATCACTAAGGATGTCTTTTTTACCATGATAAATTAATTAACATTTATAACTGATATAAAGTTATACTGGCAGACTGTTTAGTTACCTTGGAGAACATCACGAAGGCACAACACTCCTCAGTAAAACTCAGCTTTTTGGGGACATTTCCAAGCTTGGTTAAATTCTTAAAGCAGGCTGGAGTTGCTCAGAAGCCAGAGTGACACAGAACCAGCTTTGCAGGGAATGGCCTCGCTCCCTTAGCAGAGGAGTTGGACTAAAGCATCTCCAGAGGTCCCTTCCGGCCCTGTGGGATTCTGGAATCTCCTTTTCAGTGGAGACTGAATCCTAGAGCTCCAGACCAGATACCCACTGCTCTCTCCGAGGCTGCTGAGCCAGAGTCTCTCCCTAAAGATCCTTCTCTTTCACCTGCTGAGAGAGGGAAAAGGGCTCTGCTGGATCCTGGAGCCTGGCAAGGAATGATCACCCTCCCTGGTTTCTTCAGCGGCTCAGCACTGAGCTCCCAGCTGGCAGAGCCATTCTGAGTCCCCATCACAGTCACTGTCAGCCTGAGGAAGAACACGCTCCAGGAGGAGCTGCAAAATGCTCAGACTTAGCAGAGTCCTCCTTTTTACACTCCTTCCCCTGCCTGTGGCTGTCACAGCGTGGTCCTGCCCATATGTGCAGGACAAAAAGCCATCTGAAGCGCCAGATCTGCACTAGCAGAGGTACAGTCAAAACACCGCATGCCTCTGGTGAAACTCCCACAAAATTTAGTGGCAAATCAGGACACAGACTGATAAAAGATCCTCTGTACTGGGAGGGCACCCTCCCATGAGACAGAATTATACAAAATAATTGACCAAAATTATCCAAGTGAAGTCATTGAGAGACCAAACACTTCACCAATAAAATTTTAAAAATACTCACAATTCCAAAATTTAACTCGCTGGCTTTACTTCTTTGCCTTAAAAAAATACCTCACCAATGAACATGTTTACTCACTGCTCTTTTCCTCCTCCTAATCTGCCCACGACTCTTGGCAAGACAAGTTTTGATTACTTTTCTCCTAAATATTGGGATTAGTTTCTTTTTTTAAAAAAATTAGAAGTTCTAAATAATCCTGCTTAATGATCCTCATGCAACCTGCAAGGTATCCAATGCTTTTCCAACTGCTAACACCCACTCCTGGCACATCCTGACCCATTAGCAGGAGGGATTTCCCACCAGATCAATCCTTCTTTAGCCACTCCAGGAACCAGTTTGGGTTTTAGGTCAGCTTTCTCTAGGAGCTCTGCAGTTTGCTCCCTCCCATGCCACAGGGATGCTGCAGTGCAGCCTCTGCACTGTGCTCTATCCCCAAACAGAAACATTGCTCACCACACTGAAATTCCATGCAATGTTTCCAAGAGCATTAAATCTTCCCTTCTTCCACCGTTGCACAACTTAATGCCCACAATAACCTGAGAAAGAAAATTTTATCTCCAATGTAATTATGCAATTCTCTGGCCCCCATTTCATCAGACACATCCAAGTGTCTGATACACTTTCACTCACTTATCCCAGTGCCCCAAGGAATGATTTGCTCCATTTGAAAGCAGGGAAGCTGAGGCACAGGGGCACTCACAGACCTGAAGAATGACAAGAACAGAAGTGCAACTCTCCCAATTCTCTTGTGCCAGATGTGCAGTGCTGTTCCCCTATCATGTGTGTGTTCTTTGAAAAAGTAACTGCAACAAGAAATAATAATAATAAACTTTATCTTATATCTTGCAGTGACAAAACAGGAAATTCTTCTTAAGTTACAGCAGTGAAGATTAACGTTTATTACATATATGCTATAATAAAATAGACATTTCTAATATTTCCCCTGGTTGTTACAGTCCTCCTGCCTAAAACCTTGGAGAAGTGTGTTTGTAGATCACATGTGCAATCCTGACATCCTCCTTCTCACAGCACAGCCACCCCTGCTGCATCAGCCAGAGCCCAGGACAGACACTCACAGTCCCAAAAAACAACTCCCTTGTTCCTCTCTGCAGACTTCGGACTCGATCCAAAGCTCAGGAAGAGTTTGGGAAATGCACACAGGCTTTGCATCAGGTCAGTCATGTCTGTGTATAGATTTGCTCACTATAACTTTAAAAAAAAAAAAAAAAATCATTAAAAAAATCTTCTCACAGTCCAGGGCTTCCACGTCACTGCCATGTTGCTCCAGCAGTGAATTCTGTAGACTGCCCTTGACCAGTCACCCTCCCTGGGTCTCTCACAGGTCACTGGGAAAATGAAATACTGACTCCTCCCCTGCAAATTTTAATGTCTCTGTCCCATCTATTCTATGTGGTTTGGCAGAATCAAATACATTTTGAATGAGTACGGAGTGAGTCTACACAGCAGCAGTCTCTTATTAATTGGCTGCTATTTGAAAAAAAAATTGTTTTGGAGTGTCTCTTGTGGGAATTCCATGTGCTCAGGCTGTGCAGGAGGCCTCCAGGGTTACTCAGAGGAGAAGAGCTCCACTGGAGCTTCTCCAAGAAAGCAAACACAAAACCAAACTGAAGTGCCCACGTTGCAGCTTCACACTTCACCAAAGAAATCTTCCCCCTCTGCTGACAAACAGCACAATTTGCCCTCCAAGGAGTCAGTAAAACACATGTGAAGCACACCCAGGGTGAAACCACAGGGCTTGGACAACCTGCTCTGAGCGGCACCACTGAAACTGAGGAGTTTGTGGGTCTGCAGAGCCAACGTTAGAGCAGAAATACAAGAGAAAACCCCTCCTCACCACCCTTTCCACCCCACCTGGGCAGATTCCCCACCCAAAGCCTTCAAAGGCACCTGGCTGGCAAAAGCTGAGGCTGTCCAGGCTCTCTCCACGTGGGGATCTCGTGGGGACTTCCCTCCTCTCTGAGTCACTGACTCCAAACTACCCAACCCCAACCTCAGGGGTCCAGAGCAGCTTCACTTTTGCACCCCATATTACTCATGGGCAAATTCCAGCCCAGGCCACAAACACCTCTGCACCTTTGGGGCTGCCCTGGAGTTTGGGGTTTTCTGGTCAGCCAAGCACACCAGCTGCAGGCACAGCTTCGCCTAAAAATGGTTTGGCTGGAAGACTTTTAATAATTTTAAGAGCGTTAGCGAGAAATCCTCCCCATCGATTCTGGCAAAACCAAAATACCACTGGAAGTGACAGCAGACACCAAAAGCAGAAGGGCTCTTATGGCTTAAAAAAGATCTGTAACCTGCAGGAGTGACAGGGAAGGTGAGGTTTTTGCCAGAACAAAGGATAAAAGGAGGTTCCCATGAGCTGCAGGCCCAAGGGTGGGCAGAACAAAGAATGAAGAGCAAGCTCCTTTCGTGGGTCCCAACAGCCTCATCTCATCACACGGGGTAAAACTGCACTGATGGCACGGAGTTCATCTCCCCTTTCACAGTTTCCACCAGCGTGTTGGGAAGAAGGCAGCTGGCACACATCTCCCCCAAAGGCTGCCAAGACACAAGCAAACACTCAAAGCTCTGATTAAAAACTCCTCCTGAAGCCAAAACTGAAAGAGTTGTAGCACCTGTGAGAAAGGCAACAGTCATTAACTCAAGAATTTCCCAGCTTGGTAAGTGCTACATTTCTTGACAGTATTTCAAGTGCAGGGCCAAAACACACCAACATCTGTAACCAAACTCCAAACTAGCAAAAAAACCCACTGAAAAACCTGCCCCCACATATATGCACATCAAAACTGAGATAGCACAACGAGAATAGGAAAAAAACCATTAAATCACCAGGAGGGAAGATAGAGCAGAAAAGTTTAATGGTGTTTAATAAGAAACATACATCAAGTGAAGTGATTTACATCTTAAAAGTCCAAAAGTTTAGAAGAACAACGGAGTATTAACCCTCAAAGGGAAGATATTTTGCTCATATACCTTCTCTGGGGAAAAAAGAATCCAAACAGAAAACTTGTAGGTTTAAGGAGATTTCTACTTTTCTGATAGGCATCATCTAAAGAGGCACATAGAAAATAATTCCAGAGCTTGGATGCAAAAATGATGATTTCAAAGTCTTTTTTCCCAGCATTGTATGAACTATACAAGGAACAACTTCAAGTTTTTAATAGGGTGCCACTAACCTTCCTCTTCCTGCTCTGCTAAAGACTCTCTAAAAATTGGATGATATTACATAGAAACTGTGTTGCAATTCCTAGGCACGTCAGGGTCAGAAAAAGTTCACTCTTCCCTTTGAACTTTCCTGCCTCTGTGGGCTATAGTCAAATTCTCGGTGTTATTTTAACATGGTTTTTAAAGTTTAATTTCCTTTTTGTGGCTTTGCATTATTAACATCATTGACGTTAAAAGCGATAGGCAGGCCCCTTTTCATCTCTCAGAAAGCAGGGAAATATTTATGGATTCCTCCCCCAAAAATTAATTAAAAACTTGCCTCAGCGACCCTCTGCAGTTGCTGCATGGAAGTCAGGAGGAAGAATCCTTTTCCCTTCAGTGGAACTGGGATTTCTCCAATCTGCTTTTCCCAAGATGTTTAGCAGAGCAAGGAGTCAGCATTCAGCTTCATAAGGAGTGTCCTCAACTGGTTCCCTTTGCTTCAGCCTCATCCAGAGTGTCCTGAATTGGTTCCCTTTGGGTCTGAGTCTCGGTATTTGAGACAATTTAAAATAAGCAAAGGCAAGCCCAGTTCTAAACAAGTCTCAGTGTTGGGGCAGAGAGGAACCAACCAGACCAGCAAAGATTTGCAAGGATCTGCTTCAAAACAACATCATCTCTACCCCCCTAAACCTCTTCATGTCCTTCTGGGAGCTGCTGCACTGATGTAGTTTGGTTTCTATATTTTTTTGCTAAAGGCAAAGCCTGTTACTTGATTCTGCACCCTGGGATGCTTCTTTTGGGATCTAACACCAAGTTAAGGCAGGCATTACAGCTGGAAATTCAGGGCACCTGGCTGAGAACAGCAGGAGTGCAAAAAATATTGGATCCAGAGGGTCATTTCCCAGGAAGTGTCTCAGTGACCCAGGCACTGGGATTAACCTCAGCCAGCCATGGAGCACTGAGCTTTGCTTTTTTAAAGAAGCACTAACAGCAAATCAACAATAAGCAAATAAAGTGTTTAAAAACTAAACTCAGCTGGAAAATAAAATTCCATCCTCAGACAAGTTCTGTGCCTAACCTGTTCTTTGTTTTTTCATGTAGAACTCCATCCTCATTCCATATTAATGCACTAAAGTAACCTGAAGAAACTGGGTCAGCAGAGCGTGAGTCCGAGAGGGACTGGTGAGTCCTCAGCACTCTGGGGAAGAAATAAATATCAAGGTGTTCTGTCAGAGATACTTATAAAACTCTAGGAATGCAGCTTCAGGCATCTGATTTTGCAGAATCTTTGATTCCAGAATGAAAAAAAAAAAACCCAACCTAAATCAAACCAAAACCAACCCAGCATATAAATCCAGGTCAGATCCTACAAGCTTTGCTGTAGCAGCCGCTACGTGCCATAGGAAAACAGAAATTCATCTAACTCTGAAGCAGTGAAAAAAAAGGCACTTAACAGAACCAAGTTAGCAAGGACAGTTTGATGACAGTTTTTCCGTGATGACAGGCTTCTAAAAGATATGCCAGTTACAATAAATATTTCCAAATTAGATATCTGGCATTAAGTCGAGAGAGCCAAAGGCTTAAAGATGTCACATAACATAAATGCAGCTCTGTTTAATTTGCAGTTTCTGAAGCACTGAAACCCTGGGCTTGCTCTCTTTTCCCTTTCCCCTCTCTCTTTTTTGATATGCCAAATCCATGACCAACACAAGAAAATTCTTTTGCTCGGCTGTGACTAACATTTATCATTTGTGTATAAAGTAGCCATTATTCACCCAAATGCGAATTCAGCAAGTGCTTTTAAAAATCACCCACCCCCCAGCAAGAACCGCAAACCAAACAGCCGCCCACACCCCGGCTGGAGCAAGGCTCTGCATTCCTGAGCGCTGAATAACAGGAGCCTCTTTGAGTCCAGGCTTTCTTGCTGCTCCTAAAGCTTGGGAGAGACCTTCCCTTAGTGCAGAATGGGTGCTGCAGTGGCAGCTCGGGTCACACTTCAGCGTTCACCTTAAATGCTTGTTAAGTGCCGCTTAAAGATGCTCCTGATGTCTTTTTCTTAGTGAAAAAAACAGGGAAAAAGGGAAAAAAATACCAGATTTTTTTAAAAAGTAAATATATGTATATATGTGTGTATGTCGAAACAATAAAGTGTAAAGGAACAAGATCCCGATCTGCGTCCCTGAAAGACTGAAAGCAAAAAGAGCTCTCGGATGCAGCTGCTGGGTGATCCAGTTCCAAACTGATGCCAAAGATGATGCCACTCATCGTCACCGACCCGGGCAGGAAAGCCAACCCTGACACCAGAAAGGGACAGACCCACCCAGAACGGATTGCTTCACTGAGCAGGAACAGGGCCCCTTACCCTGGAGGGAGTGTGAAGCCCCGAGAGGCTGCTGTGGATCCCTGCTGGTGCAGCAGGGCCCGGGATCTGTCCCGGCTCTGTGGCAGCTCCCTGCCAGTTCTGATCCCGTCTCTCCTGCTCTGCCCATCTCCCCCAGCGAGGCCCCCTTGCAGCGCTGGACAGAACACGGCTCCAGGGACAGCACACACAGCTGCTCTGGGCTAAAACGGGACAAATATTCTGAGAAAGGAGCAGCAGCTCTGCCTGGAGAGCGGGGAAAGCTCACGGAGCCTCCAGCAGCTGCAGAAGCAATTTGGGGCAGAGGCCCCCCTGGAACTCCCTTCAGAGTAAAACCACAAGTATTTCCAAACAATGAAATCCAGCCACAAATAAATTCTCAACAATATGCAAAAAATTGCTTATGTTTGAAATCACGTCTTTACCTACCATGAAGTTGAGTCAGTTCTCAACTTCCATTTGCTCTGTTGGCTGGGAGCCAGCCTGGAGAGCCCAGACTGTGGGGTGGGAACAAAAGTCTCACCTCAGAGCCCTGGAAATGCTGCTATCCCACACATCACCCTCCCTCCACACTTCCAGGGTTGAAAAGGGAACACCTGAGAAGTTTTGCTGCACACAAAAGTCATTTCCAGATTTGCTGCACACAAAAGTCATTTCCAGATTTGCAGCAGCAGCTGAATTTGAAGATCTTTACCAGCAAACCCAATATCTCTCTTGACTTTAAGTCCTGTATTTTCCTTTTATCCAGCATTAATGTAACATTTCCATGCTAGGGAGCAGTCATGGAGTAAAGCATCACCATCTAAACACTGCTGTACCACAGTCTGTATATCCATTTAATTATTTATTAGGCTGGGGAAAGCATCAAATGCTTTGGGCTTGCTGCTCTACTCCATTCATATCATGCTTTAATTTGATTGGGCTTTTACAGTTCTTTGAGGCAAAAAAAAAAGGCCAATAAATCCAGTACTAAGGACATTTAAAAACGGGATTGCCATTCTGAGTAATCGACTAAAACTAGGTAAAAAATAGTAATTTTTTTGCTGTAGAAGGTAATCAAACATCTTATGCTGGTGCTCTATCAAGGCCCAGAGACCTGATTTTCTTTTGCTGCCACTTTTGCCAAGATCTTTTCGGGAAGGCCTGGAAGCTCCTGTGATGCCTCACAGGCCAGCAGGTACCCATGGTGCTGAGCCAATATGATGATCCTCCATTGCTAAATCCACTGTTTCCCCGAAAAACTTTGAATCACATTCACTTGGCCAAGGACAGCGGATGTGACTTTTTGCAAAACCTGTCACCAACCACTCCCACGTCAGCAAAAAAATTGCTGGAGAGAAACAAAATTCCCCCAGGCACTTCCGACGGGAATGCTTGGCCCACTCTCCTTCCTCCCCTCACCTTTGTGTGCCTGAAAGTGAACAGTCCAGGAAAGAAGGACAAAACATTTAAAAACAAAAATTTTGGCTACTGTAAAGCCTAGGAATTCTTGTCCATAAATTAGAATCCAGGCCTCACACAACAGGTTGTTTTGGTGAATAAAAGAACACCCAAAGAAAGTGTAAATGGACAGAAGAAAGAACTCTTGATGGGTTAACTGAGTGAAAGATTCCAAGGAAGTTCTATTCTGCCCGTATTGATGGAGTGAGTATCTAGCACTTTACTCCCAGAATGGGCCCAGCACAATCAATGGCTCTCCAGAAGTGTCAGCTGCTGCTAATTTACACTTCCATAGCTGCCATCTGCTATTCAGCCCTTTGTGGCACAGCCACCAGCCCAGGACCTTTAACCAGCACGGGCAAAACAAAACTACTCGAAGACACAAATTTTATCCATGTCCTCATCGGTAAAGGAAAACATTTACTCCAATTATGGTTCATCACTCCTGGTTTGGGTCACACAGCCAGGAAATCGTGTTGCAGTATCTTCAGCCATCAGCCCTGAGTTTCAGGGAGAAATCAAAGATACTCATTGATGTCTTAGGTAAGTTAATGAGGACCTGAGAATTCCAAATAGGAAACAAAAGCTAAATGATCCTCAGGTGTATGAGCTCCTGAATGCTTCCTGTCGTTTTCAAAGCACATTTTATGTACCCTCATGGAAGAAGGAGATGCTTAGCTTACACAGAAAGCAAGTGTCACCAGGAGGATTTCTCTATTCCTTTCAGACTGTTCTGAAAATTATTTTTTAAGTTCATGCCGTTGGTCTGCCATTAGAAATATTTTTTTTAAAATCTGCATATTACTTCTCTTTGAAATATCTGCTGGTAAAACACAGCACCATGGAAAAACTGCAACAGAACTAACTGCTTACACCTAACAGTTCCAGCACCTCTTACGTGTGCGGTGCTGGAATTTCCTCCTTCAGAACTGCTTCCCAACTCTAGCACAGGATGCAGACCCCAGATTTGATCAGAAAAAAAGGGGAGAGATCAAAGATTCCGCAAAGTGGATGACAAATACCCAACTGTATGAGTCACTCCCAACAGAATCAGCATGATAATGCTGAGCCCTGTAGCCAGGATTATACCCATGGTGGAAACAATGGGACATATGGGCACAAGGAATATTCCTCTTCTTTAAAACTGTCTATTGTTTAAGAACAAAGCAAACCACATCCAAACACATCTGGCATCAACATCTAACAGTTTTGCAAGCTGATCCTTCTTTTCAAAACCCCAAAAAAACCTGTACATCCGAGTATCCCATAAATTTTGCTCAAGCACATGATGAGCCTGGACATTTTCTGGAGGAAGAAGTGAACTCCCGCATTGTCCTGCTCACCCCAGGCTGCTCCTCCGAGAGCCAACTGGCCCCATCCCACCTCCCTCCTTCCCTTTCAAGCGGTCTCGGGCACACTTTCCCTAGGAAAGATGGTGGCTGGGAATGGGCTGTTTGTCCCACAAAGGCAATTCATCCCGGGTGCATCCCATCCCCTGCTTAGATCTGAAGTGTCTGGGAAAGAGGGCAGCTGGGAGCTGGCTGAGTTTTGCCCTGGAATGCGATGGAAGAGCTGCTCTTAAACCACATCGTCCCTCCTGCTGCCAACAGGAAACGGCTCATGTGCTGCACTGAGGATTAACAGCGAGGAATATGGGAATATGCTCCCACAAAACACTGGAGACACCACAAACTACTGCACGTGAGCACCCAGGAAATCCAGAGATTCAGAAGACACTGGAGCACTTCCTAGTTGTCCATGTATTACACCCTGGATGCGATTTCTGACTGAGGGACCCCAAATAGGAACAAGCCAACCCTGAAATTTCCCCAGAGAAATTAAACATCATTAAATGCACATCAGGTTTACTTAGGGACAGGCTGTGACAGTCCCCTCACGCTGAGAGAAAGAACAGGGCCCACTTAAGGTCCAGTGAGGGCAAGTTTGGCACCAATTTCCATTGGTATGTGGTATTTTGAGCAGAAACAAGCCAAAAGGTATGTGAGCAATCTCCTTTCTTCTCAGCCTGCATTTGAATGCCTGGTTCCCAGGGTGCAGCTCTTGTCCAAGTATTGACTCGAGCCGAAGAAATGAGGTGGAAATTAATCACTTTGCCATTTTAAACAGCTTTCGTCCAGCTTCCAGGTTTCCCCAGACTCATCCAAAAAAAGAGTTTGGGCAGAGCTTGAAGGTTTTCTACATTTCTTCGTGCCTGGTTAAAGCTACAGGTTGTGGTAAGTCCAGAAAGTCCAATTATGTCACTGCACACACACAAACTGCATATGTGAAACAAGGCTGACACTGGAGAGGCATCTCGGCTCCCACACGTTTTGTGGAGTCGATTCCCGCTGTGAGACCATCCAGGCAGCCCGAAAATCTGGGGCTGAGCTTTCCAAACCTGCCAACTTTGTGTGTGTGTGCAATACTACAGCTGCACACACGTTTCTGTCCCAGAAACCCTGAACGGAAACAGAAGTGCCCCACGCTTTGCGTCCAGAGTTTGCATCACAATGAACAATGCAGCTCTGTGTTGGCCACTGTCCACACAATCACAATAAATAAACAGCTTCTAGCATTAATCACCTTCTGACAATTTACACCACAACAGTTTATAATCTCACCTACTTTAATGCCTCCAAAGCGTCCGAGTTCATTCTGCACTAGATTAAACCCAAGAATAAAGTAAATAAAAGATTCCATGGGATGGCAGCCACCCCGGAGTAGGAGCCCTTTTACTCTACCCAAACTCACAACACTGGAACCCTGAGATAACGGGCACAGAGAGCTGCTTCTGGACCTCAGAACCACTCAGGTAAATGCTAAATAACTCATCCTTGTGCTCACAGGTCTCTAAGCTTTGTAAGAGCATCCTCCTATCGATCAGTCAGAAGGAGTATTTCTGATTATTCCCTGGAACTGCAGCTTTCCAGGCACAAGAAGCTCAAGGTACCAGTCTCAGTTCAACAGAAATTTAATGCTCAGCTGGTGCTCAGCAACTTTGGACTCCACCTGAGGATCATTCTGCCATCATGAGATGTATTTAAATACATCTTTCAGTGCTACTGCAACACCTCCCAGCCCTTGCTGGATGCCACAGGACAGGCAGATGTCTTCTGCTGCCTTACACCACATGGGATAAAGGAAAATTCCTTGCATCTCCTCAGAGCGTGCGCTCCTGACTGAGACTCCAAACTGCTTTGCTTTGCTAAGCACTTGTAAAGCATGTTTCAAATAATTATAATCCTGAGGTCTCCTCTAACATTACCACAATGTATATTTATTAAGTTAAAAGCACGCGCAGCTCCCAAACAGTTATTTAACATTCATTGCTGCTTGTCCAAGCAAGCCCTCGATGCTCTGCAACCCTGCTCTTCCCTCAGGGCAAAAATGCTAAGAGTAGCTTGAAACAAGACACTGTTTTGTCCTGAATTTACCCATAAAAGAAATATTTGAAGGATTGGTAATATCTGCCTTTTCCACACCCCTCCTGAAAGTGTAAAATGCTACTAGATC
Organism: Aleadryas rufinucha; assembly: GCA_013397815.1. NCBI lineage: Eukaryota > Metazoa > Chordata > Aves > Passeriformes > Aleadryas > Aleadryas rufinucha. The sequence goes on from VZTH01002850.1 coordinate 262,717, forward strand.
TTAAATAAAAACAAAGATAAATAAGAAAGAGCATAGCTGATGTTAAATTTCTATTTTTCCTAAAATTGTTGAAATCACACTCAAATCCCAACTCTGACTCGTTTCATTGCTGCTCCTAACCATAGCACAGGTGAGCTGGTTCACCAGCCAGCACTGCTCTGCTCCTCGGGGCGATGGGTTTTTTAATGAAACTTTATCAGAGACTTTCCTGGGCAATTTGCCCACCTTCCTTCAATAGTTCTTACTCTCCAAAACTATTTCTAGGCAAAATCAGAAGTGCCACAAATAATCACAGGGCTTCTCCACGTGGGGAGAAGGAAATCTCTGGAGTCATGTGTCAGGGCAGCCTCTGCAGAGGAACTTGGGGAGTTTGGGTTCCACAGAAGTGTCAGGCCATGGGAACACCCACGTTCCCATGTCCCATCCCTCTCCATCATGAGGCAAATCCCAGGCTTTAATTTAGACTAAATCAGCAATAAGGATGTGACTTCTCAAGTGCCTTTACCCTCCTGGAGCTGGGTTCAGAAAAGTCCTTTGAAGGAGCACAAGCTACAGGGGCACACAACCCAAAACATTAAAAAAACCCATCATGAGACAAAATTTAACATCACCTGATATACCATCATTTGGTGGGAGACTTCTACAGGCAGGCACAGGGGAAAATTTAATCTGCAGTGAAAAAGATAAGACCCGCACAGAATTGAAGACCACCAAAACTCGGGGCAACCTAGCTCTAGAGTTTCCTCAAATTTAGTTTCCTTCACTATTAGAGGAGAAATCTGATTGATAAAAGCTAATTTTCTAAACATAATGCTTTTAGACTTTTGTAAAGCTATCAGCTGTGTACATTTGGTAAAAATCAACCCACAAAAACAGTTTAGGGCAAAAGAAAACATCTTAAAAGATATGAGAATTTCAATCCACTGTTTCTATTGAGACAATGATGAGTGAGGTCTGAATCCCAGCAGGGTAAGAAGTATGTTTACTGGAGGGGAAAAAGGGAATAATGCAGGACTTGTCAGTCTGGCCAAGAGAGGTAAAATGAAGCAATGCTGTAAGATGACACTGGGCCAATTGCAGCTGAAATATGGTACCTTTTCATAAATGTGAGGAGATTATTAGCTGTTAAAAAAAAAAAAAACCAAAACCAAACCAGCATAGTGGAATCTCTGTCTTGGTACCTTTAAATAAAGGCATTTCTGAAAGACACACTTGTCCAGGTTATTAATTTGACTGGAGGTCAAAACTCTACCCACAAGCCTGATTTAAAAGTGCACCATTTACAGGGTATTAGAGTGGGTGGTCTTGTTGCCATAAAGATAAAAAGAGACTCTCAGAACTGCAGCAAACGCAGAGACAGCCAGAAATGCGATTATGCCTTTTAATGGTGTTCTACCAGCGGGCTAAATCAGTGGTGTAACATGAAGCCACATCCTCACTCGGTCCCGGAATGATTCCTTTTGTTTTGCATTTGCTGGCCCAGAGAGATGTGATTATTGGAAACAAGGAGTTAAACTAAATATCTGCTGTTCCACTTTCTTTCAAACCCCCCCAAAAAGTAGCAAATAGATATTTAGTAAGCAGACTGCAGTCACCGCAAGCTGAAAAATCACTTTACGAGCAATCCTGTCCAAAATGCTTTTAGAGTCCAAAGAAGCAGCAACCCCGCTGTTAAATAGATCTGCTATGAGGAGTGAAAAATAAACTTAAAGCAATATTACTGCAGGGAAAGCATCTCTCAGAAACACATGGATGTGACAACAGCTCAGGCAGTGCCACAGCCCTGCCCAAGCAGCTGCAGAGCCCAGGAAGGAATTACACAGTTAAACTCAGATATGTGATCAGTTCCACTGACTTACAGGAGGCTCAGTCCGGCAAAATTCTTCAGAACACGCAGGACTTCGAGCACGTGTGAATGTGCTTAGAACCATTATTATGCATCCTAAGGCTGCACGGGGCAAAGGAGCTTCCTCCAGCTCTCCATGGACACAGGGGTGGCCATGGGAAGCTTTGCAGAACCGAGTTTGTGGAAATCTTAATTTTAAAAAAGCAGTTCTTAAGGTGAGGGAGGTGATAAAAAATCCCCAAACAACAGAGTGCAAAATCCCCAACGAAATTGCAGTGTTCGTGTTTAGAGATAAATCTTCACCACACACCCCCTTCCCCCACAGAAAAAATAAAGACAAAAATAAACCACGAAGGGAAGGAAGGAAAAACCTCACGATTTTTTAAGTTTGTTTTAGGCCTACTGCAGCAACGGCTTCACTTGGCTTTTATCTGCTTTTGTGGTGTTCTCCAGCCCTGGACTGTAAAAGCAAAGTGCTCCACACACAAACAGCAGAGAGGGTTTTATAGAGCAGAGTCCTTCGTTACTGCTGGAAATTAGAGACAGGTGTTGATCCCAGAAGGGACAGTAATTGCCACGCACAGAGAGAACCTGGGAAGCAGAAATACCAGAGGCCCTGAGCCTTTATTACCAAGATAGCTGTAAACTCCTGCCCCAGGCAGAAACCAGACCAGTCCGTGAGAAACTCGGCTCTGCCGATGACTCTGCTTCATACACACATTGGAATAAACACTTCCAGATTTCATGTCTCGCAGCACACCATTACTGTTATTCATTATTTGCTAAGAGATGACAGAAAGCAAAGTATCATCAACAAAAGAATAGAAAACTCCACAGCTCCCCCCCAGAATCCTTAGCCTGGCTTTGCACAGCTCCCTCCAGGGTGCAAGTCCAGGCTGTTTTTCCTCTCTGCCTTTCCAAGAGAACAAATGAACAAGCTGAACAGCTTGTGATATTTGCATGACTGGAGCAAGAACATCGGAACAGTTTGAACAGCCAAAGTCTAAAGAGTTTGCAAGGAGTAAAAAGCAGTTTGTGACAAAGTCCTCTGAAGACCCTCATCTTGCTGGAGTTACTACAAGTGTTATTATTAAATCTGTAACAACAACCATTTTCATTTCCACAGAAGGCTCTTTCTACTTATTTCCAGCTTAGAGATAATCCCACTTTTATTAGGTGCTGATCTATCACTTTATGTATTGCAGAAGAAGAGCCCAAATGCCAGGGAATGAGAGGTTTTAGCTGAAATAATTTCATGAGTGGCTTTAGCGAAGGCAAAAAGACAAGGAAAGTAATGTTACATTGATTGGAGCTGCATATGGACACCACCACCCCATGGCAACATGTTAAAATTAGACAAGATTATTTTGATGTAAATTAAAGGAAAAACATTTTAAGGAGTGTATTTTCAGTACACTCCAGGCACAATTCCTGTCATTGACATTTGCACGTCCATGTTCTGAAATATTCTCATCTCTGACAAAACACGAAGTGCTGCAGCTGATTTTCAGTAAATTAAAGACTGCCATAAAGTCATAGGATTTCACATCTGCATTGTCCAACACATCTGGGTAGCAGATTATTGCACATGGGGAGGAAGATTAGGCAACTGCCAGGTAATGTTGCCTCTTGTTCAATAATTATCTTATCTATGTGCAAAGAATGCCCGAATTGCAGAGCCAGACTCATTAAGATGGAGCAGGATTTCATTTATTCATTGCACAAGGGTCACTCAGCTTCTCACGTTCCACACGATGCCAAATCCCTGCCGAGTCCAGCTACACCCAAGCAGTTTTGCACCCACATTTGACTTTGTTGTAACACCTTGCTCCAGCGCAGGAATGCTTTCAACACTCAGGAAAAGTGTCAGACTAAGGATAATGCAAGAGCTCAAGTTCTTCATTAAAGGACATGGCCACTAACGGGCCACTCACCTTACACAATAAACAGCTTTTAGTGTTTTCTCTGAAGGGGACATCAAAAGGCATCTGAGTTTGCATCTTCAGTGCTTGTCACCTTCAGCACAGTCCCCAAATGGCCAACTGCAGTGGCCTTTTGCATGTGGTTAGGGTGCCTATTCACCATGAAATCATGACAAACCTATTTGCTGCTGAAGCCACAAACTTGTATTGAACAATCCCTGGTAGCGATGGTGACAGGAAACTGCCAGTCACTGGTGTGGGATGTGAGAAAACAAACCCCTTCAGCACAGTCACACTCTTCAAAGACAAGTGGTTCACCAGTGAGTAACATTCCTGCAGTGGTTTGTAGGTAACAAGAGCTGTACTCATTGAAGTGGAAACCATAAATAAAATTATGTTACTGATGTATCATTATCATAATATGTAGAGATATGACAGTATAAAAGTACGTGGAAATCAGACAGTTCAGAGCTGTCATTTCTGTTACACGCTGATGAGACTCAGCAGCACAGCCAGAGATGGCTGCTTGCTCCAAATCCACTCTGCCATTTATTGGCATATGAAGAAAATATTTGGGTTTAAAGTAAAAGATAAAAAATTATTGACAAATAAAAGCAGGGGTTATTGCTATCTCAACTTCCACCAACATAATGCCCCTTGCTACACCAAGCTGCATTTGCCAGCCCACTGCACACATTCACAGTGGCTTTTGGCCTTTTCAGCCTGGGAAAAACTTCATTTAAAACTTCCCAAAAGAAACCCCAAGGTGCAGTTTCATCCCCGTAAGGTGCTGTGCAGCACCACACACTGCTCATGGTTTCCTCACTCACCTTCTTCAGGCCTGAAAACTACTGCAGGAGATATAAATATAGACAAATTTTAAACACTTGACTGGCTCTCTCTCTTCCACTCTTTTGTGCCAGGAGGTAACATCACAAAACTAAACTGGAGAGAGGTTATCCTATGGACAAGGCTGTACACTGAATTCCCAAAGGATTGCCAACTTCAGATTAGGCAGCACTCCTCAGTCCCCCGACAGCCACAAAACAAACTGCATCAGCTTTTGTGAAGCACAAGACTTGTTTGACTCCTGTTAATTCTAAAACATGTTTATTCTAAAAAGGACAAGTACCTTGGAGTAACAACCTCACTTGCTGAAAAAAAATACAGATTAATTTAAAAATATCCTACAAGCTGGCACTGGCTCCCACCTGACATGAGGTGCAATTTTTAACCAACAGGAACAACAGGAACCAACAGGAACATTATTGAATCACTGGTAGAAAAGTTATGGGCTCTGTTTCGAAATAATCCTTGTCTTCTAAAAATAATTCTTGGGTGATTTAATTTATAGCAATACATTACATGTGCAGTTACACTGAACCAACTTTCAGTCACCTTTTGACAACACTCAACCCCCCTCAAACAGGCCTAGAAAAATATCCTTTAGAGCTCCAAGTGGCACGGGGACTGCAAAGCAAAGTTCAGGATGAAATGTGATAGGATTTGTAAAACCAAGAGGTGATCTTAAAGCAAAAGTGTGACCAAGTCTTTTGTGCTTCCCCAGTTCCTCTCTCACAGTGATGTCAATTCAGAGCAGCTCTGCATGTGCAAAAATGATGGCCCTGAAGTCACACAGGTGAAAAATGTGACTTATTGAACTAATAACAAAAATCACCCCCCACTCAGGCTTCAAGCCCAAGAACCTATGGCTGGATTGTTTTACACATTCACGCTGAGTAATGCTCTTTGCTTCCAAAACAAAGAACAGTTTTGTTCCTTTCCTCGCCCTCCCAGTAACCATCCTTCCCTGTTGTTTAAGGTTCTTAGCCACAGCACAAGGGAGAAAAATAATATTTAAACAAAAAAACCCACCCCAACCCCTAAACAAATAAACAAAGAAAAGCACACACAGGAGAATGCAAGTCACAAAGGCACAAATGAGCCCAGAGCCTCTGGGCAGCTGCAGCTCAGGGAACAACTTCAGCAGGGCCACCCAGCACCAGGGCCCTTCCCAGGCGAGGGGGAGGAATGTCACATCCATACCCACCAACTGTTCCCTGTGGAATTCCCTCTCCCTGCTTTTATGCCCCTAAAGCAACTCTGATCAGCACTAGAGCTGACTGGAAAATCATTACCCCATTATTTTATTTATGTGGGCATATGTAACACTGAACAAGTGTTGTGTTTCAGTGGTAATAGACCATTAACATTTTTTAATGAAGTTACAATACTTCTTTTTCTCCATAGAATGATTAATTAAATACCATGTTCCAATGGGAGCTAATTCTATGGGATACAAATTTTAATGTATATATTAAAAAACCTAAATATATACATACACATATAACAAAATATAAAATTGTCCTGAAACTTTTAATGGCCTCTCTCCAGTCCTGAACTTCCTGCTCGCCTCTCTTTTACTGAAGAGACTGTCAGATGTACATGAGCAATGGCTTCAAGCACAAACAGATCTTTAACTGACTATCAGATAAAGTGGAAACATAAAAACTTTGAATGAAAAGTCAAAAGCCAAATTAATAACAGTGCTCATTAGCTCTACCTCCCACCTGTCCTCTTTCTTCTGGAATAGCTGGTCTGGCAGTAGAGCAGAAACTCTGAAATGCCACCCTAAAAATAGAAAGCAAGAAAAGAGGAAAAAAAAAGGGGGGGGGGGAACAGGAACTGAGAGAATAAGCAGAGTGAGAAGCTCTGTAATATAAAACTGTCTCCAGCTTCAAAGTCACCAGCCAATCATAATCCAATAAATGCCTTTTTTTTTTCTTTCTAAAATCAGAACACTCAAATGGCTATTTTTATTCCTGTTTAGAAGCAGCTCTCTCAACAGGGCCTTCAAACCAGCAGGGCCTGGCATGCAATGCAGGGACTTACAGGACCCCATTTCAAGCCAGCATTTCCAAGACCTTCACTGGGTCCATGGGTTCATTTGTGTCTGGAACCAACTTTGTTTTACACCATTAGGAACAAATGGAGAAGTAAACGGAGGAAACAGAGGGGATGTTTATAAAAAAATTATTCTTTCAACTCTATTTAAGGGTGCTCCCTTCATTAATTTCAATCCATCCAAACGGCTGCTCTGTTCTTCCAATATCCTAATATATATATTTTCCATATGCAGCCACCAGGTACTGCAATATGGATAGGTTTGAATTAAAGCTGGCTCTTGGGTCACTCAGGCACACAAAAAAGAATTGCTGGGATCTCTAAGGTACCGAAAATTCATGGCAGAAAGGCTCCATACTCATCCTAAGTCTGGAAAATATGGACATAAAATGAAATAGCATCTCTTGAGGTGTATCCTCAGCACATTCTTATTTCCTTTGTGTGGAGAAGCTGTGAGTGCCCCACCAGTGGAAGTGTTCCAAGGAAGGCTGGAGGGTGCTTTGAGTAACCTGGCTAAGCAAAAGATGTCCCTGGACATCCAGGGAGCTGGACAAGGTGAGCTTGGACGGTCCCTCCCAATCCACACTGTTCTGAGTCTGTGATTCTAAAATGCTAGAGGCTTCTTCCTCTATTTAACTAAAAATTAGTTTTATGAATATAAAATCCACATGTTACAAATTATTGGTAGAACAGAGAGAGAGCAGCTTTTGAACTGACTCCTGTTTTCCATCCAGAGCACAGGAAGATCCACCTCAACCTTGGATATGGAAAACTGCAACAGGCCTTAGAATGTCTGCACCAAAGTGCCCTTTTGCCCCCATCAGCATCAGGTAAGTCAACCCCGTTCTCAGGACTTCACTCTCCCCATCAGCAGAAGAGGGTAAAACTCCTTCTGCTACAAAGGATTTAAGATCAGAACTCTGGTATAAAATGAGAGGCCACAAACACTCCCCCTTCAAAGGAATGCTGGCCCTTCAACAGAATGAAAAGGTCTTTAAAAGGACTCAATGAATATTGTATAGTAAAGATTTATTATTATTCTTATTATTATTCTTAAATGGGAGTAGCTGCCAGCATTGGAACTTAATTGTTCTCCTTCAAGAAAAGTAACCATGTAAAACACACAGGGAAAAATCCAGAGGCTGTTTTGCTCTCAGCTTATCTAAATAACCGTGATCTCAGGTTACTTCTCCATCCTTAATTTTAGTGAGGAGATACATTAAATACCCTGTTTCCCACAGCAAGGCTTCAAATTCATCTTGCTTCAATAGCTTCGAAAAGAGCATTTATTTCAAACTTGTAAATGATTTAAAAGAGAACGTTTAATTAATAATGCTGTTTCCAGCCAGATGGCCAGCTATTAGTTTTCAGTCATCTCTTTCAGAACAATTCCCCACAAGTCTTCAGACGCAAAGGAGCTTTGAAGCAAATAGATGTGAGTGTTCAACACTCCCAGAGCCTGCCAAAACATTCAGTAAAAGACACAGCTATAGGTACAGAAATTGCATTTTTCCAAGTGGTTTTGCTGCAGGTCATGGTTGTAAAAGTCCACTAGCAACAGACACACATTTCTTTCATTTACCATCCTGTATTTGGATGGCATTAAATTCACATATGGCTATATAATATTACTTAACTGAAAACATGAGGCTACATGTATAGAGTTTCCCCTGGACTTGTGCTAACAGACCTCAGACTGGAGCTCAGGAGCAGAACACTGTGGTATGATGTGTATCAACCAGTCAAAATATTCCATGTGTACAGGAGGCACTGCTACAGAGATGAATAGATAAATATTATGCAAACCCAGCCAAGGTTTACCACTAAACATCTATGGAATTCTAATATTCTCACTGACGTAGCACCTATATATTTTCAAAGAGAGTTTCCAACAAAAATTAAAACCGCTTTCTTAGTACAAATGAGCTGCTGAGCAGCAACAGAAAGCTTTTTAAAACAGCAAGGTAATGGGGTTTGCAACAGGTTTTTAAAAATCTTGGGATTTTAAGAGCTTTCCCAACTGTAATTAAAATCTCTGACAGGCAAGGACTGTATTTGGGAGGTAGTTAAGGTACAAGCAGGGTGCAATGTTTTGCTCACAGTTACACCGTGGTGTGGAACAAACCCTGATGTTTTCACCCTTCCCTAACCACAATGTGCATTCATTATGCAGCAATCCACAACTGAAAACCCGTTTTCATTCAGTTATGATTGGCAAAAACAAAGATGCAATTGCAATTCTATACCTGAACTTTCAGCCTGTAGTTCTCTCAAACAAGCAAAACCAGGCTTGGGGAAAAGCTCCAGTGATCAGCTGTCTACCTATACACGGGTTATTTATGGCATCTAATTCACAGCAAAGCTCAACTCAGTTTGCAGAGTGCCAGTAGACTTTTATTGGCAACAGAAACCAGGCTAGAAAGTTGTATCAGCTTCAGTAAGTAGACAGTGACTATTTACTCTTTAAAATTTGCCATTTAGCTGTGTAAAGCTTCATTCTACCACAGTGGTTTCAAACCTTCTGGTCTGCACTTTCCACCGTTCTTCTGCAAAAACTAGATGTTAAAAAAAGAAGAAAATTTTGTATGGAAAACAATGACATGAAACAGGCCAATAGGACAGATTTGACTGATGGTGAAGCTTATACTGAGTAAGACAGGGAAATTCAGGCCCAAGAAGCAGATATGGAGAAAAATTAGCCAACTCATCTGTAAGTTTGCCCATCCCAAGCCTATGAAACTCTTACATGGTCATTAATCCAGCATCTCCAGTGCCCACTAGAGTTTTGCTTGAAGGTTCCAGGCCAACATGAACAACTGTTCCAGACTTTTTATCCCACAGGCTGCTGAATGTTGGGAATGCAGGGATAGATGTCATCAGCAGGCCTTGTGCTCTTGAGTTCAAGGTCCGTGATTGTGGAGGGCTTTATCTAGGAAACATTCCTCCTTCCTGTGCTTGTGTAGCTGTGGGGCAGGGGAGGGGCACACTGGAATAAGGGCTTCACCACTGGTTAAAATGGTTAAAAAATGAAAGAAAACCAAACACAGAACAGCTCAATGCTGCCTTCTGCCCAGGCACAGAATCACCCGCTCCAGAGCTACCTCAGTTACAAACATGAAGGGTCTCTGCCCAGCCTCACCAGTGCCCATTAGCAAACCTTCACTGAAAATGAGTGAACTCCTCTGAAATTTAAATGTTTTGCAGAGAAGTATCATTTTCATCAATTTCCAGCGAAACCCTGCCTGGCTTCCTGCCAGATTTCCAGCCCAGACCTGACAAGTCCAGCGTTCCAGGGACTGGAGCCCCCAGATCTCGCAGGCTCCGCTGGGCAGGCTTCAAATCCTGCAAAGAATAACCCACAGAAACCACCAAATCCCTGAATTTAAAAGAGAAAAGTGGACAATATTCAACCTACAAACACATCTCTCCCCTGCTTTCAGTTCACTGCTTTCTTGTGCTGGTCTGACTCTCCTTTCACTTGCCTGTAGATCAGAAGTAAATTTAGTGAAATCCATGTAACCACACAAACACAAAAAGCGGGAAAAGCCTCCGGACTCCAGCTCCTTATTAGCTTTTCTTTTAGACTGAGTGCTTTTTAAACACTGATAGATTTTTTTCAGATACTGTTACACATGTGCCACAAACTGGTTCTGCATCTGAGTACAGGGGAACAACCATTTGTTCAACAAAAAGTAAGGACCTTTCTGTACAGTTGCATATGTCTGGAAACCACAGACTTTGTATCCTTATGAAAAAACCCCACACCTGGTCCTTCTGAGAATAACAATATTAAAGGTGCTTGTAGTTGGGTCTTTGTCTTCCCACACAGCAACACTGAAAATCCAGTTAATGGAGGGAAAGGAAATTTGGGGAAAGAAGAATTCTCCAGCTGTTAAGTAGAGAAAGCAACAACAGTCACACATTCAACACAGAAACAGAGGCATTCTCACGTGCCACAGACGTCTTCCTCTCAGCCCAATATTTTTGTGAACCTTAACTGTTCTACATCTGTGAAGAGTAAGTGAATTTCTCTTTTCACGTTCGAGCAACTAGAACAGGAAGGACAAAGTTTCTCCTCTTTTGTTGTGAAAAAGGAGAGTCAGTGTCAGCATCCATCATTCAACCACTGCTGGCTGCAGCTTCACCACAAAGGAGGAAATTTCTCTTTGACTTCCTTTTTTAAAAAAGATTGAGTTATGGTTAATGAACGTCACCATTTCAGAGATAAACTCTGACCTTTCCTATGACGCAATTTGTAAGGAAAATTTACTGAAATCCTCAGCTGCAAATTATAAAGTGAGCTAAGGAGGGTTCTCCTATGAGTTTCACCCTGAGAACCCTGAAGCCTGGAGAAAGCAAGAATCCCAGGGAGAGGATCAATCTCCTGACACATCACCCACTGCAATCCTCTCTCCAGGATTCACACCCCTCGTTTTCCATAAGCTGATCCATATTCCTGCGGGGCTGGAAAAGCAGATGGTCCCATCATGGGGTCAGGAACACAGCCCACCTGTGCAGGTGCTCCAGGACAAGGAGGGCACACACAGAGCACAGCTGCACCACCTGAAACGTGCCACCTCCTTGCCCTCATAACCCCAGTGCTGAACAGTGAGCGAGCTGTGAAAGTACTTCTTGTGATGTACAACATTTATCAGGATCACCTCTTCACCTTTCCTAGACTCACACACTGGTTACATTTCTCACGGGTTTCACTGGAGTTTTAAGCACGTTCTTTCACAAGGCTCGACAGTGAGAGATATAATTCCATGGTTTCCACAGCAGCAGCAGCTGCTAATGTCAGAAGTCTCTGCAGCACACACAAAAACCTCCCTGCTGCTGAAGGAACAAACCTGGGTACCTGGAACAGTGTAGCTGCAGCACCTTAGGTCTCTTTAGCTAACAAAGATTTCCTACTGGAGCTCAGATGATTCCTGGGTGATCCTTTAAAAAGCAGGGTGGTATTTCTTACCTGGCCGGGCTCTTGTGAAAATAAAGGTTTTATTTGGTTGGGTTTTAAATAGGGCTGCTATTACTATGCAGGAATAGTTTATTCCCACTGACCTCTGAGGAGCTGAATCTTTAAGACAGAAAAAAACCCTCGGGCTTTGTGTTGTTTCTACAGAGCCACAGTACCTGGAGTACTCAAACTTCCCTAAGGACAAGTCCCCCCACTCTGGTGGCAAAGAATGCAGCAAATTCGGATCGGGTCTAAAAGGCTTCAAAACACCTTTAAAAGCAGCATTACTGCAACAATCCACACATTATTGGCTCTCCTCAGTTACACAAAGTTATGCTACAGTGCCAAGAGCCCAATTAGCACCAATTCCAAAAGGAATTTGCAAACATCTGCTGGACCTGGTGGAGTCACCCTGCTGAACAGTCACTTGTCCTGCAGTGTCTGGACAAGAACCTCTGCCCTGGCCTTATTTCCCTCGCTCCTGTCCCTCCCTTCTCTGCCAATCAGCACAGGCAGCTCGGCACTGGAAAAGGGTTTTTACACAACACATCAAGGCAGACAAGGACAAAAGTTAATTAGGACTATTCATAAGCCTGGCTGGAGGAGTGCTGCATCCCATCCCTGAAAATTTAATTGCACTCAGTAGAGGAAAGCTAAAACATAGTAATAATAAAAAAATAACCCAAACAACAGAAAGAAATAATTTGGGAATAAAAGCTGATTTCAATTTAATTCAAGCACTTGTTGGGCCTATTTATTTCATCAAGTAGTTCATGCAGGATAATGGCATTACTGTGCATCTAACAGCATTAGAAGTTCCTAATAAATTAACAAGTGAAAATTAATGGCTGCTCAGTCCATTAAATCTTGTTAATTTTATTTTTGTTGTAATAATGTAGCAATCACAAGTTTACATTATTAAACCAATATTTATTAGAAGAACTCATTTTAATTGGATCCCTGATGTGATAAGCCTGTACAGTGTGTATTTCTTTATTTCATCAATTTTTTGCATTTATTTCTCATTATATTTAAATGACTGCAATATTCAGGGTCTTTTCCTAATACTATGAAAGTTAAGCAACCATTTTAAACATCTTATTTCACAGAGATTCAACACTTACTACACAATATAATGAGAACATCATGAATCCCTTCAGAAGCTATTTTAACTCTTTTAGTCTCTTGAGAAAGAAGACTAAAAGGCAGAGATATGAATGTTTGAAAGCATCTTAACAAATGGTAAAATCCACTTTTTCCCCTTAGCCTCTCAATGTCCTGGATAAACATTCCGGTTGTTTTTCAAGCCAAGAGGTGTTTTACCATGGTTTTAATGAAATACGTTGGCTGGCCTGTACAACTCAGGTAAAAAAATAAATAAATCTATTGACAAAAGGGTTCCAATTGTAGTGACTGCTGACAGAGAAATTATAAAATTGAGGAGACACCTCAATAAAGGGCTGGGTCTGTTGCGCTATTCCAGCAGCAACTCCGCTGAGGGGAGGGACTGCAATGCTGGACCGTAACTCCTCCCCAGCCTCCCTCCTCTCCCAGCTCCTTGTCTCTGCCACAATAACTGAGTGTGTAGTTGCTCCCTAACTGGTTGTACCAACATTATTGCTCCAGCCTGACAGTAGTGCTTTGTTTTGGGAATGGCATCGTGTGGAATACAACAACTCTACACACATTATCCGGGCTGATGTAAGAGGCAGGAACAAGTGCAAGAGTGGGGAGAAAAAACTGGAGGGGCTACAGGGAGCAAAAACCTGCGCTCAGAGAGGGGGGGTTTGACCTGTGGGGAGATGGCACAGAGGGAGATGAGAAAAGCACTGATGGACAAGCAGGACTACCAGCAGAAAGCCATGGAATCACACAGAAAAAACTGATTTGGAAGGGACCCACAAGGATCCTTGAGTCCAATTCCTGGCCCTGCACAGGATCATCCCCAAGAGTCACACCCTGTGCCCACGAGTGTTGTCCAAACGCTCCTGGAGCTCTGTCAGGCTCAGGCTCATGTGCACTCACCATATTTTCACCTTCAGACCTGACCTGCAAAGTCCCACAGAGGCCACACCAGCTGGTCTGTGGAGCAGTTCTCAGTGCCACAGCTGATGAGGGCATTGTAGCAGCACAAAGGTTGGGCCAGGGCTGTAAAACCTGCCCATAAAGCTCGGGCAGGACAGAGGTCACTGGCACAGGCTTGCAGCAGGAAAATCCCCAGCAGCACGGAGCTAAGCAGCGAGATGGCAGCCAGGGGGTGTTTGCACACAGGGACAGGACTGGAACCACCAGTGCACACCAAGGCTATGCCTCTGCAGACACTCTCAGACAAGGCCATGAAATATTAAAGTTCCTCACACACAGGGAAAAACTGAAAACAAACTAGTTTGAAATTGGCATTAAAAATATATATAAAATTGCACACGGACACACACAGCTGTGACTGGTCCTCTGCTTATTACTGCAACCAGATGGGCACCAGTCCCAAAAGAAGAGCAGGGAATCAGAGAACATCCCAAGCTGGAAGGGACCCACAAGGAGCAAGTCCAACAACCCCAAAAATCACACCATGGTGTGAAACCACAACATCCTTCAGGGTCTTGCAGACAGCCTCTGCCACTTACCATACTCACAGTTCTCATATTTTCCTGGTATCACCTCAAACCTAAAAACATGCTCAATTCCTGTAAATATTCTGTGGTCAACTACCAACACAACAGAAGCTGTGCTCACACCCAAGATGTTCCTGAAATACTTATGCATTATGTTGCTTATGTATTATTCCTGGTTTTCCCCACCAAAATGTAAATCATTTAAGGAACACCTTGTTCAGTGGCTTTTAAGAAGAAAATGTGCCATGTTTCCATTTCAGTTGGTACATTCTACCCTTATCAGATTAGTTCCACAAGAAATAACACCCATCTCTCTCCAGAACTATTTTCTAAATCAAAAAAAAACCCCACCACTTAAAAGAAGGTGTTCCTTACATACAGGAATCCTGGCTCCCCTAAAACCACTGGTGATACCAAAACAAATAAATACAGTAATGAGTTCAAAAGACAAATGTGCATATGAAAATGTATTACAAAATGTCATGAGATTTATGTCTTAAGTGTGTGTAGCACCACTAAAGCTTTTGAAACAAAGCATTTACTATTTCATATAGCAAGACTATAGATGCTGCACAGCTTTTTGAAATTACTGAGTGCCCGTCACACGGTCTGGTTTCTGCAGATCAGACCCTATAAAGGTAGATCAGACCCTACAGATTTAAACACTCATCGCAGTTCAGACTAACCCACTTCATTTCTAGGGCAAATGCTGCTGGTTTCTCTGGTGCACAAAACGGCCTCTCTTCTGCTCAGAACAGTGTTAGAAACTCATTTTTTTCAAGTTTGTATGAATGCCAGATGTAGATTACATTCTTATTATATTTTTGGGTCTCAGAAGGGAATAGAGCCACCAAAAATTCAAAAATTCTGCAAGCAGCTGGAGCAGATCTTTGCCTGCTCACAGAGCAAAGCAGAGAGGCCATGTAGGTGCTAATGGCACACTTGTCCTCAGGTTAGTCTGAAAAGTGATAAAAATGCTCATCCTTAAAGCTGGGCTTTCAAGATAATGCAACTGTGACAAAGGATGCATTTTAATGGACAGAAGGATGTGGTTTCAACTTTATCACCCAATACAGAATGAAAAAACCTTTCTGCCAGGCAGACCCACAACTCACTAGGTCAGCTCTGACACCAAATGCCACCAGATCAGGGCACAGAGGTTTAAAGGAAGGTCCTGCTGGGGCACGATGGGCTTTGGCAGCTGTGCCCAGAGGAGGAGGGAAGGAAGATCCTCTAAAGGAGCCATCCTGTGCAGCACCAGCACCCCGAGAAACCATTAGATGGTCTGAGACCAGAGAGTTTTTCAGGTGGAAATTACTTCCTCCTCCAGCAGTAAAAACAAGAAGGAAAAATCCTTCTTGCCAGGAGAGTCCCACTGAAATCCTTGAAGGCCTCTCCAGCCTTTTGCTCTCTACCACAACAGAAAACCTGGGGCCTGAGGTGTCTGTCACACCACCTTCGAAATGGAGCACTAGGAAAAGTGATGCATGCTGAGCAAATACACAAGCAAATAAACGAATCCTTGTTTACTAATCTGTCAGGAGATAGGGTGTAGTACATATTTCCAGATCCTAGCAGATAAACGTGACAGCAGGAATACATTTGTTATTCTAATTCCTTAGCCCTACAACAACACAAATATTTTTTTCCTGTCCTTTCTTCAACACACCCCACCTGATCAGTCCAGGAATTTGCTGTGTAGCCCTTATTCCCACAAGCAACGTTTCTGCAAAGCTCGAGCCCTTTTCCATGTGAAACTTGCTCCTTCTCATGGATACAATAGCTAATTTTGGACTTACCCTGCTCCTGCTGGGCCAGAGTCATCACTGGCATGGCTCCACTGTAATTCAGTCTACTGATGCATTACAGACAATGCACAACATGAGCTAATCCTTAATGATGCTTTTCCCCTCTTTCTCCCCCCCCCCAAACATATCATTTGAGTAAATAGTAAAATGACATATGTAAAAATTATTAAATGAAACAAACAAACAGCAAACTAAAACCATGGTAAAATTGCCTTGCAAACACTAATTTCAGATGACACAGTAATCAGATTCACAGATACATTAGGACAAGCAGTGCAGCCCAGAGGAAAAGGCACAGCTCTTAAAGTCACAAGGCCTAGTTAGAGCTCCAGCTCTGCACTGACTTCAGGGAGACTGTTCCATGCTCTCACACCATTCCCCACCCTCTGATACACAGATATTAACATCTCAGCACAGGCTAACCTAGCCATGCTAATTTCTAAACAATAATAAAAGTACAAATGAAGTTGTGTTTAAGAACTAATGCCAGGGTATAAGGGGCTCCCATCAAAACAGGCTGATGCCTCCCCCATACCGAGGTTTAAGATCTGCAGCATCCAGGCTCAGTGTCATAAATTAACATGAAACGCTTAAATTTCTGCACAGATTTTCTTTAACAGAGGAGGAACAGACGTTCAGTAGGAGCAGCCAGGACAATCTCTGAAGGTGAGATTATTCATGACTTGTGGTATCTGTGTTATTTATTTTCAACCTTTAATTTTTTTTTTTAATAAAGCATTGTATTTGGCCCAACTCTTTTCTTCCTTTAAATCATAAAATATCAAAACCTTCCTCATCTAAACCACCTTGATAGGAGTCACAGAAGTTCCACGGGACTTCATGCTCTGCTCCCTAATGGGTCAGCATCAGCAAGACACAATACCCAGGTCACAGCAGCACGGCTGCTCCAGCAATTTTCTTCTTTTGAAATGGTAAATATTTCAGAGAAGTGTTTTAAACACGGAATTATCTACGTGGAAAGCATGCTGCTTACCAAGAATTTTAAAAATATAGGTTTTAAGGCATTTGTATTGTGTGGTGGCTCTACAGGTTTTGATTTCTGCTTCAAGTAGAAGCCGGAGCAACTCTTAACAAAGGCTGAGAGCTCTCATTTGCATTAGTGGCCAAAATCTTAGCCACAGACATTCAGCACCAAAAAAAGATAAGGAGACTTTATTTTTCCTTTTAAAAAAACACTACAGTTGTTGGAAGAAAATTTCAGGAGTTCCAAACATCCACATTTCTAAGCTACTTGCTTCACTTTTTCATGCAACAGATGCTGCTTTGTATCAGCTCCTGCATATTAAATCATTCTGACAACCAAGAAAGCATACATTTGTTTGTGCCAGAGAGAAGCATGAATACACACACACACACAGATATCTTCTCACGCAGAAGCACACAATTATGCAGCATTCAAATATTTGGGATGAACTTTGGCCTTTGCTTAAAAAAAAGAAAGAAAAAAAAAAGTACTCTCAAACAACAATCAGGAACAGACCCAGCAGTCATCTGGCTGAGCTCACAGAAATCAACAATCTGCAGCAATAAAACACCACTTGTGGGCAGCCATTTGAAAGTTACTTGGAAAATTATTCTTAGATGGGATAGTTTTATACACGTCTTTTATGATTTATGATGGCCCTATGGATCGAGCTCGGAATGGACACTAAAAATAAAATCCATGTTCATTCAAAAAATGGAGGAAAAAATCAGTTATATTCACCCTCACATTTTTCTTGCACTCCAAACAATCTCCTTCAGCTCTGCCATTTGCATTCTCGATTTAAAAAGTAATTCGAAAACATCAGCAGAGCAGGGCTCTAAATCACCCCTTCCCAGGAGTAATATGGAAGAAGCCAAACAACCCAAACAAAACCGTTTTCCTGACACATTAATCACAAGAAAATCTTAATGCAACAGCACTTGAGAACACGCTGAAACTTTTGACAATGAGAGTACCCCCAGCGAGTGGAACTAATCCACAGCGCTTCCAACTTTGTTTCTTTTTTGTAATCTCGGCTCGAGACTATTTTCTCCACTACGTTTTCTCGTTACTAGAGAGTAATTCAATTCTGTAGCCAGGTACGGGGTTTTTCTTAACTAGAAAGGGAGCAGGCAGAGAGGACCAACACCGCACCAAGTGCGGCAGGGCCGGGAAGCGAAACGAGCCCTGTCCCGGCCGTGCCGGAGCTCGGGGGTCCCCGGGGGTCCCTCCGNCTGCCTCAGCGCCGCGGGCCCGCGGCTCCAAACTTTGCCCGGAGTTCGCCGCCTCTCCCCGGCGGCGGCGGCGGCAGCTCCCTCCTCCTCCCCCTCCTGCCCCGCTCTGTGTGCGCGGAGAGGCGCCCACTCCAGCTCATTCCCAGTCTGTCTCTCATGCAAATTGCCTGCTGGCCGCCCCGGCCCGGCTTCCACCCCCTCCTTCCCTCCCAAACACGCCGCCGAGAGAGGGAGGGAGGGAGGATGGAAGGAGGGCGGGGAGGCGGCCGGCCCGTCGGGAACTCCGCGCCTCCATCGCCGCCCGCGGAGGCCCCGGTTCTGAGAGGGGGAGATCGCGCTGCCCAGGGCCCTGGGCCCACGGGAGGGGAGAGAAGCCCAGGAGCAGGACAAGGAGAGGGGCCCGGACAAACCTCACCGAGGGGAGGCAGCGAAAATAAACACAAGTGTAAAGCCCCCCAGCTGCAAAGCCCCACAAGTGTAAAGCTCCCTCAGTGAGGGGAGAGGACAAGAGGGCTCACAGGGCGGCTGCAGCCCNACGGGCCCCGTCCCGGCCGTGCGGGAGCTCGGGGGTCCCCGGGGGTCCCTCCGCTGCTCGGGCCCCCCCCGCAGGGCCCCGGGAGCCGCGCCCTCCGCACCCCGCTACCTGGGGATGGTGATGCACTTGGTGTTGATGTTCTGCGTGGTGATCGCCTTCTCCAGCTCGTCCAGCTGCCCCGTCTTCTTCAGCTTCTTCACCAGGCTCTTCACCGCCTTCTCGCACCATTTCTCCTCCTGCCCGTTCTGCTCGCCTTTCTTCCACCCNGCCCACGGGAGGGGAGAGAAGCCCAGGAGCAGGACAAGGAGAGGTGCCCGGACAAACCTCACCGAGGGGAGGCAGCGAAAATAAACACAAGTGTAAAGCCCCCCAGCTGCAAAGCCCCACAAGTGTAAAGCTCCCTCAGTGAGGGGAGAGGACAAGAGGGTTCACAGGGCGGCTGCAGCCCCTGCCACGGCCGTTTCGTCTATGGAAAGGTGCGTTCCCACACAGATCCCTGAACACAGCTTGGCCAGCCGTGCTCAGACAATCAGCTGCTTTTTGATTCAACCCCTCTAATTTACTATTCCATTCCCTCATCTTTCCACCCCGAGCAACAGGTACCCGAATAATTTTTGCTCTGTATCAGACACAAACGACACCCTGGAGGTGTTTACCACGGAGCTGGTCAGAAATTCTCAGACGGAATATTTTTGTCAGAGGACGGCAGTTCGTTCACATCTAGGTGTTTTGTAGAGATGCTTCGGTTTGGGCTGACTCAGGGTGGCATCCAGGTACATTTCCAGTTTCTAACTTTCCATCTCTGGGCAGACTGGGCTGCCACAGTCCCCGGTCTCAAGCATCACACCCTCCATGCTGAAAGGCAGCCCAGGTCCTAAAAACACATACAATTATAAACTTTATCTTCTCAAAGCAGCAGTTCTCTGTTAAACTACCCCAAAACGGGGCTGAGCAAGGAAGCTCAGAGCCACCTGCAGAGTCACCAGGTGCCTCCAATAAGGCTGGTTCCTTTTCTCAGCTTCACCTGCTTCTCATCTCCCTGCAACAGCTGCCCAGGAGCAACAGGGTAAAAGTTTTGTGGGACCTGGCTCCTGAATTCTGAGTTTTCGAGCTGAGATATGCTTCCCAGTTTTCTCCCCCCTATCAGAAGGGACGATAGTGAGCCCGAATTTGGGAAGCCTGCGGGGCAGCTCGCAGACGTGCGGGTTCTTGCCAACCCACATTCTCACATTCCAGGATCCAGTGTAACCCAGTGGGGAGACTCCTCGAAAGCCGGCATCCCAAACCTCCCCGTGCCTGTGGATTTGGAGCAGCCAGCCATCCAGATTGCCTCGTGGCAACTTAGGAACCAATGGGATCAGACAGCGTCTGAGGCTCTGAGGCTTTCACAGGCATTTCAAACACAGGGGTTTATTCCAAAGTGGCAGTATCAATTTTTGAAATATTAATATTGGATAAAAATTAAATATGCCCTTCTCTTTTTTTTTTTTTCCCCTCCAGCATTCTCATATTATTCCCCAACATGCATTCCCTGAGTATCTTGAATTTTGGAGGCTCACCACTAAAATTTTGGACCCTTGCCCTGACCCAGTTTTTGGCTGCCTCGGTTGAGATGCCTGAAGTACAAAGATGTGGAACCCCTGTAGATGATCCCAACATCGTTTGAGGAAGTATCTCCTCCATACCTCTAAAACAATGTGAAAAAAATATTGACATTATTTACACTAAAAGCAGGATGCCTCAATTACTGACTTGCTGTATATTTGTGTTGTTCTGAAAAGGCCAAGTTTCTGATAGTTTGGGATTATTCAAGGATCTGAACTCTTATTTAAAAGTTGTTCAAAACTTTAGAAAATAGCTTGAATATGTGAACCAAGTGAAACACAGATGGGGAAGTTAAATACATTTTTTAACGTAGAAATACGTTCTTACTACATTTTGAAGTGGGGTGAAGTTAAAGAATCTTTTTCTGTTTTCTCAATTCTTGGCCCAGCACATTTTGCAAGCCCACAGCCTGAAGGACCTACCTCAGACCTGGTAAATCCATATTACATCAGGGTGATCTCAGAGCACATTTCTGTTGGGGACCAACATTTCTTTCTGGCTGTTCTGGATCAAAAATCATGGGCACCATTCCATTCTTTTTTCATCCAGAAAGATTTTGATAATACTCAAATCTCATAGCTACATTCAGAATTCATGCTGTGACCTTGGTTCAGCAGAGCTTCTAGAATTTTCTGTCCATATTCATGGGCTGATCTTCACTCCTTACAGTCATATCACAAGTGATGGCCTGGGTACATTTGAATAAGGGGAAGGAGAGGAAAAGCTGAGTGGTTTGCTCGTGCTTGTACAGTGATTTAGTGGCAAAAGGGTGAAGATAATTTGCTAAACACTAAACCAAACTGGGTCTCCCTTGCTTACAATCTCTAAATGAGGTGTAGGCAGCTAAACCACTGATCTAAACTCCGGGCCACAGCAGCACTGAAAACATTCCTGAAAACAAACAAACAGTTGGGCTTGGGATGTGGGATACATTTTTAAGCTTAAGGCCATGACATTTAATGGAACAGCTTGTGTGCTTGCTGGGGTTACCTGTCAGAATGAACTGTTCTATGAAAATATGACTTTCTGAACCCCTAGACAGTAATCCTTTATTTCAGAGAGTTTTGGACACTCTCATAGTGGAAAAATTAACAGGAAAAGCAGGACCGTCCCAATTCTGCGTGGTCTGGATCCGATTGCTGGTTTACAAAATGTCTGACGTCTTGGAAGCCACCACTAGGCAGGAGAAGTGTATGCTTCTTTTTGTGATTTTGCTCATTATTTGTGAAACAATTTGTTCTTTACTTTTTAAAAGTCATTATCTTTGCTTGGGTTTGGAATAGTAGAGGTTCAGGGTCACAGTTTGCTCTTACTGAGACATAAAGATACAGGTAGTCCGCAATAATGTGAGAAAACCAAACACTTCAAGAAAAAACCCAAACCCTTTACAGCTAGTTTGCATTTCTTAACCTTTTACTAATACACTAGCACCTTAAAATTACTGCAAAAAACCATCTGCATACCTTGGGTTTTGATATGATTAATGAATAGGACCAGAATTAAAATTCTCCTTTCACAAAGAGAAAAATCAGGCTCTGCTTCAGGAACAACATAAAATTAGCATGAGAAACAAGAAGGTGTTCACTGGAGCTCAGCTGTGCATATATGTACCTTTATCAGAAATATTTTTAACAGCTTCAGAGATGGAAGAATTGTTGTGTGCTTTGCTCCATGTTCCCTTTATATCCTTTGAGTAGTGAGAAGGGATTTTGGGGCAGACAGGAAGGTGTTTCCATGAGCTCCCACCTCTTTGCGTGCAGGGCGAGCTGGGACAGGCAGGATGCAGGCAGCATGGCCACAGCACACTGCTCCCTGCCTGGGCTCGGGCTCTGAGGGAGCCTGGTGCCTGCTCAAACAGCTCCCAGGCTGGCCCAACGTGCCATTGTGGCTGGGCTGAAAATCAGGGAGTGGTTGAGAAACAGCTTCTGAGGTGCTGCCCCCATCTCTCCCTCACTGGCTGAAATATTACATATAATTTCCTACCTGCATGTGGAAAGGGAATTTTACAATGGCACTGAAGGTGCAGGTGGACAAGCTGGGAAGCTCACAGGAGACAGGGTGGTGGCCTCAACTCCTCTTGTCCAATGTTCTTCATGAAGGGTGAGATGGGAAGTACTGAAAATGAAGAGTTTTAAATTGGGTTTTCTTCATTCCTTACCGTGTAAATAAGGGCTGTGACATTTAACTTGGCATCGATGTCATGTATAATATGCATAAACAAGGGAAAGTGTGGGAGCTTTCCCTGGTGAAGGTAATGTATATATATCTATATGTGTAGAACAACGTTTATATGCAAGCAAACCTATCTTAATCACTCAGAACAAACCTACAGGAAAATAACTTCTGGTGTGAGTCATGAAAAAAGCAAGGCCTTTCTAAGTTAATGTCTTCAGCATTAATGTCAGCTCTGTGAAATACACAGCTCAGTCAAATGCTTGCAGGATACCACAATTATTCTTCTCTGCAGATGAGAAAACATGCACACACAATAAAAAGTTGTTTTGTTGGAAATTCCTAATGCTTCATACACACAAGCCAATTCACCTGCGTGTTCCAAGAGGCTCAGTGGTGCAAAAATCACACAACCACTTCTAGTTAAGCCAGAATCCTTTCTGTTACCACGGCAGCACCTCTTGCCTAAGGAAAAAATACAAGGCAGCAGCACGTCCAGAGTGATCCTTCTAAAACACTCCCAGTTTCTGGCAGTTATTTGTGTAGGCACTCCTGAACTGGAGTTGACCTCCCTGGAGAGCTGTGGACAGGCCATTCCTGCACTCCAAAACCTCTCTGCTTCTGACTTACATTTCTGAGTAGCCTTCCTCAAGCCCCCATGGCCCATCTGGGGCGCAGGACAGAGCTGCTCTGAAGAAGAACTGAAATTATCCACTGAAAAGAACAATTCCCTCGTTATTTCTTTTATGAACCGTATGGGTCTTGGTGGGAAGGGTGGTGTTGAGGTTGGGGCAGGTGAGTGATCTCCCAGGAAATGTGAGTTTTGCCCTCTGTGTCACAGTGCTGCTGTGAGATACGAGGCAGCCTCAGCCTCGGGGGGTGTTTGTGGTGTGCAGGGAGCCGGGGGGCCCTGGCTGCTCCCCTGGGGTCGGGGCTGCTCGGGGCACTCACAGCTGCAGGGGAAGCGGCCGAGCTCTGCTTCACTAACAGGGCACATCCTGCTGGGCAGGGCCCCACAGCCCTCCTCACAAACACCTTCAGAGGCTGCTCAGGGAATCCCAGCTCTGCTTTTCCCTGGGCATCTGAGGCTTGGCTTGGAAATCTTAATGGGCCTTTACATGGTAACTCCTGGCACAGTTTACAAGTGTCCAATGTGTGAAGGGAGATGGCAATAGTCTGGAGGACAGTTCTTTGTTTGGTTTGTAGTTTCATGAGACAAAGCATCTTGCTGGAGACACCACAGCATCTTTCCTGCATGGCTGTGGGAGCACAGGAAAGGGACACACAGGGACACAAAAGCCTCCTGAGGCTGAGCCCTCTCCTGAACCACAATCACTGGGATAAGGCCTGAGCTAATCTTTCCAAATGTGCTAAAAGCCTGAAATTAATATGCTTTTAATTAAGCTGGAGATAAAACTGTCACTAGGGAGGCCACCCAGTGGGATGTGCTGATAACCTGAGGGATGGAGTGGAGGATTTTCAACACCCGGGTGTGAGGAGGCAGCACCTGCAAACTCAGCACTGCCCAAACTTTGCATACAAGGAGCTGCTGTCAGGCTGCTCTTGGTGTGACTGCACACACACAAACATGGCCCTGTCCCAGTCTGGCAACCTGGAATTTCATGGGGTTCAAGCATGGCTAACAAAATCCAAATTCTATGTTTTAGGGATGGTCCTCCTCATGAGACGTTTCCCTCTGGTTACTGGAAGGACTGAGATGCTGGTGAAATTCCACACTTTGTCTCCTGTAGCAAAAAGCTACCAAAAAGCACCAAAAGCTGCAGCCAGGAAAAAAGAATCGAATAGGCCAGGCCCTAAAACCAGAGGCTCATTACAGGTAACACAAAAACTCCAGCTCCCAGCCACAAACATTTATTTGAGATTCCTTTCCTGTGTCCATATACAACTGTCTGTCCCTTCTGAATTCCTTGCTGTGTCTGCACCCTTTTCTTTGCCAGGGCACATCTGTTAAAGTCTTCATTTTGGTTTTGAAGTGGGCATTTTCTATCCAGCTGAACTTTAAAAAAGCTCCTGAGCAAAGGCTTTGAAGGAGTAAATATAAATATATTATTTTTATGAATAGGCTCCTGTTTTCACATGTTCCACTTGCAATGGCTTCTTGTCCACAACTGCTGGCATGTCCAGCCCTCTGCACGAAGAATCCTCTTCTGGAGGAACACGCTTTTCCTTCTGCACAAGGGATATTCTCAAGGAACATTTTAATCTAAAAATTCACCTGTATTGAAGGG
Organism: Aleadryas rufinucha; assembly: GCA_013397815.1. NCBI lineage: Eukaryota > Metazoa > Chordata > Aves > Passeriformes > Aleadryas > Aleadryas rufinucha. The sequence goes on from VZTH01002850.1 coordinate 287,547, forward strand.
GAAAATCCCACCATTGTGCTCCAGTCTTGGAAAACAGAAACCAGCCTGGCCAAACTGACCCCCCAGCACTACAGGGAGATCCTGATCAGGTTCAAACTCTGTACCTGGCATTGTTTGGTCCAACACTTGGGCTGAACCTGGGCAGAGCTCGAGGCTGCTCACAACATCCATCCATGCACACAGCAGGGAACAAATCCTTTGGATCTCAGCCCTACCTCACCCAAGTCAAGTGGGAGTTGACTAATTGCAATTACTATAGAGTTAAGTCAGTAGTTTTTATGTGGTGGTGGCTCCCCTACATTAAAACCAACAGTTAAAGGCCACTTCTTCATTTCTGAGGTTTACTTACCTAAGTTACCCTCTCTTTTTTTTTTCTTAAATTCTTTTAACCTAAAATGCATTGAAGGCCTCACAAAGGGGCTGTCATTCTCATCTGAACCAAGAATCCTCTTTAAGGCGGCAGCAGCAGCAGCAGCAGCAGCAAGTTAGGGCATGGAATTATTTGCCCATGAATAATATGTTAATATTTATACATAGCTTGCTTAGATAAGGGAAACAACTTGAAGATTTATGGGAGAAGCTCTGCATGGCCATGCTCTGTGGAGCAACGTTTCGAGCTCCATGTAGAACCCAAGGTGTTGATTTTGCCTCCTGACAGTTTAATGTGTAACCCAAGAAAGTGCATTCTTCAAGATAAAAAGGGGAAAATCAAACCACCACAATCTGCCTGCTCTTCCCTCCCAGGGGTTTCACTGCATTTTGAACAGAGCACAGTCCCTTTACTGTTGGGATCCTCAAACACAGCTGAACTGGACAGAGTCCACAAGCTGTGCATGTAAACATACAAAAACCCTTGGGTTTATTTCTTCCTTTAAGTCATCTTCTGAGTCCTTACTGTTGCAAAAATGCAGCTTTGCCTTTTCCTAGCATTTTCATAAAGCTCAAGTCCTACTTGGGCAGGAGAAATGGCACAAATGGGAAGAGAATGACAAGGAAATGCTCTGTGTGTGTGAGAGGAGGGATGTTTACTCCTTGTTTATTTGTTCTGGGGAGAAATAAAGTGCTTTGTGTGAAGGCTCTTTGCGAGCGAGGCTGAAACGCTCTCAGGGCCCCGTAAAAGCACTGCCAAGTTTGTCAGCAGAGGGGAAAGAAATCTGGGCAGGCTGCCCTAAATTAAAACTAAACTTAAATCCAATTCAGTTTAAATACACAGTGTAGTGCTTGGTGTGGGGGCTGAAGGCAGAATTACCAACTCAAACATTGAAAACTCCTGGGTTAAGACCCTTTCAAATGGGTCTGAAATTGTAGCAAATAAATTAAAACAATAATGTTGTTTCCTTCTTTCTGCTTTTGCTGTGTGTCAGAGGGGTCATGTTTCCTACCTTGTCTTGGCCCAGGTAAGAGATGAGATGAGGTGAGGTGAAGTGAGCTGAAGGTGGAGGTTCTGATGCAATTTTGTGCTTCTGGGAGTTAAGGCTTTAAGGAACATCACCTGTATGAGTTTGCAGTCAGCTCCTGAGGGGTAGGGACAGTGCAAAAGAAACCAGAGCTGTGGAGAAAATCCAATTAATTATTAATTTACCTGAGATACTGAACAAATTAAAGATGCTGCTTTATTGTAACACATTGGGATCGTACACATTGATTCTTTCTTTTAGAATAAACTAAGCAGCATAACTTGGATCTGGATCAAGATTTCAAACCAAACCTCAGGGCTGCCTGCTTAAGGCTTCTTGTTGATTGTGATATGAGATTTTGGGGATTTTTTTTAAAAATGAAAATGTCACATCACTAGTTACAGGGCTTTCTGCAATGTATCAAAGTAATTTTTTCAATATTGGTGGTCTTTCCCCTCCCAAGCTGTTGGGAGTAGAATTGAAAATCACGTGCTGCAGCACTTAGAGAGACCCTGTGAAGTGAATGGAAGCCAATTTAGGCAGCTGGGTACAGCCTTGAGAGAAATTTTCAAAGGCACACGTGATTTTTATGACCTTAGGACTATTTCTTGCCTTTAGAAATCTCTTTCATAGCTTAACTTCAGATACCTCTTCACAAAAACTCTGTCCTCTGTTTGTTATCAGCACTTACAGATGTCCTTTATAGATTTACCGATTTGAAAGTCCCTGAAACAAACTGTGGGTACTGGAGAGGGGAGTGAAAAGCAAGGAGACAATTTCAGTTACCTAACATTTATTTGACTTAGTCATGCAGAACTGGATCAGTGCAGCTGATACGGAACGATGATTAAACCAAAGCCTGAGTCTTTATTGCCATGTGATCACTGCCATTATCTCTGCTATCAGGGTTGATCTGACAGAAACTTTTATTTAGAATCAGCCACACTTCTTTCCCCGCCTACCCCAAAGGCACCAGAGTTGTTTGCAACTCCCCAGCTTGCAGAAAGTAAAATGTAATTTATGCCTCCAGTGCAACAAGGGAGCTGGGGAAAAGAGATCTGGCTTCTTTATTTTGGGGGGCCTGATACAAAACCCATCACAGGCAGGAAATCAGGGTTTGTAAAGGATCCCAGAATCCCAGAATGGTTTAGGTTGGAAGGGACCCTAAAGCCCATCCCATTCCACTATCCCAGGTTGCTCCAAGCCCCATCCAACCTGGCCTTGGACACTTCCAGGGCTGGGACAGCCACAGCTTCTCTGGCTGGTGGAGAGTTTGAAGGTCCTGATACAGAATGCTGTATCTCAGTTATTAAATGTCCGTTGATTCCTCGCTTTCTCATACACATTCATATTTCAAAATACATATATATTTCAGTATCCCCTGCAATATTGCATAATTGTTGTGGTGTAAGCCCAGAACCCTTGACCTTTGTAGGCAAACTCCTGAAAGTAAGAATATTTTTATAACAAGAGGGTACACAAAATATTAGTAATAATCACTTTAGGCAGAAATTTCACTATGCTAACACTTATACTATATGGAATGTGCTGCTAGATAAAGGTTAATGGACAGATCCATACCTCAGCTCTGGTCCATAGGGAATGACCTCCTGGCTGACCTTTCTTTTAGTGAAGCTGCCTCAGGAGAAGAGAAATGGTCCCCTCACCTCCTGTGCCATCGCTGTCTCAGCCCAGATGCAGCAATGACAAACCAAGAGTTCACAGAACTTCCCAAAGAGCTGCTCCATTCCTAAAAGAAAGGAAGCCTAGTTAGAAATGAAATTTGCAAAGATGGTTGTCTTCAACTCTGATTTCTGGTTTGGGGTTTGCATTGCTTTCTGGCTTGTTTCTTAAAAACTTAACCAAGCTTGCTGAGGTGGAGAGTGAGGCATGTTTGAAATGAGTCAGCTTGTTTTTAGGTCTTCTGACAGTTATGAGAGTTACCAGTTTTCCTCAAAGACTATTGAGCTGTGACCTGAGGATCTCCTGGGTCTGAAGCATCCAGATCTCAGTGGTCCCCAGTGGCTACAGAAAGGGGGCTGGGGAGCAGTGGGGGGAAGGCTGTGAGGGTGCTGTGAGCAGGGAAGAACATCCAAAATCAGTGTCATTTCTTCATCACTGATTTGGGCTTTGATGGAAGAAGAATCCTGAAAAGGCCCATTGCTACTGAGGTCTGGAGAGCTCTACCAGGCAGGATTTGAGTGGATTTATGGAAACTGAGAGTTCAGCCTTTGCTCTGCTTTGGGTTGGTACTTGGTAACCTGAGGGACTCTTCTACAGAGCAATTTGGATATTCTAGGCCCTTTATTCTATGAATTATTGGCTTCATTTTATAAAATACCTCTGAGGCAAGAAGGGAAACGGGGCAAGTTGTGAAATAATTCTCTGATCAGCCACTGCAAGCCCCATGAGATCCATTATTGTGACAGCAGATCTCCCTGTGGTGTGTGCAAACTCAATCCCCACTTCTGTGCTGTCAAGGCAAAACTCACATCCATCACACCCTCCCAGCCCCTTCGGGCCTTGGCCCATCTTGAAGCTACCTGAGGTGTGTGAAACAATGTTCTTTCCCTGCTTTTGGGACATGGAGAGGCCTCGAGTCAGGGGGAAATGTGAAGGCAGCCACCCAGATGTTGCTGCCACAATGAGGGAGACAGAGCCTTTTGTCTCTGCTGTCACTAAAGCTACAGAACAATTTATCTGATTTGTGCATGGAGCAACATTATGTGTCTTTCCATTGTGTGCAAACATTTCTCTTGCTTAAAACGCTACACTTAATGGAGCGGTTAGTCCTGAAAGCTACAACGTTTTTCAGAGTAATTAATGCTGGAAGAGAGCAAGTCAACAGATTGCCAGTATAGAGGATTAAACTTCCTGTTGCTACTTGTATAACTCCATAGATTATGTGCAGTGCTTTGCACAAGTACAGTAAGACCTAAATACCTTACAATCTATTCATCTCTATCAGATACAACTCCCTTCTCAGCCTAAATCATTAATAAATGCTGTCTGAGTCATTAACTCACCAAAACTGATGAACACTGGACAGTTGAGATAAATTCAAGGAGCAGAAAATTGACAGCAAACTGTCCTATTCCCATCCACCCATTGTCACCCTCCCAAAGGAAAAAGAAAGAAAAAAGGCAACGAATTGTACGAATGACAATGGGGTGAGGATGAAGGCACAAAGCCCTTTGAGAGAGAAGAAATTCCTTATGAATAGACTGGAAAAGCTGAAATTCTGCAAAGGGAGAAGGGCAGGGCTGAGATGCATCTGAGCTACACAGAATCACAGAACCATTAAGAAAAGACCTCCAAGATCGTGGAGTGTGAATGTTAACCCAGTACCACGGAAGCGGCAGAGGTGAGGAGGAAGGGAAGGACAAGGGAAGTCAGGTCCAGCCTTGCAGGGATGGTGGTGGGATGGTGCAAGGCAAGGGCAGGAGTGGGAAAAGACACCGTGGTGGAGGAGAAGACCAAAGTCAACAGAGTCCCTGGTAGCAGTGCTGGTGGAGCAGGGCAGGAGTAACTTCTCAGGGGGAAAAAAGATGTATAGATACAGAGGAAAAGAGATGCTGAGTCTTCCCAGAGCTAACAGTCTTCACTGGCCTGGGGACAGGGGGAGATGGACTGCCAGGAGTCACGAACAGGAGTCTGACAACAGAGAAAGTCCAACCTGAGGGTCCCTGTACACAAACAGAAAGGTGGGTGGCAGGATTGAAAAGCAGAGAACACAGAAAGGCAAAGTTGGAGCTGAGGAGGGGTTGGATTTCCTTGCCTTTAAGAGATGTTATAGCCAATGATACGTTAATTTTGTGTGGTGCCAAAGTCAATATAAACTGCAGAGAAAATCAGATCTGTAGTGGTCGAGGATGTGGAGAAACAGTCGATTGTATATTTAACAGGAAGCCAGGGAGATCAAAGAGTTTTCAAAATGGTTTTGTTTTTAACCGATACCCTGGCTTTATTTTGTTTAGATTGAGCTGGGGGCCTCTCTGAAGAGGATGAAAGGAGAACAGAAATGTGTAACAAAGACATTTCCCCTCTCCTTAATAGTCAAGGGAAGTTGACATCCCTGTCAAGCAATAGCACCATTATATGCAGGGCTGCAAGAAAGGAAGCTATTTTATCCTTGAGAGGAAAGAGAAATGTTATCTGCTAGCGAAGAGGTGAAGTTCTGCAGAAATTCAGGGCTGTGAATAGTCTGTTATGACAGGGTGCAATTTGATTTCCAGCGAACAATGCGTGTCCCAGGCCTGAACACTCCCCAGTTAGCACAGATCAAACAGAGCACAGGCACAGCCTCCTCTCTGGTAACATATCCTTCCAAACACTCTGCTTGTTTTAAGAGTTAAATTAGATTTTTGCTTTTAGCTATTTTCAGCTCGACATGAAGGGATGGTTTTGCATTAATGGAAGTGGCGAAGTCTAGCTGGTAATGAATTAAGATAAAATAACATGAGATTCTGCAAAGAGAATTCTATAAAAGATCTGTAAAAAGGAACATCTTGTAACACTTTTGGAGCAGGCCTTGGGCACAAAATTTTTGAATTAATTAAGTGTATGCTTAAATCTGCCTTTGCTGATCAAAACACTGAATCATCTTTATACTTTTTTTTCCTGATACAGAATGGATTTGAGGGAATACTTGAACATGTATTTGTTCTGCAGGACTTTGAACTTGATGTGCATCAATGTCCTACTTCAGTTTCATCCTCCCTGTTTGTAGGCAGCCTTATAAAGCTAAAATCTTAACTTCCAGTTAAAACAGGATATTGAAGATGACAGATTAGAGGATACAAGAGGAAGGGGCTGTGCCACGGGAGGCACATATGCCCGCTCTGCTTCAGAATGAGGAACAAACAAGAGGCTGTTTCCCATTTCTGCAGCCCCAGCTGATTTGAGTACCAGAGTCTCAGCAGCCCCTGCCAGTGTTGCTGCAGTTAAGGTGGTGCCAGTCTTTCCATCAGAAACCATTTAATAACTTGGCCACAAACACCTGCTGCAAGCTGAGACTTAACATTGGAAATTATCAGTCCTTCAGCAATTCTGAAGACATTTCCCTCCTCCTCTCCCAAAATCCCACAAGTATTTTCATGCAGAATTTCTATGATTGATAAAGTTTCCTTTTGAGTCGGTACCCCCATCATTTCCAAACTACTTTGTACCTCTGAGTGAGCTGTGCCACCATCCTGCTCATGGAGAGCTGCACTCCTTAGATGAAGCTTTCCATGCACAGAGCATGATAGGAATCATTTATGGCAGGAATTATGGCCTCTCAAGTAGATTCTAAATCCATGTAAATTCATGGTTTCCCTTTTGCTGTATCGTGCAGCTGACAGAGCAGATCAGAGCGATCTCAACATCATCTTCACTACCACAGGCCCTTTCTCTCTCTCTCTGTTCAGGCTGCCAGCTAACACAGCTAAACCTGTATCTTCACAATTCACCCAGTTTGTTCTTTTTCTGCTCATGGATGCCTTTGCCTGCTGGCAGAGCCCTCCATCCCTGTCCTTATCCAAATAACACAAGCATTCGGCTCCATCAGGGGAATGGTGCAGGGCAGTGTCCCAGCCCCGGGAGGCGATGCCAGAGTGGGCGCAGCGTGGGTTAGCCCTCCTTCCCTGTGCTGTGCAGCCCTGATGTGAGAGCAGAGAGGCTGTGAAACCCCATCTTCCTTTCTCTACCACAGCTGTGGTTGAGTTGATGAGTTTTTGTTCCCCTTTCTGGCATGTGCTCCTACTCCAGCTTGAGCCTGGCTCGCAGGGACGAAGCTGCGCTTCCCTCTGCGCTCCCATGCCGTGGTGGCACGCTGGAGGCGGTGAGTCAGGCAGCCTCTCTCAGCCACAGGCAGCTGCCTCTTGGCTTTGTGGTCTCCGCTGAAAAACGCGAGGAACCTTCATTTCACTGAGCTTAACCCAAGGCTTTCAGTGTTCCCCGTGTGACTGAGCTGCCCTCGCTCCGTCCTTTTGTTTCCAAACCCTAAAGCCTCTTTCGTTTCGGGATTACTCGTGGCTCTCACCAGCAGCTGTTGTTGATCACCTGGGGATCACCCGCTTTCCTCCTCGAGGCCGAGCCCATGGATCGTTTGATCCATTTGGTCCATGCTCGGATGCAGACGGCGCGTCCAGAGCTGGCGAGAGGGCAAAGCAGGGGGCAGGAGCCAGCAGGAGAAATTCCCTGCTGCAGGGAAGAGATGGCTCTGCCCTGAACCAGAGCCAGAACCTGCAGAGCCCAGGCTGTGCTCAGGAGCTCCCATCCCTTCCCAAAAGGGCATTTCTTCCACACAAGTACTCAACAAATGTTTTCGGCCATTGGCAGCTCATTTAGGTCATCAGCTGGAGGGAGGGGGACGTGAAATGGCACTGGAAATCCCACAGAAATGCTGCGAAAAACAAAACTACCCTCAGAATACTTGGCGCCTTTTTTTTTTTTTGTCTCGCTGAATAAAGGAAATTTTTCTACTCTCATCAGAGAGGGGAAGAAATTACATTGCCTGTAGTAATGGTGCCCAGAAGGAGGAACTAACCTGGTTCACTCTGGTGGAACAGAGAGCAGAAAGTTGCTGAGGTGTGGAGGACTCCTGTGCTGCTCACACCGGCTCCTCTGAAACAACATTCACCAAATCAGCACAGAAAAATGCCTGGCACCAGGCACTAGCCCAGGAAAACACAGCCCAGCAGGAATGCAGTGCTCAGCCTGACATTCCTCTGAAGATGTGCAGCATTCCCTAATTCACTTGGCTTGATTTTAAGGAGTAAAAAGTAGATTAGACCCTAAAACACACAGTTGTATATACACCTAACACCTCTCGGGGGCTCTGAGCAGTGACCCTCGCTGCCTGCTCCTGGTCTGACTCCCTTCTCCTGGGTGGAATTTCGCCGGTGACTGCCCAGGCAGCACAGCTGTGCTTGTGCCCAGGGCTCCCTGCATGCTTGGGAGATGCTGCTGCCTTGGGAAGGGTTGGCTCTACCACGGGCACGATGCTGAGGCACAGCAAACACGTGCCTGGAGTTTCCAGCCCTCTTGCTGCCACCAAAAGGTCTGGGGAGCCCCGCGATCCTTCCCCAGGTTAACCAAGCCTTGAGGGATGGCCATGCTTTGTCTGGAGGGGTTTTACAGCTCTCAGGGCCCAGCTGTGCTCCCCAGGGACCAGGCAAGACTGAACAGGTCACAATGTCATGGGGAGACCTGTCTGGAAGTCAGGAAAGGCAAAGGAGCCCGTGGTCTGGCCGGGGGTTTAGGAAGATGACAATCTGTACACTCAGTAGTTTATCATTTCCGAAAGAACACCTTACTCTATCAGTTCCCCCTCCTTTGTCATCACAGAAAAACTCACACTTTCCTAACTGAAAGTTCAGTCTAAACATAAATGTCACTGAAAGCCCAGCGAGACCTTTGCTTCTCTGGTTTCACTCTCCTGAGCTGTGGGGAAGATTATGCAACAGGAACACTGGGGTGACTCATCTTCTGGCATTGCAGTAAATTAGGAAATGTTTGCTGCGATCTTGTAGGGCTTTCTACCGGCTATTTGTGGGCTGCTTCTTTCTTTGCCACTGTCTTCAAATCCCAAGTGCTGCCTGTTGCCCTTGTCTGAGCTAGGAAGAGGCTCCTCAGTAGGTGCTGCAGCTCAGCTCTGCAGCAGAGGGTAATGACAGCAGCTGTTGGAACGAAATGATGTTAAAGAAATTCTGAATGTCCTTGCTCAGCATTTTTTCCCCCCTGACCCATGAATATTTCTTGCAAGTCTTCGAATCACTGGTTTTGTTTCTCTGCTGTAACTCTTAACAACACTCTCACCCATCAGGCACTAAGGGGGTCAAGGAGATTTTCCTCCCATGTTTGTTCCTGAAGCACAAAGCTTGTCAAGATCACAGAGACTCCTCTAAGAGAGTCTGAATATATCAAAAGAAGGATAAATGGAATGTAAGAAAAATCATGTCAGTCTCATCCCTCCTTCTTTGCAGCTTCTTTTGGTTCAAGGTTCAAAATAAACGTATACTTGTCTTGAAGCATGAGAATTCACAAGGTGAACCATCCCTTTCCAAATTTATGGCAAGAATTAATTTGTGGAAGGAAACTTCAAAATAAACAGAAATATTAAGATTGTGAGATTGAAAGTAAAACCATGAGGATTGGAAACACTATGAAGGACATTAAACAGATTGTTGGTTAATATATGTGATGCCATAAATAACCCTGATGTAAAGATGTGAGCCTTTGTTGCAACTTCATTTCTGGTTACTCGTGGTACATATTCTTTAAGGATTAGAAGAGAGAAAGTCTTGCAAACATCTGAAGCTACATCAGAAATTCCACAAATGCCCCCTGGTTGTTAAGAAGTCCAGTCCTGAGTTAGGACTTTTCTGAGCTACACAACCTATTATGGTTGATATAAACTGAAATTTCAGGCAAACTAAAAGGGGCATGAGCTTCTCAGCTTGCTCCGTACAATACCTCATTCTGTCCAAAAAAGAAAGTATGAACTTATTTTGCCATGGAAATCAAATAAGGCATCAAAGCCCAATTTCCTAAGGACAGTATCTATCAGTTTCTTTGAAGCAGACATTTTTATGACCAGCAATGTTAACAAATCCAAACTAAGTATCTAATCTGTCAAGGAGAAAAATAAGTTTAGAATGAAAGTAAGTATTGCTCGTTAAACTTTAATGGTGAGGCATTTAAAAGAAGAAAACCATCCATTATAATGTTGGTGGAATAGTGTGTTGTCAAATTCCCCAGAGAGGACTTTTATCATGATGTTTAAATATATTATATTAAGGGATGGCTGTTACTCTATTCTCTGAACAGGAGACTTTTTAGAGGAAAAGTTTAAGAGCAATATATATCCAGTGGTGAAAATTTCTCTATTGACCAGCAATTAAAAGAAATTGTTGGATATTAATCCCACCTGTCCCAAAGGATGTGCTGGGGGAAGAGTTGTGCTGAGGTAAAGCTGAACCAAGCAGCATATATTCAGCCTTGAAGAGGTTGTTCCAATTTTTTTGGAATCTGCAGGATCAAGGACTTCTGTGATTAGTACCTGCCACTAGAAAGAGAGCCACTGCTTTAGGCTTGGTAATGAGTTTAGACCCACGCTGATAAATCCTGAAGGAGAACCTTTGCCTGCTGAATCACATCCCAGTTTTGTGTCCAGATTGATCTCTGGTTCGTGCAGGTGCACACAGCCAAGGCACATCACCAGCATCTCTTGAACAGAGTTTCCTGCCTTATTGGAATGCTCCCCTTGCCATGACTCCATCCCCCACGTCAAACACACCCTCTTCCCTGATTCCCATTGCCTTTTTCAAGGCAGAACTTGTTCCACGTTTCCCTTCCTACCCCCTCACTTCAGTGATCACACCACGAGTCCCTGACTCAAGTCAGCCCTGCTTCTGCTGAAGCAGAGCTTTCCATTTAAGGCCTGTTTATTTTTAAAAGATACATGGGAGTGATTCCATTTTTGTTATAAACTATTTCCACACCCAGAAATCCATCATAAGAAATGAAAGGGAAGAGCTGCAGAGCCTTGGCCCAGCTTTCTCCCGGGAATCTTGGCGCTGTAGAGGCCAAGAGCCCCAGGCACGGTGGTGTCCCGGCTGATGGATGCAGTGCTCAGCCCTATCTCCAGCATCTCCACCAGCCTCTGAACCAAAGATTACCACCTCTGCAATCTTTAATGATTTAATACCTTTAATATCACTGTCTCATCTCACTTTCTTTGGTTGCAAAACACTATGAGGTCACTACAGCAGTCGAACATGGCTCTCAGTTGGTGCTACAGCTCTGCCCTGATGCCAAGACTTGCTGAAATCTTCGCCAAACTTTCATCGCTTGAGCTGAAAATTTCATGTCAAAGGCCTGCCATAGTCTTGTTTGCCTTGAGGTTTTATTTACTCTTTTGATTTAAATTAATTCTAGTGAAACCATTCTGGAAGGAACCAGAGAAGACACAGACTTGATGATCTGTCTGTCAATTTACCATGGCCCCCACAAAAACATTTATCACATACTTTATTGCCATGTCCTTGTTTTCTCCTCAGTTTCTGTCAACATGCAGGCAAGACCTTATTAAGGGGTGAATAAAGGCTGCAAGGTGATGGAAGCTATAACCTGACAGCCCCTGCTCCATTTGCTGCAGGAGATGGGAAACGTAGTGAATTAAGCAGGAAATTAGAAAGAGAACCCGTTAATGCAGCTGAAAACCAACCTGAAAAAAAAAATGCCTGTAAAATCCTTGCCTCTGCCACATAACTTTTGAGCAGAATTAGGCAAGTGACTTGGATGAAAGATTCCCAGATCATCACTAAATATACATTTTGCATTCACCAAGTTCCTGAGTGCATCTGAAGACAGTGGGGCTTTGAGAAGCTGCAGCACTGCAAGGCACCACGATTGCTCACACACCGTGTCCAAACCCAGAGCTGGTGAATACTCTTACAGTTGATTTCTCTTTGCCTCAAATGTCATCTATAACCCAAGCAAATGCCACCCCCACACCTCACGGGGGAACGTGAAGAATAAAATTTGCTAATGCCTGTCATCAGTGCCTGAAGAGTGCTCCCAAGGAAATGAATAATTCTGTGTTCGGAGCAGGATTTGAATAGTGAGCAGTAAGTGAGGCATGGGGGCACACATTGCACAACCAGGAAGAACAAGAGGGTGAATAATGGTTCACTGAGCAAGTTTGTACATGGAAAGAGACAGGAGCCCTATGAGGAAAACTGTGCAGAGCCAGAGTAGAGAATAACACCGTAACACAGGGACATGGGAACATTCAGACTCAGGGAGCATCCTTCTTTCTCAGTGGCACTTCCTACCTTTTGAGAACTCGACTGCTGAGTGCTTGATTTTGATGCTGAAGTGCCAAAATAAGTCTTTCTCTGAAAAAGAAGCATTGTTGAGATCAGAGATGAGGTAGATAACTTGCACACAACAAAAAGGGTTGGGGTCACTTTGGGCTGGAAAAGATTTCTTGCTTTTCAGTCTCTGCCCACAAATGGTGCCCTGCCTACACCTCTTTGAACAATTGTCTAGAGTGTTTCCTGTTCTCAGAGCTGCCACAGACCTGGGCACAAGCTGCTGTGTTTGCCTGCACTTGTGTCACCCTTCTGGGGACACCAGCAGGCAATGGACCCTTGGAAATGCTCCATACATAGATGAGAATAAAGGCCCACGGCTTTTTGGTCAGCAGCAGTGACACAGGTTGGAGTTCACAGCAGCACATTTCATTTCTTCTGCTTGAGGTTTGAGTAGCTCTGTCCCAACTCCATCAACAACAGCCTTGATTGTGCCCATGGCAAATGGCAAAACTCCCACTTGTTGCACAGGGAGCGGTGTTGGAGCACGAGATTTTATTTTATTTTTATTCAGCTGGGTTGCGCAGAGACTTTTTGTCAGGCTCAGCAGGAACATTGGGAATATCCAGTCATCTGTGTGAGTCCAAGAGCAGTCAGAACATGGGCAGGCAAGGAATCTGCTGCTGTGACCCACTGTAAGGTTGTGGACCTTGCCTTTGAAGCAGGGAGTGATGCCTCCCTTAGAGCACCATTCACAGCAACTCTAGAGCTGTTGCCTCTGCAGCTCCCATTGTTTCAAATAGATTTCGAAGTGCTCATCATCTGCCAGGCTTGGACTTCTGGTCCCAGTCAGCTGACTAAAATAAAAGCATGAAAAACGGAGCAAATTGGAACTGTTATTTGTCACACATCTGGCAGCACAAGGACCATCTTTCAGAATTCGAGTCCCCAGAGAATACACTTTCCTGCCCCACTTTCCTTGGAGATGCACACAGTGAGTCCCAGCCACTTACATATGTGGAAAAAAAATTGATTTTTAAAGCAAGTGACCTTAATCCAGGGAGACCTGTCAACCTTGGATGTATCTCAAGTTTCCCTTCCAAGGCTGCTGCAGTAATCCCCAGTTCATAAAGCTGAAGGCTGGGGAAATCAGAGACTCGTGGTCCTTGTGCATGGCTTCTGCACAGCTGCACAGTTGGCTTTTCCCTCCTGGGTCAGCCTTTAAAAGGACTTAACCAAGGCTGACAAACCTAAAATTAGATTTGTCAGCTCCAGGAGGAGTGTGAACATGTCCCTCCTGTCTCAAGGCTGCATCTGTATCCAGCCAGGGCTGACTGGAAACCAGAACTGTAGCATATCAGGAGCTGTGGGGACAGACAGGCAGGAAGGGAGCACAAATAAATGTCGGTTTGAGTTGTGTCTGTGCTGCCACTGACTCCATCAGGTTTTGGATCAGGCCCTACATGGGAATAAGGGTGGTGGGAGACTGTCCTTAGCACAGAAGTGCCGTTACACTCACAATGAATGCCATTAAATGACAATTTCCTGTCCGCTGTGGTCCTCTGTGTGTCTTCTCTGCCAGCAAATCCCACGGGGAAGGGAGTGTCTATTATTCCATGTTTGTTTAGTGCCTCGTACAATGAGGCTCTCTTCCAGTTGGGGCCACTTGATGCTGCCACAATACAAATAATAATGATTCTAATAATAAAATGCAGACTTCAATGGGCCAAGCTGCTCAGAAGCATTGGCCTCTCTTGCTGACTTGCTTCCTCCCACTTCCTCGCTTCCTCCTCTGGTAGAAGAGCTCTTCTACATCATCAATTCCCAAAGGTGGTTGTCCTCAGTGCTGTTTGGCTCTGCAGGAAGCACCATTGCTTAAGACATTTGGCTTTTTTTTTTTTAATTCTTTTTTCTTTTCCACTGACGCGTTGCAGAAATTCTTCCACACCCTTCACTTCCCGGGAACATCCATCCCTTTGGATTGTTGTCCCAGCCACGGCACCACTTGCATTTTCTCCAGCCCTAGAGACAGGGAAGAAGTGGAGTTACAGCCAGGGGCACAGGCTGGGAGGAGCTGGCAGAGAACAGAACAGAATCACGGAATCACTGAGGTTGGAAAAGCCCTCCAAGCCCATTGAGTCCAACCGTTCCCCCAGCACTGCCAAGGGACACTGAGCCACGTCCCAAAGTGCCACATCCCCATGGTTAAATCCCTCCTGGGATTCCTGCAGCCCCTCCAGCTGCACTGTGGGGTTTCTCAGCAGGGGCAACACCCCGGGCACAGGATTAGGGAGCAGCGAGTGCTGGGATAAATCCTTCCCACAGCACTTTGTGGATGCAGCCAGTTTAGCTTTGTGTCCAGGGCTGGTTTCAATTTGGCTTCTCACAGAGCACTCCATTGACAAAAATGGCTCTTGGCTAAAGTTCTTCTTTGTTTTGGTTGGAATTTTCCAAGTTTTCGGACAAAAATGCACATGAGGAGGGTTTTGATTTTCTGTCACTTAATCTGTTCCTCTGTTGGAAAAACGGAAGCTCAGTGGAAAATCTGACAGCTAAATGTATGTGAGCCCTCAATAAAAAGTTACAAGAATCAAGGAACAAAAATCTGTGAAAAAATTTTAACGGCACAACCGTTTTTGCAGAGAATATATTTAACATTTTCCAACCAGCTTTAGCAGTGACCTGTAATTAAAGAAGAGTCCAAGCCACAGAGTTCAGAACCAGACTTTCCCAGAATTTATGGGTGTCTGGGTTTGGTTGAGACCAGTATGAAGCATGGCAAGAGCTGGGATCCAACTCCCACTTCTCCCAAGGCTGGACAGAGGTGGTTTGGAGGAACCTCTTCATTCAGGGCATCCTGCTCTGGCTCAGAGGAGCTGCCACCCTGCCCGAGCCCTGCGTAGGGACAGCAGGACAGACAGAGGTGTCTGTGCAGCTCCCAGCATCATCTGGGAATGCTCCACACCCTAATACAATAAGCCTTTGGAAATTAAAGCCAACTACAGAAAAAATCAAGAGTGAAAGAAAAAAGAAGAGGTCAGGAGAGGGAAAAAAAAGGAATTGCACAGGTATTTTTCAAGATGACAGGAATTGCTGTCAAACCACAAGCTGACTCAAGGATAACTCAAAGAGATTCCTCACTCACCTCTGGCTGGGAGTAGGAGAGGTCGTTAGCACTGCCAGGCTGTGTCTAGGGTCTGGAGAAGGGTCTGAGGTCTCCTTGCCCTTGGTGCAGTGGGGAAACATTTGTACCACCCTCAAGGTATGTATTTCTCTGCTAGATATTCTGGGACAGGTTTCCATGCTGGCTCCACATCTTGGGTGCTGACCTCCTTAGAAAATCTGTCCCAGCCAGGTGCTGCCAAGTTCCTGAAACACTGGCCCTGGGCGATTTTGGAAATATGGCCACACCTGTCCTCGTTTCGCATCACTATCAACTCCAGCAAATCTTTAGATTGGCCTGATTTCAGCATTGTTTTGAATCCCTGCTGCCAGGTGTTGTTTGGGGAAACACGCTGTCCTTGCCACAACGCATTCTGTCTTGGAACAACTTAATCTTGTGTTTTGGCCCCAAACCAAGGGGCCATTCCTACAGGCTAATAGAAATGCTTGGTTTATTGTCTTGCTGGGAACACACTGGGGTGGTTGGAAAGGGATCCCAGAGTCTGATAAAACCAGGCTACCTGTCTTGCTCCTTGTTGAGACTGGTTGGGGCAGGCTGCCAGCAACAGCTGTTTCTTAATTGCACAGACACTTATCTTGCTCTGACACCACATGCAAACATTAATGTCTTTCTGCAAACATGAATTTGGAGATTCACTCTGTGGGCTTTCAAAAGCTGTGTGTATTTCTTGGTCCATCAGAAGAGACAGATGGAGGGGCAGAGTCCCAGGGACACATCTGAGCAGAGACACACACCTGGTGTTACCTGGTAAGCTGCTGACACAAAATGGTCTTGTAGCACCATTTCCAAGCAGAGGTGGCAAGGGCCAGATGCCAAAATCAAATCAATATGGGTCAATATCAATAATGTATTTGAAGGAAAGAGGTTGGCCCTAGTTGGGCTACACACAGCACACACCTGCCTGAGGCTGTGGGGGATCATCAGATCCCAGGATGGTTTGGGTTGCAAGGACCTTAAAGATCATCTTGTCCCACCCCCTGCCATGGGCTGGGACACCTTCCACTATCCCAGGCTGCGCCAAGCCCCATCCAGCCTGACCTTGGACACTTCCAGGGATGGGGCAGCCACAGCTTCTCTGGGAATCTGTGCCAAGATCCCCCCATCCTCAGGGATGTTTGGTCCAGCCAGCAGCACAGGGCTCCATGGCCACCCACATGGCTCTCCCTGTTGCCTCTGGGGCTTCCCCCTGGACTGCCTGGGCTTGGCCAGCCCCCCAGGCCCTGCTGGTGCTTACACCAGTGTAAGGCACTGGTTACTGAAGCCCTGGACGTGTCTGTGTCAGGGCAGCCTCGGTTTCTGCAAGTCCTCCACAAGCGCCCCTCCGCCCACGCCTGCTCTGTGCCCATCTCTAATTTTCCACCCGAGGAGGCCCGTCTGGCCGTTTGGGCGGGAGCCTTTCTCAAGGTTCCCAGCTCTGCCTGGCTTTCAGCAGAGAGTTTTATTTTTGGTGCTAAGCCCTAAAGCCAAAACCCCGCTCCTCCCTTTGCTCCGACCGCCGGTGCTGGGAGGCTGCTGTAAACAGGCTGGGGAGGGGGCAGAGCACAGCCCCTGCTGCAAGGGGGGCTGCAGGGATGGTGTGATACACCCCCCTTGCTGTTCCTAGGATTTGTAATTAAGGTCTCCCTGGTGGAGACATGAGATCAGCAGGAAGGGGGACCTGGAAATATTTCTGTTCCTTGGTCGAGGCATGACATTTAAGGTTGCCCCTACTAAAGAGAGGCCTTGAAGAGAAAACAGCAGCTGGAATAGTCATTGTTGGTCATCAGCTGTCTGTCTACCTCTCACTCATCCTCAATCCCATGAGAAATCCTATGGAATTTAACAGGCTTAAACAATAGCTTCCACATAGATTAAATTGAGGCATTGCTCTAAAAAAACCCCACAATGTATGAGAGTGATCTTTCTAAAGCTTTCTTTCAAAAATCTGTAGTGGGTTAATCCTTCTGCATTACATTAAATGCATGATTTAAATGATTCATAAACAAAGGTCAGGTCTGCTCTGGAAACTTTCCCTTGCACAGCTTCTCTGCTTGGGAATATGGATTTTCAGCACATTCATGGACCAAAACCCTACACTGTACTCTTGCCATCAAGTCAAGACAGATTTTTGGTCTTATGGTGTTCTTCTATAAGGAAATATTTCCTTTATCTGTTCAAAAGGCAAAGGGTCTGATAAACCCATTTCCCTTCCAGACCCTGACACATGATGTGTAACCCTGGTGGGCCTGAAATGATCTTCACTCAAATTTTATTTCCCAGTTTCTGTTTTCTTAGTTGCACTGGGTTCTTTCACTTTTCCCTTTCTTTCTTCTAAACAAATGAATGAATGAAACCCCACACATGGCACACTCTGTTTGCACAATGTACAACTTCCTAATTTCTCTTAAAAGCAAGAGTGAAACTTTGCAGCTGGAGCAGAATGGGGTTGGGCAAGCATTTGCTGCCCAAATGATAGAGAGGAAAACAGGCCAAAAGCGAATGGCACATACAGCAACTGTATCTGGTGCCTGAGCCACACTGAGGCACTAAAATAAGCAATTGTGCTTAACTGAATCTTGAATGCACTTGATGTTAAACATACACTGAAGGACTTGGTTGGACTTCATGATCTTGAAGGTCTTTTTCAAACTTAACCATTCTATGATTTTGCTGAGTGCCCTGGATGACACAGGGAAGTAGCAATTTGCCTTATTCCCGCCCAGACTGGCATTTGGTGGGTGGCTGGGAGCTCGGTGCCTGCTGGTGATGCTGCTGTCCCTACACCATGTCCCATTGAACAGGGACTGCGTGCTGGGAGCAGAGATCTGGGATTGCTCTCTGCCAAGCCACAGCAAGCTGGTGTTTCTGAATAGCTCCACTGACCGGATGCAGTGAGCATTGAAATGCAAGAACTTGCCCAAAAGCTTGGTTTTCATCCTAAACCCAAATTTCCAGCCCTGATAAAAGCTGGGGTGTAACACTCGGGCAGTTTTAACCCCCCAAAACCCCACTGTGGCGGAAAATATCTGGACACTGGCTGCAGCACAGCCTCAGCAAGGCACTGTCATTCTGGCTGCTCCTTCCAGGCTGGAAAAGGTGCAAATGTTCAGGTGCAATCCCACTTGGAAAGCATCGGGCTGTGCTTCGAAGCCTTCAGCCGGGGCCAGGAGCCGGCGTCAGCGCATCCCCGGCGGTGCCAGCAAAGCCTCTCTCACCTGGCTGCCCGACACACTTAGAGGGAATATTATTGTTGTGTCAGTCGAATACTGGGGCTCCACTGAGGAATATTTTCCGTCTGCAAGGGAAAAAAGCCTCTGTGAGTTCCAGCCAGCCTGCTCTCAGACAGAGGGGAGTGATCCAAGGTGCCGGCTTTCCACATGCGCACACTTGCCTCTGCAGTGCCCTGGAAGGGACAGGAATTATCCTGGGCTTTGCCACGTGTGTGCCAGGGGAGTGAGGAGAGCATGGGTAGGGCATGAAAGGGATGGGAAACAACTCCTCTCTTGTATTCACAGCATTTATTTTCTGATGAAACAGTGAATCTGCCCCTCTCTCCTGCATTCCCAGCATCACACAGGCTCGGGCTATATGGCTTACTGGAAGTGGCTTGCCCAAAAGCTTTTCATTAACATTTTACCATGAAAAAATCCACACATCAGCCACACAGGCATGTGGTTTCAATCCCTTAAAACACTGATTCATTACGTGTTTAGCAAACATTTTCTCCTGCATCTGCAAACAATAGCTACTTCCAGACTTTCACTGGCCCGTGGTTGCTGCTGCTATAACGCCTTGGCTTCCCTGTAACCAAAAAGGTGAAATTTCTTCCCAAAGGGCAGCTGCCCCTCTGAATGGGTCTGTCCTTCTGCTTCCCAGCTGGGAATGCAGCCATCCCCAGAAGCTCAGAGGGGCTGTGATTTAACCCTCTGTGCTGTCACCCTCAGAAAATGGGAGAGTCACAACTGTCTTTGGGATATCCTTTAGGGCTGCAGTGGGTGAGAGGCTCTGAGAGCTCTGCAAAGGGCCTCGGTCCATCTGAAATCCTTTAAAAATAGAGGTAAATAAAAAGGAGCCTGTGGCCAGGGTCAGGCACACACCTCTGCCTGTCTGGGGTAACTGAGCACTGGCAGCACCCCTGAGCAGCTCAGCCTCTCCTCCTTGGCATCCCCGCTGGGTCTGTGCTTTGTCCTTGGCAGCGGAGGTGAGTCACCGGCAGTGCTGAAATCCCAGCTCCCGCCTGCACCGCTCGGGGCAGCTGTTCAAATAACCCGAGACAAACAGAACCATCCATTCCCTGAAAAACAACAGCCTCTTCTTCAGGGCTGCTTTCCTGCAGGGGTGAGGTGGCACAGCTGATGGCACAGGGACCAGGTAACCCCTGAGCCGCAGCAAGGAGGGCCCAAAGGCAGCGAAATTCCTACAAATTCCCTAAAAGCCTGAAATNTTCATTAACATTTTACCATGAAAAAATCCACACATCAGCCACACAGGCATGTGGTTTCAATCCCTTAAAACACTGATTCATTACGTGTTTAGCAAACATTTTCTCCTGCATCTGCAAACAATAGCTACTTCCAGACTTTCACTGGCCCGTGGTTGCTGCTGCTATAACGCCTTGGCTTCCCTGTAACCAAAAAGGTGAAATTTCTTCCCAAAGGGCAGCTGCCCCTCTGAATGGGTCTGTCCTTCTGCTTCCCAGCTGGGAATGCAGCCATCCCCAGAAGCTCAGAGGGGCTGTGATTTAACCCTCTGTGCTGTCACCCTCAGAAAATGGGAGAGTCACAACTGTCTTTGGGATATCCTTTAGGGCTGCAGTGGGTGAGAGGCTCTGAGAGCTCTGCAAAGGGCCTCGGTCCATCTGAAATCCTTTAAAAATAGAGGTAAATAAAAAGGAGCCTGTGGCCAGGGTCAGGCACACACCTCTGCCTGTCTGGGGTAACTGAGCACTGGCAGCACCCCTGAGCAGCTCAGCCTCTCCTCCTTGGCATCCCCGCTGGGTCTGTGCTTTGTCCTTGGCAGCGGAGGTGAGTCACCGGCAGTGCTGAAATCCCAGCTCCCGCCTGCACCGCTCGGGGCAGCTGTTCAAATAACCCGAGACAAACAGAACCATCCATTCCCTGAAAAACAACAGCCTCTTCTTCAGGGCTGCTTTCCTGCAGGGGTGAGGTGGCACAGCTGATGGCACAGGGACCAGGTAACCCCTGAGCCGCAGCAAGGAGGGCCCAAAGGCAGCGAAATTCCTACAAATTCCCTAAAAGCCTGAAATCCTCCTTCTCTGCACAGCACACACACACCGAAGCAGATTTTACTCACTCCTCTGAGGAGGCAGAATTACTCACAGGTGGTTCTTTTCAAAAATACATATGGGCTGAGGCTGAGAACATATGGTCTGATGGCATATTAATAACGGAGAGCTGAGGTTCCCTGTTACTCACACGGCAAAAAGCAGATTGAGGCAAGGACACCTTTCAGGAGGAATTCCTGCTGCCCTGGCTGCATGAATCACCCTTAACCAGGTCACCCTGTTCCCAAAGCCATGCCTAAGAAAAGCAGCCATTTATGGGTATGCAGAGATAAAGGGGTTTTTATCCCTCATGTAGACGCCAGGGATGAAACCACAGACTTTCTCCCCCGTTATTCTAAGACGAAAGCACATTTTTGTGGGATACATATAACAAAGGCCATGGTCTCTGGAGGAGTTTTGGTCACTGTTTTCCTATGGCCATCCCCAATACTGATGGTTGTGAATGAGGAGGATGCTCCACCACAATTCTCTACGGGGCTCACAGCAGTGCCAACCTGGGCATTCCTTACTCCACATTATCCTTCCTCCCCTAAGTCATCTCCTCCTCCTCTTTCTTCTCCCTTTCTACTTAGAAAGGGACAAGATTTATTCTAGGGAAGGGTATGATGACTTTGTAGACATTTTCCTTGACCTGCTCTGCTCTTAATTGCCAATTACAAATGAAGGAGAGGGGCAGAGCAGCCCAGCTCCCACACTGGCACACACAGCCCCAACTCTGCCTCTCCAGGGCACACTCCCAGATCTCAGAGGAGATCCAGGATTAAAACTGCTCCACTGACCCTTCCTTGCTTTTCCTTTGTGACAGAGCAGCCTTGGAGCTGTGATTTATGGGACTATGAGAAAAGCAACCCCTCCTTTGAGGGTCCCAGTTCTGCACAGAGCATTCACCTCACTCTGGAGAACAGGGAGGATTTCCCAGCTCCGTGAGGATCTTACTCTAATCTCCTCAGTCCTGGAAAAGATCAAACACGCTGCAGCTGGGAGCAGCGCTGCTTAATCCAAACAAAGCCTGGAAGGAGATGCCTCAGCCAGCTCACGCCTTGCAGCTGGGGCTGCACTCCTTCAGTGGGATAAGTACTTGGCAAAGCCAAGGGGCGGCCTGTGCCTCTCCTGCAGGACAACTGGGTCCCTCGAGGGATGGGGAAGGCTCTTCCCTAAGGATGGGCCCAGCTCATGCCAGCAGTACCCACTTCTGGACCCACAGCTGAGAGAGAGATGCTTCTTGCAGCCATTCCCAGGATCTCACTGCTGCCAATAAAACCAGCTCAGGGCTGATGTCTGAAGTGTCCTGACGTGCATTTGCCAAATTTATAAACTGGATTAACTGCACTGGAGTGGGGAAAGAGAATGGAGACTGGAGAGGATGCAGGAAACAATACAGATTTTATTTTTTCCTGGGTGAAACGCAATGACTTCTTTCAGGTTGCAGCACAAGGCAGGAAGAAAGAGGAAAGGAGCTCTAAGATGTTTGCTGTGGAGAACCCCAGGGACACCGAGATCAACCAAAGCAGAAAGAAAAGGGGCCCCAGCTCCAGAAACAGCACCAGAAATGGGGGAGGGATGTGAGGTGCTCCCTTGGTTGCTGCAACACTGGACCAATATCCCCTACTTCAGCTTAATGTGCCTGTACAGCCAATTGATTTTTCTAAAAATAAAGTCAATTGGAAATCACAATTTCCAATTGTCATTCCAATTCCAGCTGTTTTCCAATTCCAGCATAAAAAAGAAATACAGAAATCCCTGCCCAGCATCCTCTTTTAAGGGTCTGTGTTTCCAGGGATCTGGAGTGCTGCTGGTGGGACTGGGATTCAGGAGAGCAAAGCACAGAAACCTCCCTCCCATTTGATCCATCCTGTGGAAAACTCAGCATGCCCAGGGTGAAAATCCAGCTGGATAAAATAAATGTCTAATCTCTTACAACACCCAGTAAAACAAAGGTGCACGGAAGATTGACTTTTATCGCAAATTTGCCACAGCTGATTTTTCCAGCTAAGGATGTTCCTTCTCTGCTGGGCCTTAAATTTGTCTGCACGAAAGGACTGTGGAGAGGGAAGGCAAATGAGTGAAGGTGTGAAATCAATGTACATAAACTCAATGGCCCTGAGCCTCGAGGCTGAGGCTTTAGTTGGCTGCACTTCACGCAAAACGAGCTGAGACCCCTCTATTTGACTCCAGGTGAGCCTGCAGACAGACCTTTCGTCTTCCACCTGTGCTAATTCATCTTGGCTTTGTGTTAGTGGGACAGCAAATTCAGCTTTTTGTCCCCAGAGTAGCTGGAATCACGGCAGGTGTGGGAGAGGCAGGGCCTGCCATGCTCTGCTGCCAGCCTGGGCAGATCCCAGTCCCAGAGGCTCAGGCAGGATATTTAACTTTGATACCAAATTTCCTTCCAGATCAAAAGATACCACAGTATGTCCACATGTGTGCTCTGAGCTGGAGTATATCAGTGAACTCCCATGAATTTTAAAGGACAGGTGTATGCATTAATGCTCTGGCTTCTTATTAATTCATTTATTTCATTTGGACAAGTGACCCAGGTTTAAATAACTTATGTTTGGTACAAGGAACTGTGAGCAGGAAGAGAGGAGCCAACAGAGAAATTTCCAGGGAAACTTTAGAGCCTCTTCCAGGGCCTAAAGGGGCTCCAAGAGAGCCGGAGAGCGACTGGGGAGAAGGGATGGAGGGACAGGACACAGGAAATGGCTTCCCACTCCCAGAGGGCAGGGATAGATGGGATATTGGGAAGGAATTGTTCCCTGGGAGGGTGGTGAGGCCCTGGCACAGGGTGCCCAGAGAAGCTGTGGCTGCCCCTGGATCCCTGGAAGTGTCCAAGGCCAGGCCGGATGGGCTTGGAGCAGGCTGGGATAGCGGAAGGTGCCCCTGCCCATGGCAGGAGTAGAACTGAATGATCTTTAGGATCCCTCCAACGTAACCTTTGGTTGTTTAACTGCTCCAAACGCAGCCGGTGCACCAGAGAGGGCAAAGCCGAAGGCCGCAGGACTCTGTGAAACCCCAGCCCGAACTCCCTGAGGGCCCGGCCCGCCCGCGCCGTTCCCGGGCTCCGCGCGCCCTCCCGTG
>VZTH01002851.1:0-57718 GCA_013397815.1 Aleadryas rufinucha
AGCGCAAATGGCGCCGCGGGTCGGGGCCGGCGCGGCCCCCGGGGGACGGAAAGTGTTTAAACCCCACAAGGGGAAAACACCGCAAACACGGCGATGGGCGCGGGCAAAAGTTCTTTGGACGCTGCGGGGCACAGCCATAAAGTATTTACAGTTTCTGAGGTGGTCTTTGCCCAATTTTGACGCTTCAAGAAGTGGAGAAAATCGGGGTTATCCCGCCTGGGCGCCGCTCCGGTGAAACTCGGGGGGACTGTGACAACTCAAAAATATTAACAAACATATAAATCCAGCGCACTAGAAACAGTTCCTGGAGACTTCCCCAAAACCAGAAAGATTTAAGTTTGAAAACAGAGATTTTACATGACGGGAAAAACAAAACCAAAAAACCATCAAACTTTCTGGCAGCAAATTCGAAGTGCAGAACTAATGGAATGGGGATTTTGAGAGGGGAAGTCGGTGCTGAATAAATAGAGGGATAAATACAGTCCTTCAGAAGTATCGATCGGCCGCGGGTAGGGATCGGCGTGGGACAGCCTGAGTGATGTTTGATGTCAGGAGAAAGGGATTAGGACAGTTTTACGGACTTCTGGTGCCGCAAGGAATCGGATTAGATTTATACTATGAAAACATTTAATTTATTCAATTACTGCCCAAATAAATTTTAAAAAATGGCCTGTAACTGGGATTAAGGGATAAAGAGCTCTGTTATTTTGTGTCAAGTTGTAAAAGACCTTTCTGGTTTGTGTTTTATTATATAGTAAAACAGAAGTAAAAAGGAGGGAAAACAGGGACTTGGTGCTTCGAACTTTCCTTCCTACACAGCAGTTAAGAACAGTCCGACGTGGTCTCATCAGCATTTCCCTCCTCACTTTATGATCTATAATCTACTCAGATTATACGTTTTGGAGGATGGGAACAGTCTTTTCCTGAGCGAGTATTCCTGCTTGGCGATGGGAGATATGTAATAGTGATTAATGGGAGTCCCCAAGGTAGTTTGCTGGATTGTAGTCTTATAAAGTAATTACAGATGCAATTAAAACAGAGGACGTTTTTGGCCTCTGTGCACTAGTTTTGCCCTAAAATTGATTGCACCTTATACTGCAAGTAATCCCATTAAAGCTGAACGTGTGTGAAATGAATTGTAATTCCCGGTGAGTGCCGGGGTGGAATCAGAGCCGAATTTGAGCTACTGAGGACAGCTGGGTACAACTGCTGGGCAGGTTGTGCAGGGCTCCGTTTGTCTTGGCCAGAGGTGATTTATTCTGTCTTCAGGGGTTTCATTCCATAACGAGCAAGTTGCAGGAGGGTGAGTGGGTACAGCCAGATGTGCTCTGCAGACCATTCCTGCCCCACTGACTCCTCAGGACCCAGGGTGTGTTTTTCTTGCCTCAGACATGCTGTTCGTCAGCAATTTTATCGCCAATTCTTTATTTACTGAAATTTTAAGGCTTGACACTGATTTTTAAAAGTAGCATCTTGAATTTATTTGAAGCAGTGTCTGCAGTCTTACTTTAAAATATGCTTAAAATTGTGTTGGTTTATCTGCAGGAGAAGGTCTGGCTGGCTCTTATCTCACTCTATCTTCATGCAAAGCTTTTAGTGCAGATACTTCTGGGTGTGACAGTATATTTCATTGGCGTTGGGGGGTGTGGATTTGAGGGTGAAGCTTCAGTGTAACCCCCTTGTCCTTTTCCATGAGTGCTGGTGTTTTTTGAGAGATGACGTGTGCTGCAAGCCTGACACTGGGACGTGGGATCAGATTCTCACACGGTGGTGATGGAGATTATAAAATCATGGAATGCCCTGAGTTGGAAGGGACCCACAGGGATCGAGTCCAACTCCTGGCACAGGACACCCCAGCAATCCCACTGTGAGTGTTGTCAGAGGAGAAGGTGTGGAGTGTCCATGTGCCAGTCCATGCCTCACCTGTGCACAGGAAACTGTTCTGGAGGCCTAAATCCCATTCTCAGAATTGCACAGTTTGAATGTCAAGAAAGTGTAGATAAACTGGATCAAAATGAGATTGACCCACAGCAGTGATTACTCTGGGCATTCATAGTCATTGTGAAATAACAAGGTGATTCCTGAGTTGCAATGTCAGTTCTTCCCCACGCTGTTCCCTCTCTCCCATATTTTCTGTAATTTTTAATCTATTTCAGCCTTTCCTGAAACCCTCCAGTTGTGTTGCATGGGCAGAAGAGTGGGAAGAAGGAGACACAGTGGGATGAAAAATTAGATTGGAGACTTGGGGGGAAAATGACCAAGTGTGTCCTTGTTAGGGGAGGCTGGCAGCTGCACCCTCCTGCACGTGGGATCAATTAGCAGCCAAAGCCAGCAGAGATCTACCAAACCCTGTTTCTCCTAATTAGCATCACTCACCGTGCTCCACAGGTGAGGTGTGAGGGTAGATGTGCTTTGCTGAATTTGGCCAATCATTTTCCAGAGAATGGTTCAATTTACTGGTAAAATACTTTACCCCTAAGGAATGGGTGTTTTATTATTAGGTGTAGCATCTTTTGGCTCATCTCCTGTTTGTTTTGTTTTGTTTTTTTAATTTCTGATTGAATCCAGCAAAGTGATGGGATAAATGCATGGTAGAGCTAAGCAAACAGGTAGAGGTTGTGTTCATGAATCACACAGGATTTGTTTTGACAACCCTATTTATGCTGTAGCTTTTAAACTTTTTGAAAGGCTGAGAGAATTGGGATTGTTCAGCCTGGAGAAGAGAAGGCTTCGAGGTGACCTAATTGCAGCTTTCCAGTGCCTAAAGGGAGCCTACAAGAAAGCTGGAGACTGTTTACAAGGGCCTGGAGTGACAGGACAAGGGGAATGGCTTCACACTGACAGAGGCAGGTTTAGATCGAATATTGGGAAGGAATTGTTCCCTGTGAGGCTGGGGAGGCCCTGGCACAGGGTGCCCAGAGAAGCTGTGGCTGCCCCTGGATCCCTGGCAGTGTCCAAGGCCAGGCTGGACGGGGCTTGGAGCAGCCTGGGACAGCGGAAGATGTCCCAGCCCATGGCAGGGAGTGGGACTGGATGGGATTTAAGGTCCCTTCCAACCCCAAACCATTCCAGGATTCTGTGATTCTACTTTGGGTCACTCCTGCAGAGCGTGAAGGTTTTTAAGGTGTGTGATTTCTGTGTGGCACCAAGTGATGTTCAGGAGTGTGTGTAAGTGTTACTGTGGTTACAACTCATTCCCGGGGACTGGGGTTAGCAGCTCCTGGTTTCAGGCCTGGAGGAGACATTCCTGGGGCTCCCAGCAGAGCCCTGGGGAGTGTGAGGTTTGTGCAGGGCTGGGGCAGTGGCCGGGTGCCCTCCCCAGAGCCACTGCTCTTCCCAAGCAGGAGGAGATGAGAGCTGGGGGAAGCAGCTCAGCACTGAAGGCTCGTAGTGAAAGCCGTAAAACTGCAAGTACCCTCTGTTTCTGCTCCTCACTTTCCATAAAGGAACAGAAAGCATTAGCTCTGTGGGCATGGAATAAGGTTTTGTGCCTTCTTTTGCGTTCCCTCCCGTTCTGTTTGGAGTAGGCCGGAGTGCTGTCCAGCATGGCACAGAGTACCCGTGTCCTGTAAGGACAGGAGCGAGGAGCTGCTGCCACACGGCCATCACGGTGTCACATAAAGCCACAGGGACAGGCAGCAGAGGGGTGTGATGGCAGAGGGGGACAGTCAGACACGACGTGAGGCAGCACTGCCAGGTGTGCTGGTCCGTGTGCTCCATGGGAACATGGAATGCTGGCTGGCCTAGGCAGGGAGAGGGGCTGGGTGTGGAACACTGCTGTGTTCAGCAGCCACAGCCTGTGCCAGTGCTTTTCTTTCGGGTGCTGAAATAGGTGTGTGTGTGTGTGTGTGTGTGTTGGACACAACTGTGTCAGCAAACCAAGATGAGCAGCTCACAGGCTCCAACACTGCTTTGGACTTCATTCTAGGATGAGCTGCTGGTTCAGAGTAAACTCACAATTTTTCTGTGTGATCTCAAGAGCTGATTGAGGTTGCATTGCTGTGGTGCTGTTTATTTTCTCCCAGTGCAATAGCATCTACCAAAATCCACATGTTCTCATGTGCTTAGGGGAAGCTTGGAAGGGCTCTGTTGTACAAATGAGCTGGACAAACTCCTGAAAGCCCAAGTACTTCATCTTGTGGTCCTGTGGCAG
Organism: Aleadryas rufinucha; assembly: GCA_013397815.1. Lineage (NCBI taxonomy): Eukaryota > Metazoa > Chordata > Aves > Passeriformes > Aleadryas > Aleadryas rufinucha. Next base: position 4,154 of record VZTH01002851.1, read on the forward strand.
AACTGAGACAAAAAATGTTGGCTTCTCCTCCGTACCAGCCGAAGCATCCCTCTCCCTTCCTAGACCCTTTTCCTCCTCTAATCTTTCAGAGCAATATTTTCCTTGATTTGTAGTTACAATTTTTCTCTCTTTGTGAGAAAAGAAAATTAGTAAGAAGTGCAATGGGTGGAGCTTGGAATTCCTCAATTCTGAATTTTGTCCTTTTTCCCCTTCACTGACACGGTCTCTTCACGCCGTTAAATGCTTGCCGGTGGCTACTGACACTCTCTTGAGGCATTGGTACAATTCCATCGCAGGCTCTGAAGGTTCATTTCAGTCCCTGACTGATGAGGTTCCTGGAGGTGAGGCTGAAGTTTTTTTTGGTAATGGTATTAGTTCAGCCTTGCAAAATATTACTTGCCTGAGGTGAGTAACAGGTTTTGACAGGTGAGTAAAGCATCATCTGTCATCATCACAGCAAAGTACAGGCAAGGTGGTTGTGTCTGAGCTCCTGAGTGTTCCAAGCAGTTCTGAGACCAGGTTAGTTGTGCTGCGAGGAGTCGTGGTGGGTTTTGTGTGTTTCTGTTTGAAGTGCAGCTCTGTTCCTCACTGTGGCACGGGAGTGCCTGGCAGACGTCGCTCGTCGGGTGTCAGACACCGCTGCGGAGCTCCCAGGAGACGGGGATGCGCAGAGCTCTCAGAGCCAGCTCGCTCTGAGTGAGAGGAGCAGCTTTGCTCAGCTCCTGCCCTGCTTCAGGGCAGAAAGGTGATTTGTAAGTCAGTTATTCCCAGAACAGCACGGTATCAGATGGTTCTCTTGATGCCAGCTACTTCTTGAATGGATTTTGCCTCCTGGTCCATGGAAGCTTAGCCAGAAGGGCTGCAAACTTCATGTTATTATTGATTACAGTCTTTGGGTTTATTGCACCATTGCATTCCTCACCAGAGAGAGACACTGAAGTCCCCATGTCGTTGGAAATGATCCTGGCAGCACCTGAAATGGGATTTCTGTTGAAATGTTTCTCTTCCCATTAAGTCTGACGGTGTTTATGGAAGTAGAGTGAACCCCCATCCACCCATTCAGCCTTCACATTTAGTTTGTGTGAACTTGTGCACTTTTTTCTTCCTTTTTTTTTTTATTTTTTATTTTTGGTCTCCTAATGAGGGTAAGATGGATGTTAAAAGCCAAAGCTGGTTTTCTACAGTAACAATGAGGTGGTTTCCCCAGACTGCACTGGTTCAGGGACAGAAATGAGATCAAAACCTGAGTATTTCTGACCTCTTCCTGTGGATTCCGTGTCTAAAGATAAAGCATCGAGGTCTGGGTGGGAGCATATTAATTAGGCTCCATTATCTCTACCAGCCTGGCAATCATTTATCATTTCGTAAATCCAAATCTGCAACTTGGAGCTGAATGACTCATCTCAGTTTTGCAGTATCTTCTTTTGCCTTAATGTTTCTGAGCCTTAAAATGCTAAAGATGAAAAGAAATCACAAATTGGGACAAATGAGGAATGTTCGGGCCTGACTATGGTTCGTCAAAATGTTTCAAGTTAGTTTCCGTTCTCTTTTTAATTGCATCATTTGCTTCCTTTTATTGGGTTGTCTTGATTTTATTGTAGATTTTACTGATAGAGAGCATTATAAGAAAAGCCCTTTCTTTATTATATTTTTCTGAGGGTTTTACTGGATTTATAAAATGCAGAGATGAGAAAGACCGATTATTTTATCAGGTCTTCTCTGGTTAAGTTCAAGAGTATTTTCTACACTGTGATTTTTTACAGTTTTCCTAGCCTCGTTTGAAGTAAATTCTCCAAGTTAATTACTTCTGTCCAAGTACCTTCCAAACTCCTTCTCCCAGAGGGAGCTTTGTAAACAGTCTTGGTGCATGACCTTCTTTATTTTTAAAGCCTGAAGGCAAAGAATAACATCTAAAAAGGAATGGGTTTGCCCTTGTTGAAACTGGCATCCAAACATTTGCTACAAACAAATGTTTAGAGGTGTACAAGGCTACATCAAATATTAATATATTCAGTACCACCTCCACAAGGCTCGTGTAGTCCAGCTCTGCCTCTCCCTGCAGCCGTGGGGATGTGGGTGTGTTCGGTGGCCCCGAGCATGGACACCGGCTGCAGAAGTTCCGCACCTGCAGGTGCTCGTTGTTTTTCTGATACAAATTTAGGTGTTCTGGGCTTGGGCTTGGGCTTCCCCAGCTTCCCTGGCCGCAGGAGTGTTGTGAGGTTGTGGCAGGAGGGAGGCCCAGCTCTGTGTGCCCCGGTTTGGGCAGAACCAGAACTGTTCATTGGTGTGCAGGAGCGTCACTGCCCCGGAGACCTCTGCTCCCGCAGTGCCACGGGCACCTTCCCGGGCACCTTCCCGGGCACGGGAACTCTGTCTGGAGCAGCACGTGGAGCTCGGGGATGCTCCTTGCACTGACCTTCTGCCGTGACACTGAGCTGTCCTGTAGCTGCAGCGAGGGGCCCCTGGAGTCTGCACTGGGATGCTGCTGCTCTTAAGGTGTTTGAGGGAAGTGAACAGGATGGAATCCTGCAGGAAGCTGAGTCCACTTGGAATTATCATTTCTTCAAAATGGGATGTTTCTCTTTGTGTTGAAATGGAAATTCAACACAATTCAGAGCTCTGTCTCCTTGGGGCTGCAGAGGAGGACGTGAACCTTTCAGAAGCAAGTCCAGCATCTTTGAAGCTTTAAGAAATACAAGCTTTAGATAAAGAGAGGGAAGAACATTTGGGATGAAGCTTTGATAGGGTGCTGGAGGCAAGATCCCGAGGCCAGGAAGCATGCAGGAGTAGAAGACAGAGAGGGCTTCTCCACTCAACAAGGAGCCCTGCTTCAGAGTGAAGCAAATGCTTTCAGACTGAGGTTTCAGTGAAGTGCAGATGGCTGAGAAAAGATCTCAGACTAATGAAGTGCTTGGAATAAAAGCTTTGGAGCAGAGCTTGCAAATGCAACCACCTTTGACTTGCTTCTTTCATTCTGGAGTTCAGTAGCTCCATAATGCAGACAGTAAAGAAGATCAAGGAGTGAGTAATCTTTGCAGCTATTTGCTCTTTAGAAAGGTGTTTTTTTAGTTTTGCTTTTGGTTTGGTTTGATTTGGGGTTTTTTTGGGTTTTTTTTGATGCTTGGTTGCATTTGCAGGTCAAGAATAATAAAATATGCACAGTGACACTATTTAACACACTTTAGTAATTTTATCTGGACCAATAAAGTGTTCCTTCATGGCCTATGTTTTAAACTTCGAGGATGAATCTCTGAAGTCTGCCACGTATCATTCCTTTTCCAAAGCTGCCCTGTGTGTCTGCAGGGGTTTTCTAGTTCTGCACCTGGATTTCCTGTGATGTCCCTGGCAGGACAGGCTGTGTGTGTGCAGGGCTGTGCTGGAGAGTGTCAAACCCCTCCTCGTTCCCAGCTCTCCCTCCTCCCCTCGGTGGCACAGGGAGCTGGGAATGGGGGTTATGGTCAGTTTGTCGCAGGTTGTGTCTGTCGCTGCTCAGGGAGAGGAGTCAAGAGTCCTTCCCTGCTCCAGCAGGGAATTCCTCTCGTGGGAGATAGTTTTTCATGGACTTCTCCAACGTGAGTCCATCCCGTGGGCAGCAGTTCTGCACAGACTGCTGCAGCGTGGGTCGCTCTTCCCTGGGGTCAGTCCTTCAGGGTGTTCAGCATCACTTTGTAAATCACCAGTTTCCTTTGATTAAATTACTCACTGTTTCAGTAGAGCTCCCTCACAGATAGTATCAGAGAGTCATCAAGGTTGGAAAAGACCTGTAAGATCATGGAGTCAACCAAGATGTGCCTGAGAATACTGCTGGAGATGAGTGCTCCAAAATTAAAACATTACAAATAAAAGGGGATTTTCTCTACTGAGGTGGCGTGGCAGCACACAGATGGTAATTCCTTCCCTCACAATGGGATACTGAGTGTCAGTTAATGAAAGTTTGTAAAGGGCTTTGATAGAACTCATTTCCTGAAAGGTGTTTTAACATTTTAATTTAATAGTTGTCTTTTTCTTTGCTTCTGCAGTGCCCAGACAAGCCGTGCCCTGCTCTGATTCCCAAAGCTGTGAACAAATGGATTGCTTTGAGAATGGAAAGATTTGTACTCAAACAGGCTCCCAGCAGCACAGGGAGAGGTACAGAAATCCCAGATTTTTCCCATTTTTTGTTTGAAAGCATTTAAAGGGAACATGGTGAGTAGAATGAACCCATCAGACCAAGTGTTCTATATCCAGGAAATCCTGCAGACACCATTCATTTCCTCAGGTCCTCAGCCTCCTCATTCCAAGAGGTTCAGAGACACTGGGAACACTGCAGGAATAATGTTGCACTTTTAATTTGATATTGTTTTTAATTTTGGATGTTTAATGATATCAGAGACATTCCAGATGATTGCAGAAATGGGAAGTAACGGAAATCTTACTACCAGCAGTGGCTGTCAGGTGACTGAGGCTGGCAGACCTGTCAGACGTCTCCGGAGGAAGAGAAGATTGCCTCTGGATTCGGAGGATGAGGAGGAAAATGCATATGAGGATGAGGTAAATGAGGCTGCATGTACTTCCTTTAAAGTGAGTTGTGAAAAGCAGGGGCAGTTGTTTGTCTCAGAGCTCCTTGTGCAGTGCAGACTGGGCTGAGGGAGGTTGTTCTGTACCCAGAGAATGGCCTGGGTCTGATCCTGATTGGCATCAGTGATGGGAATATCTGTTCTGAGGAGTCCCAGGGGTGAGTGAACTGCTCAGGTGAACTGAAAGTCACGAGTTCACAGTGATAAAACCACACGTCTCCAGAATAACTACACTCAGATACTGTTGTGTGATATTGAAGTGTCAAACCACAGGGTTTGTTTGGGTTTTATTACTTGCACGTACTCTCACTGCACCACCTGAAACCTATATTAGTGGTGCACAAATAGCAGTACCTCAGTCCTGAGCTGATCTTCCCTTCAGTTTCCTGCAGCCCCCGACTCCCTGTCGAGGCCCTTTGTGCCCCCCTGTGCTCTGCTCCCACCCCTCAGTGCCTCTCTGAGCCATTTTCTGTTTATTCACATAATGCAGGGTTCTGTACAGCAGAGCTTCTGGGGTAGGTGTTTGTGGGCAATAAAGCTGCAGCTCTGCTGTCATGAGCAGTTTAAATCATCGTCTTGCTCAGCTTTTCTCTGTGATATGGGTGAGATGTTTTAAGGGATGTGTATTTTCAAAAGTCCTTGTAGTCTCTCTTCCCCCTTCTCCTCGTCCTCATTAGAAACTGCCCCTCTGTCCTTTCTGGGGAATGTTTGGCAGGCAGCTTTGTATGGCACATTTTGCCTTGTTTTGGTTTGCTCTGAGAAATGAGAGCCTGGGAGGAATCAAACCTGGGTTTGCAAACGCACAGAAGAAATGGGAATGACAGTCAGGCTTGGAGTTGTGACACGGGGAGACCACGTTGTCTGGGGTGCTCATCTGTGACAGGAGTTACTTGAAGCTTCTGCTTCCTTCAGGGCTTCATAAATTCTTTTTTTTCCCCATATCCATTCCCTGGCATAGATGGACGTAAGAAAGGGAAAGGAAATAGGAGCGTTCCAGTGAGGCTGCTGACGTGAGCAGCAAATCCTGCATTGCAGAAAGCAAATCCTCTGTATTGTAATGGAGATTTTGGTCCTGTGCTGCTCTTTAGCAGCCACATTTAAATGAACTTCAGTAGCATATATGAAATAACTTGTACAGCATTTTGGAGTACCAGGATCAGTGTTATCTGTGTAACATTCCCTCCTGATGTTCTTGCAGGGTTGTTCAAGAGACAGCAATGCTGGCTAATAGTCCTGTTAGTTACCTGTTACATCTGTGTTGTACCTGCATGGTGAGATGATCAGAGGGAGGGAAAAACAATCTTGCTAAACTTCTTTTTAACGTATCTGTGTCTAGGAGAAGAATAAATCAAATAATATGAAAAGCCGCAGAAACACTAAACCAATAAAACAAGGTGAGCTAAGCTCATAGTCTCTTTTCTTTAATGTTTATAGATTTTTTTTAGTAGCTATTATAAAGTGAATAATAGTAAACAGAAGAGGAAAGGACAGTAGAGCTCATTTCACATTCAGAACAGCTTATTAGGTACATAACCCTCTTAGCACAGTCAGCTCCAGAGGTGTATTAGCAGGAATATCCTGGATTTGCCTGCATGATGGGCACAGGGTGAGGATCTGGAAGGAGTCAGCTTCACCCAGAGCTCACTGAAGACAATAAGAATCTTTTATCCATTGACTTTGGAGAGCTTCAGCCACAGCCTACAGTGCTATGTAGAAAATAAATTGTAAACAATGTGATTGATTCTAGACTATGAGTTAAATGTATTATATACCTTAAATCAGTTAGTATGTAACTGGGGGGAGAGTTTTAATACACATTTAGAATGTAATTTTCTGTGTGTATGACTGTGGTTCTACCTGAATGAATCCAAGTTGTTTTCATCATCTGGGAGCTGCCTCTCTGGTAGATGCATTGTGTTATTAGGAGGTTATAAGTATATGTGTATGTATATATAAAAAAAAAATCTTGTGAACTGAGCAAAAACTCACTTGGTTTTTATTTCTTTTATTTTAGGCTTATTTTAGCTGCAATTACATGCCTCTCTGTGCTGCCTGTTAGTTTATATTTAACCTCTTATTCCTCTGTGAAATGTCAGGAGGAGGAATTAATTCCCACAATTTTAAGTTATTCTGTCTTGTCCAGACTTTTCCCGTGGCACTTTTCCGTGGGCAGCTTGCCGGCAGTGCCGCAGTTCATTTCACCTGGCGTACAGTAAATGTTCATTTCCTGAGGAATGAGCACAGTTTTCCTATTGCTGGAATTCCTACCTTTCCTCAAAAGTTGAGTAACACTGCCTCTTCTGGGGTGCCACAGCAAACGTGGGAGAAGGAGAAGAGAGGAGGAGAAGAAGAGCGGGAGCATCGGAGAGAGACGTTCATTTCCTCTTTGTTTTTGATTAATTAGTGCTTCCTGGAAAGAAGAAGGTATGGAACTGGTCTTCCTACTTGGAAGAGGAACAGATGCCAGCTGCTCCCCAAAAGCTGTTCAGAGAGGTTGGCAGCTTTTTTCGCTCTCTTGCTCTGTTTTTCTCGGGCAACATCACAGGATTACTGGCAGTCACAGGGTTACTGGCTCGGTGGAGGTGGGACTGGAGACCACCCTCAAGCCAGCACTTGCATTTCTGAGTTGTTTTGGTACAAGCAGGCAGTAAATGTTTGTTTTCTGCCCAGGGAAACAGGCCCTGGGGGTCTCATCCCAAACCAAGGTATAAAAAATGCTGTTGAATCTCACAAGTAACCAGCAGCTGTTTCGATCTGCTCTGCTCTGGACCAGTGGGCTGTTGGGCAACCTCATGGGCTGCTGGAGAGGGACAGCCTAATGTCTGTCACATCCTCTGTGCCTGTACCACGGCCCTCTCAGCCTGTCCCTGTGGGAAACCCTGAGTCCCTTGGCTCAGGGAGTGGTGCAGGTTCCCTCAGCGAGTGCCAGGAGGGAGCGTGGGCGTTGTGTCCGTCACCGTGGAGGTGCCAGAGGCTGAGTTAGCCTTGCTGAAGCTGCCTCTGCACCCCAGTTGAGTGTGCAGCTCCCAGTGAGCTCTTCAGAGCCCAGGGCTGTTGGTTCTTCCAGAGGGAGGTCAGGTCCTGCACTGGGTCATTTGCAATCCCAGTTCAGGTTGCTTTTAAACTTTTACTGTATTTCAGCTGTTTCACTTTGATTAAGACTGCAGATAAATGAAAAACACAAATGTTTCCTGGAATAACTGTAAAACTGGGCTGCACATCAAGCCTGCCTTGTCCCTTTCACCATCTGAAGATGACAAGTTACCTTTGGGGAGAGTCTGGACTGACACAAAGTGATTGTAGCTTTCCCAGCTCTTTGGTTCTGCATTGAGCTGGGAAGGGGATTCTTTTGTGTTTGAGAAGAGCTCATTCCTGCCTCTGCTCGAAGATGTGTTCATAGCTAATTGCAACAGTTCAGTGTTTTCGAGAGATTAATTAGAATAACGAGTAAATGTGAAAGACTGTGATGGTGCTGTTACTGATCCCTGAGCCTGCACCTGTCTGTTGGAGCAGCAATCACTTGGGGATGGGATTTTCTTCCCTAAGTTGAGCATTTGAAGCCTGAAATATAAAAATTTGAAACCTTAAGTATCTGATGACTGCTCTGCAATAGATTTTGTCCTTAGGAACTAAAAACAAATGTTTCTTCCCCCCTCACAGTATCAATCATTCCCACAAGGCCGAAATGGATTTAAAGTTGGAATGAAATTGGAAGGGGTGGATCCTGAACACCCCTCTCGATTCTGTGTTCTCACAGTGGCTGAGGTAGTTGCTTTTCTTGTCTTTGACTCCGAAAGTCCCATGTGCATTTAGATTTTTTTTCAATAAAAAATAGAAACATAAGACTAATAGTACTTTAATTAGTTAATTAATGGTAGGAGTTCAAGGTGACACTGAAGGAATGGTGTTATGTTATTAAAGATCTTTGCCTGAAATCCTACTGTCAGATTTTCGCACTTGTAACTAAGAATAGCAAACCCATTAATTGCCTGTAGTGAACAAGTATGGAAAAGAACAATGCCATGAGGCCTTAAGATTTAGTAAATATAAACAAGTCAGAATGCTTTTATACAGCTTCAGTTATGTGAAATCTGGGTTGATCTGTTATAGGCATAAAAGTTCTGGGGCTGCTTTTGTACCCCAGGAGGGTGTGCATGGCATGGAGCAGGAGCCCAGGGAGGTTCCACTGACCAGTTCTATTTCCAGCTGTTTGAAGTGGGGAAAGAGGAGTGTGGAAACTGGGAGAACAAATGAGTTAAAATACAGCTAGACTTTCTGAGGAATAAATGAGATCCTAATTTACTTTCTCTGTAGGTGCAAATATGAGGGGGTGTTTTATTAGTGGTTTTCTTTCTTCTCTGTGACCCTCAGTGATAATCAGAGCTTCTCTCACGGTGGTAGGTCCAGGGGTACAGGATGCGGCTGCACTTTGATGGTTACCCAGAGTGCTACGACTTCTGGGCTAATGCTGATTCCTCAGACATCCATCCTGTGGGCTGGTGTGAAAAAACAAGCCATAAGCTGCTCCCTCCTAAAGGTATGAAAGAAAATAGAGTGCTGTACAAGAAACCATAAATTCTGCTAGGAACTAGATGTCCTGGCTCTGCATATTTCATTTTTAGTGTGATTTCATCGTGGAACTCGATCTGAGGGGCTAAAGGGAAGAGGTTTAACTAACACAGTGACTCACAAAAGAACAAAATATCTTCTCTGTGATGTTCCCAAAGATTGACGTCGTTAGTCACATTAGAAACTCTGGATTGGATGTCTCTCTGGGCTTCAGAACTTGGTTCTTTCCTGTGTTCAATTCTTTCCTGCGTTCAAATTCCTAGAAACATTTGAAGGTTGAGATTAATGATTGGCCATTATGGTGAGAAAGAGAGAGCTGGTTTAGCTGAAATGCACAGCCCCTGGAGATCATAGCAGGGCGGTTATCATGCAAAGTTCATGTTCTTTCCAGGTAATTTCCATTTCTGAAAAACCCACCGGAATGTACCAGGGCCATGTAAAACAATCTTTTTCTCTCTCTTCCTAGGTTTCAAGGAAGGAGAATTTAATTGGACTTCCTATCTGAAGAACTGCAAAGCTCAAGCAGCTCCAAAAAGCCTTTTTAAGACCCTCAGCAGTGTAAGTGGTGATATGGAATAGAAGGGGTTTCAGTAGGTCTAGTGCTAAGTGAGTTTTGACCAGAATATTTATGCGGTTTTAATATGCTCATGCCAGAGGTACAACCGCGGTACAATCAGATGCAAACTACTTCCTGCTGTGTTTTATTTTTAAGAAGGAAAACAAGTACAATTTTTCCTCCTTTCCCCAGTCACTGACTTTTTGGAGAAAGAATTTGTATTTCCCTTCCACCTTAATGCGGGAGGAAAAGATTTACTGAACCATTTATTAAATATATTACAGCCGTCTGTTTTGCTGTGCCCCTACAGTCGAGATATTTGTGTCACTTTCCTCTAATTTAATCATTTCCAAAATAATTTCTGGTTTCCAGCAGCACGCTCATGTGTGCCATGGGATTTATTATGGTTCTGTGGATCTTGAGCATTTGTCATCCTTCCCCCACTGGTGCTGTCTCGGTGGTTGTTAACCTCAGTTCCCGTGAAATCCTCGGTCCCATTTCATGTTACTGTGATGACACCAAGCCCATGGGCTGGTGGATTGGAAGCTGCACATGGACAGTCCCTGACTCCAGCAGGATCAGGGCCCAGCTCTGCCCTGCTTCCCACTCAGTCACTTCTTGAAGACTTTCCTAACCTTTCCACCAGTAAAAGGGGATGTGCAGTGCTCATTATCGTCAGCAAATCACTGCAAGGGGTCTCAGCCTGGGGGTCTGCAGTGGTGGATGTACCTGGAAATGTTGTTTTTTGAGCCACATGAGCTCTTTTTTAGCAATAGTAACAGTCATTGCCAGCTCATGGAAATGCTGTCTGCAGACCTCTTGGCAGTAACTGTAGTGTGTTTTGGTCTGTGGGTTTGGGGGTCAAAGGAGTTTATAAGGGAGTTTCAATGGCTTGACCAAGAACGTGGCTGATTTCCCTTTCCTGGTGTCCTGTTCTTCAGCCTGTCACACCTTCTGGGTTTCGTCTGGGAATGAAACTGGAGGCAGTGGACAAGAAGAATCCGTCCCTGGTTTGTGTCGCCACCGTCACGGACATGGTGGAAAACCGGCTGCTGATTCATTTCGATAACTGGGATGAGACCTACGACTACTGGTAAAAGAGTCTGTTTCTGATACATGTCTGCAGCTAGACTGGCTTTGTTGTGCTCTTTGTCTACCGGTAATAGCTGAGATTTTAAATGCAGGCTCTAAAGTTGGGATCTTATATCAGTTTTCAGGCATCTGAGTAATGAGCTGTTTCACAAAGAGCCAGGTGCCCAGTAGTTCCCTTCCTGTTTGGGCAGCTCAGTGCAGAACCAGTGAGGGTGGCCTGAGCTGTCTGGGAAGCATTGGAGTAAGAAAACTCCTTGTGGTGCCTGAAGGGGCTCCAGGAGAGCTGGAGAGGGACTGGGGACAAGGCCTGGAGGGACAGGACACAGGGAATGGCTTCCCAGTGCCAGAGGGCAGGGCTGGAGGGGATACTGGGAAGGAATTGTTCCCTGGGAGGATGGGGAGGGGCTGGGATGGAATTGCCAGAGCAGCTGTGGCTGCCCCTGGATCCCTGGCAGTGTCCAAGGCCAGGCTGGATGGTGCTTGGAGCAGCCTGGGACAGTGGGAGGTGTCCCTGCCCATGGCAGGGGTGGCACTGGATGGGCTTTAAGGTCTTTTCCAACCAAACCATTGCCAGATTTTTCTTTGTATTTCCCTTTCTTTTGGGACAGCTTGAATGCCTTGAAAGCCCGGTGTTACACATTCTAACGAGGTAGTGCTTGTCTTCTACACCGTGATCACACCCACTGAAAGCATCTGCTCACCCAGCAAACGCCTATCAGACAGCATTTGAAATCCTGCCTTTCTTTTTGCTTTCCATCTGACTGGTGCCAACTTTCCCTCTGATTCAGGTGTGAAACGAGCAGCCCATATATCCGTCCTGTCGGCTACTGCCAAGAAACTGGAACCCCACTGACAACACCACCTGGTAGGTTGCAAGTGAGAGTTACTTCCTGCCTCAGCCAAAAAACCTGCAAACTGTATCTTCCACATAATTACATATTTGCAAGTTCCAGGTTTGCTTCAGAACTCTTTACTGCCTGAACAATGTTTTTGTTCCTGCTTTTTGCCACTGCAATTTATGTTGTTTCATAGTTCTTTCAAGAAATGGAACAGGGTTTGGTAATTTATAATTGAATTTGAGTTTAAAAGGGAAAAAGTGAGAAGGATTTCCAGCATTTCCTTCAAGGTGAGCTGGGAGAAAAAGGGATCAGTATCATGATTTCCTAGATGGAATTTCTGGAAATCACAGAATACTCTGAGCTGGAAGGACCCACAGGAATCATTGAGTCCAACTCTTAAGTGAATGGCCCATACAGGGGTTGAATTACGGCCTTGGCATTATTAGCACCATTCTCTAATGATTTCCTAGATGGAATTTCTGGAGTAAGTGAAGCCACATCTCTTTCTGCTGGGCTGGAACTCGGTAAATGAAGAGAATGTTGGCAAATAAGAGAGGGCAGAAAATACAGGGAAACCAGTGTTGTTTTCAGGCCTTGGAAGTGCTCATTCACCTTAAAAATAGCAAACATAAAAGAATTAAGCTGGACATTTGTCAGACTGACAGCCCTGGAGCAAGAATTCCTGTATTTACTGCGTTGGAGGTTCAGTGGAGCGGGAAGCACGGCACGATCGCTCTGCACGGGTGGGCTTGGCCTCAGTGCCTTTGCTGCACATGTGGAAGGGGTTGGGAACATTCCCTCTCAGCAGCACCACATCTGTCCCTGCTCCTGGAAAGTTCAGCAGGGCTGGGCTCTGCAGTTCTCTGCTCACGTCAGGATTTCCTGTGCCCCAACAAAACCTGCAGCCAGTTCTGGTCTCTCTGCTGAGGGACTTCAGTGCAGCAGTTTGCAGTGCTCTGCATTTAGTCACTGCACCCTCCTGCCAAAAGGAACCTGTCCTGGGGGGTAAAAATTACTGAAATAGAAAGAGGAAAAAAGTAGAGCAGTTTCTTAACTGTAATTGCCAGGGAGAGGCATCCCAGTGTTGTTAGAGCAGCACACCCATGGAGTGGAGCCTTTTCTCTCCAGACTGCTGGTTTCACTCAGGGTGAGTGGGCAGCAGGAGAGGAGAAGGTTCTACAGTCTTACAGGCACTCACACATAGAGCAGTTAATAAAACAGGAAATGAATTTAGTGATGCCACTGCACATCACAGAATCCTCTGACTGGCTCCTAATTGGAGCTTTCTCTAGAGAATAAGAATTGATTAAGCTGTACAGAAATGAGCTCACCAGGGTTCAAGCCCAGTCCAAAGCTGGGGCACTGGCAGAGCTGCTCTGGGTGCTAGAGGTGGTGGATGGGAGCAAACAGGCCACTTCCCAGCACCATCCTCTGTAAGTGCTAATTACAGTGTCACAGAGCTGCCTTTTTGCTGTTTGTAGCAATAAGTGTGGGGTTTTTCTTACCTAAATGTTAATTCTCTGCTTTTTCAGGATACAGGGATTCCAAAGGCTTCTCATGGGAGAAATACTTGGAAGAAACTAATTCCCAAGCAGCCCCAGCAAGAGCGTTTAAACTGGTGAGTGAATCTCTTTGATTGCTCTTGCTCAGGTGCTGTTATCCACCCTTTTTTTGCTGGAGGCTTTATTTGAGGGTGCTTCACCTCATCTGTGTCAGGAGGGTGAAACTGTGGTTTGCTTTAAGATCACCTCAGTGCTGCTAAAACAAAAACACACAGCAAAATACAAGATGTGTTTTTTTAATAATATGGAGAGCTGGCTTGGAAAGGACTTTAGACTAAAGATCTTCAGTGGCTCCATTAGCAGATTTAAGGGAAGAGCCCTCAGTCCACACAGGTAGCTGTGGCTTCCAGAGGAATGTGGGAAGTGCCTCACAGAGGGCGCAGAGAGGAGAAAAAGTGCAGTCATTTGGTGTCCCCTCCACGTGAAGTTTTAAAAACCTCTCTAAAATTCACCTGGCAGTTGTGCAAATCCATATTTCCCTGGCTGGTGAGGCTGGAATCAAGGTAGAGAAGTTCATATCGAGGGTTTTTGTGTGCTAATACAGGTCTTATTCCTTCTGGGGAGGAGCCAGCTGTGCCCTCCACAGAAATAAATGTATTAACAGATGAAAGAGCATCTCTGCCAAACCCCTGGGTGTGCTAGGAACACCCCGCAGTCACAGTGTGAAGGTGCTTCTCTCAACCTCAGGACTGTGAGCTTTTGTTTGTTTCATTGCAGTTCAGTGTATTTATCTGGAATCTCACTGTGAGCAGAAACAAAACAAAAGCCTTTAAAATAACTGTACTTTTAAATTGATTTTTTCTCCTTCCACGCTGCTGGCTCACCTTGCTAAGTTTTGCAATATGTTTAAAAACCCTTCCATGCCATCGTGACACTTGTCTTGATTCCTTTTGCTGAAGTGGAGTTGCAGGTTAATACCTGCTGCCCTCCCGTGTATCTTTGTGGAAAGGTCTTTGGGACTGAGGAGGAAAAGCAATCAGGGAGGCCTCAGATAAGGGAGGCAAAAATCCAGCCAGACAGGTTTGATAATTGCCAGATTTCAGTGGTGTCCACGTGAGGTTGGTGCAGGCTGCAAGGTGGTGTCAGGGAGGTGGAAGAGGTTTTTGCCTCTTTAGAGAACTGTAAGGCTTTAACTGGAGTTCCCTGCAGCACAGTGGAATGCCAGAGCATCCCTGGGACTGAAGTGTCCCACAGTTGGGAAGCACCTGGGAGCCAGTGAGGCAGGATGAGGAGTGGAGCCTGTCAGTGGGGTGCAGCTGTTGCCCCCAAGGGTGGACGAAGCCTTTTGGAGCTCCTAAAATCCCAATGGAGCTGGAAAATGTGAACTTAAAACTCCCAGCCCAAGTCCTCAGTAATCTGCCATTGTGGCTTCTTCCCTCAGATTTTCAGGGTCTAAAATGTGGTGAAAAATGTCATCTGAACATGAGGGCTTTGCTCAGGACAGGGATCCTGTTCGGCACTGAGAACTCTCTTCTTTGGATTCTTCCAAAGTGTCTTCCCAGGGGGGATGCAGCTGCCTTGTCTGCCTCCTTTCCCGTTTTCCAGACATTTCCGCAGCCATTGTTCTGCTCCTTCAGGTATCAGGCTTTGAGGGAAGAGTGGAAGGACCAATTCTGGCTCTCATGAAACTCCAGAGTGCAAATTAGCATCTAAAACTGTGTTTCAAAAATGAGACAGAAAAGAAAAGGTATTTGATATATCAGCAGTTAATAGAACTCTTTCAAGATCAAACCTCGTTATTTTTCTGGCTTGGTTGGACTGAAGTGCAAATAAATGGCAAAGCTATTGATTTCTAAAAAATTATTATTATTATTCCAGCTAGCAATTACAGGAAATCAGCACCTAAAAATGTGGGTTGAGAGCCAGAACAGGCATTTCTCACTGAATTAGCTTTTAACAATTTTAAAGAGCTGTCTTATGTAGTCTGGAGACACAGGTCATCAGCACAAATAGCAGGTCTTGGGTCTGGATTTCTGCCCTCTCCACCCAAAAACTCAGGAGACAGCTCCAATGTAAGCATTGCTATTTCAGCCCATCCTCTTGGGCTGGCAATTCCAAAACATTCATAAACTGTTGCCAAAAGGGCAGCAACCCTTCAGCAGGGCTTAAACAAAGAGCCTGGCTCCTCTTCTGGCCAGGATTTGGACCTCGAGCGCTCAGCTCCTTCTTCAGGGAGGACAGACAGGGCTGGCTGGTTCAGTAAGATGCTCTGGCAAATGAAAGCAGTTTAGATTGTCTGTTCTCTGCTGTGTCCAGTGTCTGACAGCCCACGGACAGATGTCTGTGTCAGGTGAAATAACCCAAGAGGAACTTCAGGTTTGGAGTTAAACCCCTTAGCTCAGGGGTGCATCTCCTTCCTGCTCGCAGCCACTGGCAGTAAAAAGGGTAAGGAAGACTGGGAGGGAAGAGTGATTATAATAATTTCCTTAACCTGGTCATGTTCAAATAGACAATTTATCATTTCTTGCTAAAATCCTGACCTCTGTCAGAAGTGAAGAGGGACATATTTTGAATGAGCATCCATAGCCCCTAGCTGAGGAGCTCGGAGGAGGACTTTGCAGTCAGATAAATGGAAACATTGGTAAAAGCTGTCTGTGTCTTAGAGGTTACATAGGGTGCTGCAAAGGGCACACATCAGGTCAAAGGACATTCTGAAGTTTTCCCAGAGTCTTCAGGTTTGAGGTGAAGGGTGAGTGAGCCACTGCAGGGGGAGGCTCTGGGCCAGAGCTGCTCCGAGTCCCAGCATGGCAGCTCCCAGCAGTTGTTCAGGAGCAGCACAGGTGCTGTCATAAGGAGCAGAGGGTGACCTGTGGAATGAGGGTGGCTGTGACAGGCAGGAGCTGTGGCTGATGCCAAGGGGCATATAGGGTAGTGAAGAGAGACTCCATCCAATGGCGAGTTCAGATGTGCAAAGTGGGGAACTGGCCACTGTCCTTGCTGGTGTGAGATCACAGAATAGTCAGGGTTGGAAGAGAGGCTGGAGATCATCCATTCCACCCCCCTGCCGAGGCAGAGTCACCCGGAGCAGGGGACACAGGTGGGTTTGGAATTCTGCATCCAGGTGGGTCTGGAATGTCACCAGAGAGGGAGACTCCACACCCTCCCTTGTCAGCTGTTCCAGTGCTCTGCCACCCTCCATGGAAAGTTCTTCCTCGTGTGGAGGTGGAACTTCTTGTGTTTTAGCTTAGGGCCATTGCTCCTTTTTCTGTCACTGGGCCCTGCTGGAGAGTTTGGCACCATCCTCTGACACCTGCCCTGGAGATGTTCATAGGTACTGTTGAGATCCCCTCTCAGTCTCCTCTTCTCTGGAAGGCCAGGTCCCTGCTGTGGGAGGTTTGCTGTCAGGCTGGGGAGGCCGTGTCGGTGGAGCTCGTGGTGG
The DNA here is from genome assembly GCA_013397815.1 of Aleadryas rufinucha. NCBI lineage: Eukaryota > Metazoa > Chordata > Aves > Passeriformes > Aleadryas > Aleadryas rufinucha. The sequence continues at coordinate 20,707 of VZTH01002851.1, forward strand.
TCCCTGGCCTTTTGTCCGTGAGGGAAAGGCCCCTTGCCCTGGCTGGGACAGCTCCTCTGTGCTGAGCCACCTCAGGCTGCTCTCCAGCAGTTTGGGGCTGCTGACAAACACTCAGCTCAGTCCTCTTGGGAACTCTGATTTTAACCTCTTGGAAACTCTGATTTTAGCCTCTGAACAGTCTGCCATGTGAGGTGACCCAGAGCTCCAAAGGCAGCACATTTCATTCCGAGTAGGTACCAGCCTGAATTCCAAGGCTTTTTAGCATTCTGCTTACAACCCTCTCTTCCAGCGTCCTCCTCACGGATTCCAGGTTAATACAAAGTTAGAGGCTGTGGACAGACGAAATCCCATCCTGATAAGAGTGGCAACAATCGTTGACAAAGACAACCATCGCGTTAAGGTATGACCTTGCTCCCAAGGGCACGGCTGTGCTGAGAACCCCAGGATGGCCAGCGCAGGGAAAACACCCCTGGGAACGAGGAGCAGCAAACAACAGCCTGGCAGCTGCTGTGGCCTCCAGGCCTGCCCGGCTGGAAGTGATTCCCCTTGCTTTGTTTTGCTGAAATCTGATGGAATCAGCCTGGTGTTGGTTACTGTTCTAGTGTGACTGTTTCGAACCAACACTTGGCAGTGTGGTGTCCCATCTCCTGGCATTTTCCGTGTGATCTCCGTGACTGAAGGCAGCCTGAGTGTTCTGCTGGGGGAAGCTGCCTGACTGGGGTTTTTTCCTACCAGGAAAGGAAAACCCAAAACAATTTAAACCCCGGTACATGTGGGAAGCGGCCTCATTCTCCAGTACAAATTTGTCACGTAAATGCATTTTAACCTAGTCTTTTCGTGCACATATGTTGCCAAAATAATCTATTGTGCTTTGGCTTCTGAGGAACTAAGCATGAACCGGCTGAAGTGGAGGCTGCACTGATGGAGACACCATGGCCACGGGTCTCCTTCCCAAAGGATGACTACGTGGGCAGGAGTGGAGTTCACTCCTCATTATCTGTGTGATTCTCAGTCTCATTGCCGTGAACAAAAGCCAAGCTTTGCCAGTCCATAGTGGCATGGAACTCACTTAATACATTTACACTTTGCTGCGTGAACAACCCAGTAGCCTTTAAACTCCAGTGATCCTCAGTCTCTCTTCACCTGACCTGGATCTGAGCTAACTGTCACCAGTCTCTTCATCCAGCAGAAAATTGTAGCTCCTTCACTGCAAAACTCACCAAACTTGTTGGCTTTTATGGTGTTTTGGGATCCTCAGAAAACAGAACAATTAAATAAGTGTTTGTGTTTGCATAGCTTTGGACTTTGGGTGTTAGAGCACCCTGCAGGCTGTGGGGTGACAGACTGTCACCAGAACCTGGTTGTTCTTTAGAACACAGATGCAGGAAAACAAAGAGTCACATTGAGCACAGAGATGACTGTGCCTGACTGAGAGATTGATCTGAAAGATTGAATGAATCAGCCCCAAGCTGAGCAAGGTGAAACAAAGGGGGAAGTTAACATAAAAGCTGAGTCATGCCCTGAACTGTGTCTTTCCCTGAGACTTCTGCTTCTTTCAGATACATTTTGATGGCTGGGACCATCACTACGATTTCTGGGTGGATGCAGACAGCCCTGACATCCATCCTGTGGGCTGGTGTGACAAAACTGGGCACGCTCTGCAAGTCCCTCTAGGTAAATACAGGACACCCTTTTGTTACACTGGAAGATTTCCTAAGTGCAGTCTGCTCCTCACCTGCAAATCTGTTTAACTTTCTTTTTTTACTATCACCAGGTGCTGAAGACCCAGAGGGAGCAGGGGGACAGGCATGTCCTACTCCAGGCTGCCAGGGGATCGGGCACGTGCGGGGCCCCCGATACGGAACACATTACACGTATGTGCATGAGTGCTGTTAGGAACAGTAATAATGATAATAATGATAATAATGATAACAATAATGCTGCAGCACCAAGCAACTGCACTGCACTGAAATGATCCCAAGATGGTTATTCTGGAGATAGTTGTAGCTGAAATCGCAGCTCCCTCTTGTGTCTAGGCAGGCTGTTTGACCATAAATTCTGTTTATACCACTATACTTATTATAGCTGCAATGCAAACAGATTCATTCACTCTGATTTCTGTATTCCAGCAGTACTGAAGTTCTTTTTGTGAAATAATGTACTCAAGAGCAGCATGCAAGGAGACAGTTAAAGAGAAGAGGGCACGGGTAGGATGTTAAAGCATGAGTGAGGAGAGGTTGCTCATGTTTTGTGCTCTGCCTTTTGATTTCTTGTGTGCTCTTGGAAGAGGAAGCTTTTTCTCAAGTAAATTATTTTGAGAGCAAGAAAACAATCTCAGGTGGGAGGTCTGAAGACCTGGTAGTTTATGATGTAGTAAAGGGCTTTGAATTTTCCAGACTGAAAGTTGCAGAGCTCTGCAATCTGTTGATTCATGAAATGTTGTTCAGATAAGCAGGTTAAGAGGATGAGCTCTTCTTGTCCTCTGAGGTGGCTCTTTAACAACATAACTTTGGTTTTTAATTCTGCCGTATAGTCCCCTGCTTTCCCACACCTAGAGCTGGGTAACAGCACCTCCCGAGAGTTTGTGACCTCATTCTTTCTGGGTTTTCTGGGTGATGGATTTCTCTGCCTGAGGCAGGGAAGACTGTGTGACTGTAAAGCCTTCATTGCCCCCTCTCTCTGTTTTATGTTTCTCTATCACAGCTTAGTTGGCTGCCCATACTCTGACGTGAACCTCAGCAGAGAGAACCTGCTACAGGACCGGCTGAGTGGGGAGAGACCTTCCCCTGGGGGCAGCATGCAGAGAGCCAGGAGGCTGGAGACCCCTGCCTCATTGCTGGGAGCGGGGGAGTCTTCTCAGGGCGACTCTTCACAATCCAGGTGAGCTGGATTTTACTCTTGGCCAGGTCCTGGGGAGCAAAACCATTTACAAGGATGAAAACCATCGGAATTGGCAGCAAAGCAGCAGGGCATTGAGTTCATCTGTCTGTAATATTGACCCGTGCCCCAGACACTCTTAACACAGAGCAGTGCACTTTTATACCCTCATGTGCCTTAATAGGTTTCTTGATTCCTTAATCCTGATGCTCTGGTCACATTCCAACAAAGGAAATTGCATTCTGTCTCCATAAATTTTTCGTTGCTGTTTCAATTTAAAATATGTTCTTTTCATTCGTTTCCTGTCCTAAAACTGTCAAGCCAAGGTTGTTTTGCACTATTAAACTGTAACTGTGATCCACCCGGGGTCGGCTGAGCACTATGTGTGTATCACTTAGCAGCAAACAAGCTGAGCTCTCTCAGATACTTTGTTTTCTTAGAAGAAAATCTTGCAGTTGAGCAGCATTGAAGGAAACTGAATCATTTTCAGTCTTCCCAAATCCAGTCTCAGTAGAGCAAACTCCAGCAGTATTTCAGTTCTTTGTTGTATATGAAAGCTTGTCTATATTTTAAGGTTCATCTATTTGTTTAGATTTATAACATTTTCAAGATCTGTTTGTCCAGAAAAAAGGAAGGAATGCTTCTTTCTCCTCCCTGGCCTTCATGGCTGAATTGCTTCCTCCCATCCCAAAACTATGCAGGCATCTTCATTCCCTAATTTCCACACCAAAATTGATTGCATTTCAGTGGCACAGTTACCATAAAGCTCTCTCAGGAGATTTGGGATTCTCACAGAATAAATGGCATTCTAGAATTGTAATATATTTCTTTTTTTCTAAGTATTTCATTTCCTAATAGTGGGAGGTCTGAATTCGGCCTGTAAATCCAGTGTCACCCTGCTGCTTGTCCTTCCTTGGCCAGCTCTGTAGCTCAGTTTCTGCATCAAACTTAGTCATGGAAACTCTTAAATGTTACCCAGAGTAATCAGGATTCAGAAATCTTAAATCTCTTGCTTTTACCATAACACAGTGGTTTCCTGTAGCTTCTGGGATCAGAGCCTGAGTCCACAGAGGCTGATTTATTTCACACAAACTCTCTCAATCTGTGCAGAAGAGGAACAAAGCACTTTGTACTCACAGAGGGGAGAGGAAAGTTCTGCCACAAGGTGGTGGTTGTTGCTCTCACTTGCCAGGAGCAGCCAGCTTTGCTCTCCTGTGGGAAAAGGGAACAGAGGATGTCAGCTCAGCTACTGTCATTTATCTGTCTTGCCAGAAAATCTGCACCAGACAGTGAAAAGTGGTGTCAAAGCAGCATCCACACTCCATCAGAGCAGTCGGAGAACAGTCAGGAGAGAGACTGGGGAGAGGAGGATTTCTCTGCAGACATCAAAGCCACACCAAAAACGTAAACAAGATTTTTGTGATGTATTTTCATGCATTAACAGTTGTGTTTCTTGATGCTGCTGCTGTATCTGAAATAAAGATGTAAATAACAAACAGCCCAATTTGATCAGAGTTTTGCAGCAGTGTTTTAGAGTGACATGGTAAATTCTCCTCCCTTTCTCCTGATGTTTTGGGCCCTCTCTTTCCTGTAGTAAACTCAGATCTGAGCTCTGGCCATGAATTTAATAGAACAGCCCTTGGGTTGCAGAGAAGTCAGGGATGGAGCTACTGCTTATTTTAAGAGGAAAAAGTTTTTAGTTTCTATAAATCCCATTAATCTTTTTATAAAGAAGAAATTGTATCCATTTCTGTATCTTCTGAAATGTTTTGTAATTGATGCTTTCAGGCTTGGGTGCTCACATGCCTATATCAAGTTTCAGCTGGTGAAACAGGAAAGCAATGGGAAAGGTTGGTTAAATTTTATTCCTTCTTTCTTTGTGTGTGCCTGTCTCTGCAGTAACCCCACAGTCACGAGGAGCATTCAGAAGTTTACAGCTTTTTTTGCCTTTGATTCCACAGCCAAGAGAAAGCACATGCTGGAGGTGATGGCAATGGTAGTTTTTCTTCTTTAAAATGAAGAGAAAGGGTAAAATTACTTAGAAGTGAAAAGTTTAATACTTTGTAGAGTGGAGCCTTGTGTTCATTAACTGAGAAGACAAGTTTGCACTGTTTTCTGCGCCACTGCAAAGTCCTCCGTAGTGGCACAGGGTTCCAAACAGCCTGTGAGCTGTGTCAGGCTGTGACAGAGCCAGCACAGGGGTCAAGGGAGACTTGCTCAAAACTTAGCAGATAGTTTAGGTTCCATCATCCCCCTTTTTTAGACCCTCATGGGTATTCAGAAACATATTCTAAATCATTGGAGGACTTTTTAAATGTTGTCTTAAGGATGAAAAAGAACATGAAAAGCTAAATGGAAAAACAGTGCGGTTTTTTTCCTGGTACATGACAGGTTAAGTTTTCAGAGCAGCTTTCTGCTATCACTTTAGCAAACCATATGCTTAACTTTCAGATTTACTATAAAAAGCCATTTCAGAGAACGGAGCTGACCAGGCTTTTAGGAGGATTTAACATGGTAATAAGTCTCCAATCAAAAATAGCTAAGCAGGCACAAACTGGGACAGGTGCCTGGATTTTTTTTTTTTTTAATACTCATTTTTACCTAGTGCTGAGTTCTGCAGTCAGAGCTGAGGGCTCTGCCAGCTCCAAGCTGCAGTTGCAGCTGGCAGGGAAAGCTGCCCACTCTCCCTTCACATTCACCTTCCACGGAGTGATGGAAATCAGGGGAGGGAAATGCTGCAATAATCCACTGACCTGTAATTTCACAGCAACCCAGAGCTTTCCTCCCAGCTACATTAAACTATGAGATCACTGCTTCTTCCTCAGAGGGAAAGTCACTTGTTTAGGTCATGGTTTGGGTGCTTAGTCCAAGGATTTGGGCTTAGTGGAGAAAAGGATTTGGTGTGAGATGGAAGCAGTGCCCACCCAGCAGGGATGTGGCAGTGGGGGAAACCTTGGGCACGAGTGGGACCTCCTGGAGCAGGAGGTGGGGACAAGAGCAGCTGCTGTCTGTCCCCACCACTGCAGCACTGAAGCAGGGGAGGAGGGGGTGACAGCCCTCTCAGGAGCAGTGTCCTGTGCCCTCTCGTCACCCGGAGCTCCTGAACTGAGCAGTTATTGCTCAGACTTTCTTCATCCTCCCTTGGTTTCATTATTAGAAATTTGATGTATTTGATGCTGTCTCATGTCCTTTAGGGATGTGGGGATGAGCTGAGGGCACTCTGGGACCAGGGGAGTGACTGTTCACTAGGACAGGCTTTACCTCCAGAGCTGCTTCCCCTTCGGCTGGGGGGGAGCTGGCAAACCACAGCAATCTGCTTTTTCGTTGTATTTCGGCTGTTTTCCTTCGTGCTTCCCACGTAGTGACCGCTCACCCCCCACACCTCACACCCCGGCCCGCTGCGAGCAGCTGAGCAGAGGCAGCAGGAGGCACCCGGAGCGTTCCCGGGGGCTGGGTACAGCGGGGATGCCGCGGGATGCTGCGGGAATGCTGCGGGGTGCCGCGGGAATGCCGCGGGATGGCGCTGAGCAGCCGGCGGGGCGGGGGTCGGGCAGCCCCCGAGCCGCTGTAACCCAGAGGAATGTTTCCAGCCTGCTCCCATCCTCTGCCCGGCTTCCTGTTGTATAACCAGCACGTCCCTGCAGGACCATGACTCTGCACTGCTCCAGTGATCTCATTAGGGAGGGGTGATTTCTTCCTCCTGTTTTTGCCTTGGTTTTCAAAGCTTCCGTCACTTGACACATGAGGAGGGAGTTGATGTCTGGAGGTACCTTGAGCACTCCTGGCCTGGGAGTCTCCTGGGGAGCGAGCCCAGGCCATGCTGGCAGCACAGAGCTCTGGCTACAGCTGGGGCTGGAACGGTGCCATCAGTTCCCAGCCGAGGATGCTGTTACCAGAACTCCTCCACCTTGTCAATAAAAAGCTGCAAACATCTTCTCTGTTAGCAGCATGACATCATTTTCCAGGGAAGAAGCTAACGATAAAGCCTCCAGCCTGGCAATCTTATCTTTTTTTTCCCTTTCTCCTGCTCGGGAGGGTGGGGAGAACGCCCTGAGAGCTCAGTGTGCCACACAGTAGCTGTGCCTGGCTCTGCTCACCCTGCCTTGCTTTCCCCTCCAGGCTGTGACCCTTCCTCCTGCTTTGTTGTAGTTGCTCCTACTTGAAGCCTGGCTCTGACTTGTCTCATTTCCTTTTCCAGGCCCTGATTTGGATCTCCAGCAGGCCCTCCACCAGTCTATCTTCATGCCTTCCCTGGCCTCTAACCCGACCCACCGCCTCCATCTCTTCTGGGAGCAGCACTGCAGGCTCTTGCCAGAGGTCTCGGGCCTGACGGCCAAACAAGTTGCCAAATGGACTGTGGAAGAGGTGAGTTACCTGTTCCCTGTTCCGTTCTCCTGGGCTGCAGGAATGCCAGAGTGCTCCTCCTCTGGAGTGCTAATTGGGAGACATCTTCATTTCCTTCCCTTTCCTAGGCAGTGCTCCTCTGTTTGCTGTGAGTGTGCCACAGCTGACTCCGCTGGGAGTTAGACCCAGGACCCTGTTAACCCTCTGGTGTCCACAGCTTATTGCCCTCTGTAGGATTCCCTCCCTCCCTCTGTTTATTTACCCCTCAATCTCCCAGTCCTCAGGCCTGAAGCATCATTCTGGCAGCAGATTCCCTTCCTCTGATCTCCCTCCCCCTCTCCTGTGACTTTGCTGCTGATTCACTTTTACAGTGCAGAGAATTCCAAACTGCACTGTGCATGCCCACTCCTCCTGCGTCTCCCTGCCCGATTCCCTGGGAACAGAACTGCCCACAGCCTGACCTGATTTCTGGCAGAGGTAGCTGTGCAGCTGGAGATATGTCTCTGCAGCTCTTGAGATGTCTCCTGTAATTAGGTGGTGTGTGAAAAAGCCAGAGTGTTTTGTGTGCTGAGTAGTTGGGTTTTGCCTCAATGCCTTGGGCATAAATAATATTTCTCTCTGTGCCTGGGAAGTGGTGACAATTTGGATCCTGGTGCTTAATTGCAGGGCATTTAATTCCAGAGAAATGTGCTGTAGTGTTGTGCTTGCAAGGATGCAGAGAATCTGCAAAGCAGGAAGAAGGTACTGCTGTTCATGGTGCAGAGAGGATCTTCAGAGACTTTAGCAAGTGCATTTTCCCTAAGTGCCTCTTAACATCAGATAAATCCAATCTTGACTTTGCTCTTCATGCAGGAGGAGTGGTAGGAGTCTGGTGGGATTGCAGTGATGTGGGAGATGGGAGCCACAGCAGCAGTTGGGAAAGGGACAGAGCAATTAGTGTTGATATTTTATAACTTGGTCCTTTTTTTTTGTTGAGTTGTGGTTTTGTGGTGGTGTTGGGTTTTGGTTGTGTTTTTTTCTTTTCCTTTTTAATAAAAGTATGTTAGAATTAAATCCTTACCAAGGAGGAAAAAAAAAATCTCTGAAAGATTTACTGTTCCTGTCCTTTTGAGAAAGCTTCCAATGATTTGTCCAAAAGGTCTTTTAGCAAATCAATAAAGTCAGAAGCAGATAATCCTCTGACATGATAATCAAAATCTCTTTCTTTTGGATAAAACAGGAGGCTGCTTCATGGAAGTACAGTGTCAGGATCCAAGCCAAATAAAATTCGTCCTTTGCAATTGACCTTTAAAGCAACTGCTGGGTAAATTTAACTGGGATATTAGTTTGATAACAGATGAGTGTGTGCAGGGACCACAGACATGGGTGCAGGGCACTGGATATAGTGATTCAACCCAGAATAAACTGAACTCTGCTGCAGCCTGAAACAACCAGGGAACTTCTGGCTGCCAGTAGCAGTGTGAATGGCACATTAAAAAACTCAGTTGCAGCACCACAATGGACTGGCTGAAGTCATTACAGGTTTTGTCTTGAATTTCAGTAAAGTGGGTCTGGTTTTGCAAATTATGTTCATCACAAATTCCCAGAGGAATCAATTTGGGCTCTCTCTGAGCACTTGCGGGATCAGCATGTGCAGCGCAGTGTAGCCACAGGTCTGGGAGCTGAAAGCAGTGGGACTTGCTGTGTTTTAGGGAGTCCAAAGTACAGTTGGTCTGTCGGCATTTAGGCTCCCAACATCTTCCTTCAGGGCAAACATTTGCCTTTGGGTTGTGCTTTGAACTCTGCTGCACAAAGGAGTCCATTCTGCTGATCTGAAACAGGAGCGATGGGGGTGTAAAATTCGCCTTTGGTTTCAGGCTGAAGAGCTGTTTTTATTTTATAAAACCCACATTAAGGAAAAAAACGTTGCTTTAATTCTCTGCTGGTTGAGAACAGCTGAAATGGCAGAGCAGCAGCAGCAGTATTTAGGGGCCCTCAAGCTAAGAAAGTCGTGGTAACACTGAGCAGTCACTAAGAGTAGTTACTTTAATGCAGCTTTGGTATTTATTGAAAGCTTCCTGTCATGTTTTCAGAGCACAGCCTATTGACTCATAGAAGAACATTAAGATGTGCTGGAGTTGTATTGTTCATTAGTTAATCCTGCACCAAATGCTAATGCCTGGTGGGGGGAAAACTGTCCTTGTGCCAAGTGTGAGTGGGTTTCTAAATCCCCGTTAACCCATCTCCTCTCCATGGCCCCAGGAGGGGTCAGTCCTGCAGTGGCTGTGGAAGGGGTGCAGTGTGGGGCTGCTTTGTCACCAAGGGACATCGATCCTGTGCTGACCTCGGTGCATCTGTCACACATCAGCACCTCCCAGAAGGGTCACATCCAGTTTCCAGGGTGTTCTCAGGATTATAGAGCTCTTTTTCAAGCCCTTTCCCTTCACCAGTGTAGGAGTTTCAGCAGACAGTTCTGTGAGCTGTGGGGTGGTTACAGCAGGAAGGGCCAGCAGGCTTTCACCTCCTCACAGAAAAGCTCTGATCCCACTATGTTCCCAACCTGTCCAACACCTGTCCTACCCTCACCTTCAGCCCCTCCAGTCTCAGCCTTTCCCAGGGTTCAGGGCTTCCCTGCCACCACTGTGGGGTTGTGTTGGTTTTCTGCGGTGTTCTGTCCTTGTGCCCCCGAGCCTCCCTCGTCCCTCGACTGCCCCGTCGTGGTTTGGGAACCCTCCTCCCCAGCAGTGACAGGTCCCTGTGGCTCAGTGGTGCCCAGGGTCTGTCTTATGTCCTGAGGACCTTCTCTCCCATTTTCTCCTCTTGCATCTTCCTTCCCTCTCTGTTCTCCATTCCTGGTGAACTCCAGGGCTCCTCTTTGTTCTTCAAGAGGCCTCTCCAGTGGCGCCGGGAGCTTGCGGTGTCCCTACAAAGGACTTGTGGGGCAGATCAAAGGTCTGTCACTCCGTGTGGGTGACAGGAGCCAGCAGCAGTTGTGCAGGGAAGGACACAGGAGCAAGGCAAGCCCAGGTCATTCCCTGGAGATGTCTGCCAGCCTCTCAGTGCCACAGACACTCAAGAGCACTCAGCTCTTGCCCCGAGGACTCCAACTGTCTTTTAAATTCTGGAAGGAACCAGACCTGGCAGAAGGATTTTCATTTGTTTAAATTACTAGCGGAGGTGGGGGACTCAGAAGGAAAGTAGTATTTTGTTATTGATTACTAATAGGAGTTTGCACTTCTACAGAAAAAAATTTGGAGTCACTGCCCAATGGAGACGTGGATTTTAGGGGTTCCCTTTAAGAGGGAGCGGAAGAGAAGGGCGAAGGAGAGGGATGCTCTGCTTTCAGGTTACATAACAGAAACCACGGGAGCCAGAGCTGCTCCTGCCAGGGCAGAGCAAACCTAGAGGGCACTCTGAGAGCCCTGCTCCTCCCTGGTTGGAACTGGAGGGAGGGAATGACTCCAGGTCTAGTGGTAGGATGATCTGGAGGTGCAGGGATGTGATTTAGGAGAGACTTTGACAATTCTGAGTTGAAGGGAGCCTGTATCTGACAGTGACCCCTCCCAGCTGCTTGTTTGTGTACAGGGAAGAAATGTCACATCTGCAACAACTCACATGGCTACGCCTCATGGAGCAGAGCTGCTCCTGCAAGGGAGCATCCAATTAACAGGAGATGTTTGATCTGATTACGCCTCAATGTACAAATCTCCTGTGAACCAGAGAAGCTGCAGCTGGAGAAGACAATGCACATTAAGTCGTCCTCGACTGCACACAGGGCGCTCCTCACACTCTTGGTGTTACATAATGTAACCCCAGGGCTGCTTGCATGACTCCAGGGAGATTGTTCCAAATGTTAACAGATTCCTTGCTTAGAAAGGTTTTCCCTAATGTGAAATGTATTAACTTTTACTTGTTTAATCCTCTTGGTTCCGTGGATCCTGTGCACCCAGCACAGATTAAATAAAACCAAAACTCCTTTCCTTCCCAGTTCTTCTGCCTTTGGATGTTGGTAAACCAGCAGTGCTCATTCAGCTGGTTTATCTTGTCTCTTACAGGCATGTCATCGTGGGAAACTGTCTAAATCCTTTTTTCTTGTTAGTTTTACTTTCCAACGGTACTGTAGAGAAAGTGAAGTCGTGAGTGGGTTTAAAGTAGTGTAAGCCATATACAGCTTTTAATCTGGAAAAATAATGTTGATTCTGTGAGGACCTTTTAGAGGAGTGGAGAAGCTGGATTCTTACAGGAAGGGAAATGGTCAAATGGCAATAGGGGCAGTTATTGCTGGTAACCAAAACATGCAGAAGAGTTGCAGCAACAACCCAGCAATGTTTTACCCAGCAATGTTTTCCATCTATATCCTTCATTAATGTGAGAGTTTTGACTATTAAAGTTTTAAAGATTCTTTCATAGAGAATTCTCATACAGAAATAAGAGGGTTTTGCTTGATAGTGTCTCATTTTAATTGTCTGTTTCCTTTCTCTCACATGCAATGGCAGGTGGTGAGCTTTATCCAGCGTCTGCCTGGCTGCAGAGAACAAGCGTCTGTGTTCAGGGAAGAGGTAAGTGGGGTGTGCTCAGATCCCTGGAGTTATGGCAGAGAGCTCAGACCTGCTCAGCCGTGTCATTGCAGGGCCTGTGGCATTTAGGAGGCAGCCTCAGCATGAAGCTGGATTCCAGCATGGCTAATTGCATCCTGCTGCTTTAAATTTCCCCTGCAGTTCCAATCACGGAGCTTATGCTTAACATCCTGTCTTGGACCGTTGTGCCATGGGTTTGGCACTGCTCTAAAGATGCCCTGTTGGAATGGTTAGTGAGGATCTCATCTGCTGCCTCTAACGAGGACATGTGCCTGCTCCTCCTGGGGAGCCTGGCAGGCTCGGGGTTTCGCAGGAGTCGCTGGCTGCCCCCGTGGGCTGGAGTGAGAGCAGGAGGGGAACCTTTCCTTTGGACAAGCAGAGGTTGGGAAGTCAGAGCATGCCCTGTGTGAGGTGTGTCCTATCAGTACTGCCAGGGGCTGGGCTCTGGTCCCGTTCCTGGAGTGGTCACCTCCATGGGCACAGGGTGTGGCTGTGCTGGTTTTTAGCACACCTCTGTAGGTGGATCACAGACCAGGATCCGTTGGGTTCTTCAGCTTCCGCTTACATTGCAGGTACCACTTGGAGGTTCTTTATGAGCCCCGGTTGAATTTGCACAGATGCACCTCGTCCTGGACTCTGTGGGCAGCTCGTGAGGGGGGGTTCTGCCCCTCCGTCCTGCTGAGGTGATTCCCCACCTGCAGAGCTGCCTCTAGCCGTGGGCACCAGCATCAGAAGGATGTGGAGCTGCTGGAGGGAATCCAGAGGAGACCACAGAGGTGCTCCAAGGGCTGGAGCCCCACTGCTCTGGAGCCAGGCTGGGAGAGCTGGGGATGCTCACCTGGAGAGGAGAAGGCTCCAGGGAGAGCTCAGAGCCCCTTGCAGGGCCTAAAGGGGCTCCAGGAGAGCTGGAGAGGAGTGGATGAGGAGTGACAGGACAAGAGGCAATTGCCTTAACCTGAAGGAAGGTGGGAATTAGAAAGAAGTTCCTCCCTGTGAGGATGGGGAGACCCTGGCACAGGGTGTCCAGAGCAGCTGTGGCTGCCTCTGGGTCCCTGGCAGGGTCCAAGGCCAGGTTGGACAGGGTTTGGAGCAACCTGGGATAGTGGAAGGTGTCCCAGCCCATGGCAGGGAGCGTAATGAGATGAGCTTTAAGGTTCCTTCCAACCCAAACCATCCCATGGTTCTGTGATTCTGTCCTCAGAGCTCTCCTGTCTGGCTGTAGGAGCTCCAGGGAAGGGCTGGAGTCACTCCTCCTCCGTGGCAGTGACTGGAAAGGGCAGCTCTGTAATTGCTGTCTGCTCCAGAGCTGGCTCCCTTTCAGGGGGATCAGGCTGCAGTGCGTTTTGTGGATTTATGTATCTATGTTTTGTTTTCCCTTGTTTTAAAAACCGTGCAGACACACACAAAACAGGAAGCAAAAGAAATGGAGGCTTGCAAAAAGCACTGTCCACAACGTGACAATACAATAGAATTCTCATTAACTGAATATGGTGGGAATAGTGAAATTTGTTCAAATGAACCCATCTTTCAGTGTAGCTGAATGTAAAAGGGATTTCTAGGAAAGGTGTATTCAGAGGTGAGATGTACCAGCAAATCTTCTAATAAATCCAGCCATTCTCCATGTATTTTGTTTCTTCTGGTGCTGAACACAGCAACTGCTTCCTGGTTCTGAGAGTGTCATAGCCACAGTCTGTTTTAATCCTTATTTTCTGCAGCCTCAAAGTGTGATTCCCTATGCCAGATTAGAGGGGCTTGTGTTGTTTTTCCAGTTCATGCTCAAACCACATTGTCAGTTTGAAATTGAAACCCTTTTAGCAGCTTGGCTTTGGCTGGAATACAGGTGTGAGTGACAGGAGAGCTGAACTCCCCCACACTGCCCAGGATCAGCCTCCAAGTGCTTCATGTCCAGGATAAATAAATCCCTGCAGACTTCCCTTGGTGGGGGGCTGGAGAGGGATAAGTTGCTGCTTACATTAGGAGCGAAGAGAACAAATTGTGCACAGAATTCTAAAACCCATCCAAATACGATGGAACAAAGAAATGAATAATAAAGCACAGGCTTGTTTCTTGGTCCAGTTCTGGGCAGGACTGTTTAAAATAAGCAAGTCTGAGGCTATGCAGTGAAAATGAAGCATAGGAATAAATAATATTGGACACAAAACCATTTTGAAATGTAGGACTGTTTTCCAGCAGTTTTTTTGCTCCTCTTGACTCTGTTATTTAATTTAAGCAGCACAGTCCCATTTGTTTCAAGCTATTTTTAACACATTCGTTGCAGCAGTGTAGACTCGCAGCAGCTTGAAAATAAGATTCAGGGACATGGTGTGGCCATCTGTGGGAGCACTGCTGTCATTCCCAGTGGAGGAATTAACTTCCCAGTTACTCCCAGTTACTGAAGTGGCAGGTTAAGCAACTTGCTGAGGGTCTCTTGTCTGGTGAGAGGCAGGAAAACCAAATCTCCTGGCTGCCAGCTCTTTGCTTTAATTATGTGTTTTCCGAGTTTACTCAGTGTTTCCTCTTGCACCAGACATTGGCATCCGAAAAAATTCTAGTTGGGAAGACTACAAAAATAGCAGAATTATTATTCTGGCTGGGCTGAGTGTCCACTGGTGTGTGCTGCACTGGTGAGCATCAAGTGAGAGGAGGAGATGCTGTCAGTCTCTGTAAATGGACTTTAATGGAATAACTTAGGGAGACACACATTGTTTGTCCGTGTCCATTAATCTTTGGCTTCATCCCTGCAGCATTTGGGGTTTATATTAATTATATCTGTGTTGTCTCTGTGGATGTTCTTGCTCAAGTGAATTTTTAACCTTTTCCAGAAACAGTGTCATGATTTCACTCGCTGCTACCTACAGCACCCTGGATGTTCACATGGTCGTATGTTAATCACTTGCTTAATTTGCATCTAATCAAATATATCTCCTTGTTGATAGATTAGGAGACTGTTTTTCCAGCCATATTGCATCTTCACTATGCCTTAGTCTATGTAGCATATGGAATCATGGAATGGTTTGAGTTAGAAAGGCCCTTACAGCTGACCTCATTCCACCCCCTGCCATGGGCAGGGACATCTGGAGCTTCTCCATTTCTAGGAAAAACGCTGTGAGATGAGGTCTGTGCCCCTTGAAAAGGGGACATCACGAGGTGTAGGTGCCAGAACTAGGGAGGAATCCCACAATGACGGGAAGTGGGAATCCTGCCTGTCCCTCGGTGGTTAATCCCTGTCCTGTTCGTGTTCAACCTCAGCAGATTGACGGCGAGGCCTTCCTGCTCCTCAAGCAGAACGACATCGTCAAAATACTCAGCATCAAGCTGGGCCCTGCCCTGAAGATCTACAACGCCATCCTCATGTTCAAGTCTGCAGAAGACAACTGAGAAGAGGCCTCTGGCGGATCCCCAGGAGGAACTGACAGGGAATGGATCTTCAGCTGTGAGCATTACAACGCGCCGGACAGGTGGATTGGGACTTGGATGTATTTTAAGTAGAACTTAGTAAAAATTGTTTGAGGTTATAAAAATCCTGCCACAGTCTGGAATATGGGGCAGCTTCACTTCCAAGAAGAGGATATTATTATATTTTGTAATTGAATTTGGTTTTGATATATCAATCTCTTTTTGAGATCGAGAAGAAACCTCCAGTTCTAAGGGGAATCCAGGGTAGCACTGGTGGAGCTGCAGGAGCAAGAAGAAAGTTTCGAGTAAAACTGGCTTTGTGTCCAGTGATAGTGCCTGAAAGACTGAGTGATCACCAGCGAGTTTAATGTGTTGTGTGTAATAAAAGAGAGAGGAAAAAGATGCACTTCAAAGCAACTCCCCCGTATCCTTCTCTGCTGTGACTCAGGAGCTGACCTTTTCAGGACTGATTGTTAAATTTCAGTTTTCCCTACTGGTTGTTGTGATAGCCTTGGCTGCTGGGCTGCCTACACCCCAGCAGGAAGGGAGCATGGGCAGAGGGTTTCCATCAGGGGTGTCTTGCACTGGTCCTGCCAGCAACCAAATGTCCTCATTCCTGTCATTGCCTCTCAGGAAGCAGGGCTGTGCAGGTGGGCTTTGGGTAGGCAGAGATCCCATAAGGGCCTCTGCCACTGGAGACAAAGAGATAAATTTTAGCTGTAATTATGCCATCAGTGCTTTTGTACAGCTGCCTCTGGGCCAGGAACATCTTCTGGCAAAATGGCACAATCAGGAGCACTTGGGGATTGGATGTGTTTGTTCTTGTCCTCTCCACTGTCAGCCAAATGCTCAGAACAGGAGTTGGAAACCCGGCAGTGGCCAGAGTGTGTGTAAACAGATTTCCTAGAAACAAATGGCTTTTCTTTTGAACAATCCTGGCTGATGAGTGTGAAGTGCTTTGGCCTTCTCTCCTTGAGGTGGACTTCGGTGTGTTCTGCCAGAGAGCTGTAGGGCAGGGCAGCAGCTCCTGTGCCTCCAGGAGGGAGGCAGGCAGGGCACAGGGATGTGAGATTGGAGCGGAATCGGGATTTAAACAGCAAAATGGGGGTCAGTTACTTCCCAGAAGAGAGAGAGCTGCTCTGTGTGGGGAAGGAGCGGAGCCTGTGGGCTGTGTTCCTGCATGTGCAGCCTCTGCTGTCCTGGATGGGAGCAGGGGCGGTTCCTGCTCCCTCAGAGCCACTCCTAGGACCGTGCCCACGGGCATCCTGAGCGGGGTTTCCACACGGGTACTTCCCAAGCTGTCCTCTCCCAGCGGGGTCCCGCTGGGCTGCGCTCGGTGTTCCCACTTACTCCTGGCAGCCCCAGCTCGTGGCTCTCCCTCTGGCCACTCTCCCTGGCAGCTGTGTGGCTGTTCTGGAGCCTCCTCAGCCCTTGCAGCCCCTCATCCCTAGCTGCCAGGCTGAATCCTGTGTGGGAGTCCCTGGGAGCGCTGGGGCTGCCGAAGGAGGTTGTGCCCTCTGCCTCTGCCAGGCTGTGTGGGTGTCTCAGGGCACTGCAGGGTGACAGGATCCATCCACAGGCACCTCAGACTCCCTTGGCATCCCTGCCACTAGCGTGGCTTCCCAGGAGCTGCTGGGAACAGAGCGAACACGCTGTCCATGACTGTGGTGACACAAGGAACACACTCGTTCCCCCTTCCTGCATCACCCACGTCCTTTGTCCAACCCTCCTGCTGCTGAGAAGGTTCTTGTGACTTGTCTGAAGCAGAACGTTCCTTAAAATTGTAAATAGAACCAACACCACTGAAGCCATTCAGTCCTGGAATAATATTTAGAGCAGTTTGTTTCCATTTTTTTTTTTCAATAAGAATTTAAGGAGTTTAAGCCTTCACGGAGAAGACACAGGTTTGGTGGGATATTTAATAGCTGAACCATTCAATATCAGCCAGGCAGCTGCAGGGAAGAAATTTATTGCAGTGTTAAGGACTAGGCAAGGGGTGAATTTAGTTTATTAAAATACATTTTTAGCATGATAACCAGGATATTCACCAAAGAGTCACATTCCTTTATCCTGCTCTGCACATCCAGTGTCAGCATTAAGACTTGAATTGTAAGTGGCATGTCCTGTCCTCTGACAGAACTCGCCTTCTGGGCAAAGCAAAATTGTTTCTTGACGACTGGAACAGAGGATCCAGAGCTGGGCTGTTTTATTCCTAAATAACCCTGAGCCCTTCCTTGCCCCAGTTTCCCCCTCTGTGACACCCAGCCAGGTGCAAGTGCAATTTTGCCTTTTTCTCGTTTCAAGCAAGCAGGTCCTGCCAGATTTTCTGGTTTACCTCCTTCCTTTGGGAGCCTGAGTTGGGGGACAGCAGATTGCCTCTAGCAATAAACCAAAATATAATATTAATTCAATTTCTTTTACTATATATAGATGGAGGATGAAGAGAATCGGTTAAACAAGCAATGAGATTCTAGTCAGTGAAATTATTCAAACAGAAGAGAAATCTTTAATCCTTGGGGCTTCCAAGCCAGCTGGATCAAAGAGGAAAATGTGTACTTGGAGGTTGTTCAGTGACAGCCAGCACAGTGCTTTCAGCAGGGGGGAAGGAGGAACCTTTTAGGGATGGAAGAAGGAGGAATGTGCTTCTTGTGCCTTTTTTTGTAATCTGATAATTGTCTTTGCAGAGCAAGCAAGAATGTGCACACATCTATTACCCACTCCTTTCCCAAATATAGCTGTATTCCAATAAAACCCAGCAACTCCACAGGGCAAAAAGGCTTCCAGTGTCTTCACTGGACACATTTAAAACTCCCTGATATTTACAAGACAGAAAAAACTAAACCAGCTCATCTTTTAGCCCCATAACTTAGGAACTTGTGAGTTGCTGGTGCCATTCCACTTGTGTCAGGGAGTGTTGCTTTCCTCGTGTCTCAGTGAGTTGTTCCTGCTCTGCCTGTTCCCAGGCCTGCTCCAGGCCTGTGGCACGGCCAGGGCTCTGCAGAGGCCTTATCTGATGCCTTGTGTAATTTGAAATGTGCACTTTGAAGCAAAAATCCAAAAGTTGTGGCTCTGTGGGGTGCAAAACTGAGGCTGGTTAATGCCAGCTGGGATCGGGAGGATTTCGAGTCTGCTGGATGTCAGCAGGAACCAGTTGTTGGCCCAGCTGAACCCAAGAGTCTCTTAGAAATACAAATATATTCCTTAGAAGTAACCCGGAGCTGTGACAAGTTCCCATGGGCCAGCAGTGCAATTGGGAAGTTCCAGTCCTCAAAATCTTATTCCTGGCTGTGTTTTTGTTCCCTTGTCGCTGCTTTTGAAATCCAAAACCATCAAAATTTTTCTCCTTTTCTCTTTTTCTCCTCGGCTGGGAGTCCTGTTAAAATTTTTCTGTGCCATCACCAACAATCATGCTCGTAATCCAGTAGCAGCAAACTTCAGCTCTGGGTAATGAATCTCATTAAAGTTGGACAGGAGCGTTCGGCGTCGCCGACAGCAGAACTCCGCAGCCGAAGGAAGACCCAACGCTCGGCCCAGGGATAAGCCAGTTCAGCTGCACGAGATTTCCTGCCTGCTGCTTTTATGCCCTGCTTAGGGATTTATACCACAGAGAGCTTTAAAGTTTTTGACATCCCCCCCATCATGTGATGAGCCAGCTTATTTTGGAGATTCCTGTTACTTGAACTGGAAACACGTGCAGGGGAAGGGAGCAGGGGCTCGGCTCAGCCTCGGAAATGTCTGCCTGTTTTAAACCAAATACTTGAGCTTTTCAACACTAGCCATGACCTTGCACTCCACCGATGCTTTCCTCTGGAAATGTGAATAAAAGTAATATAAGTTCACACCTGGTTTGCTTCTTCTGTGTGTGGGGCTGAGCCCAGCAGTGCTCGGGGAGGCACAGGGCTGGCTGCCCTGGAGGCTGGCACTGGGAGGGATTGGTTGTCACACTGTTGTCCTTTCCCTAAACCTAAACCTGGCAGTCACAGCACGAGGCAGCATCTTCATTTTTATCTCTTCTGTTTCTATCTCTCATCTCTGTACTTGAGCTCTCCTCGATGTGTTCACAGGACAGCACTGGCTGCTGCAGCTGCGCCTGGTCCCCAGTTCTTCGCTCTCCTCTGCTGCTGCCAGGTTTTAATCACAGAGTCCCGGAATGATTTGGGATGGAAGGGATCTTAAAGACCATCCAGAGATGGGGCAGCCACAGTTTCTCTGGGCAACCTGTGCCAGAACCTCACCACCCTAACAGGAAACAATTCCTTCCCGATATCCCTTCTAACCCTGGGGAAGCCATTCCCTGTGTCCTGTCACTCCAGGCCCTTGTCCAAAGTCCCTCTCCAGCTCTCCCAGAGGCCCTGTAGGCACTGGGAGGCTCATGGTTTCCTCTTGGATTCCTTAATCCCTCATGGTTTCCTATCACAAACCATCCCAGAGCTCTTCACCTTCCTAAAGCAGCTCCCAAAGTTGGGTTTTTAACTAAAACTAGCAAGAACTTGTTCTCAGTATGAATCCATGTTAAAACTCTGCATTTTGGGTTCTGGGTCTGTTTTCCCTTTCCTTAATACCCCCCTGAGCTTCTTCACTCGGTGTCCATAACCATGATAATTAACGTTATCTGTGTCTGCTCTGATCATAATTAGCTGGTAAATTGCAAACCATTCTCTAAAGTGCCTCAAAATGAGGCACTGAACTTCTCCTCCTGCTCCTCCCAGGTGCTGGAGCTGCACCTGCAGCAGGTCACCCGTCCAAGGGCACCGGGGCCGGGGCCACATTGCCAGCTGAGGTTTGCAAACCTTCTGAAACTAAAAATATTGGAGAGTTGGCTCCCAGCCATAATTTCTAAACTATCCCATCTTCGGGGTAAACATTCGCTCTCACTGGTTTTTCCCTTCCAAGGTTTTTTGCTTCTATTTAAACCCCGGCTTGTTTGCTTTTGTTACCGTGATCGGATTCCCGGTCGGGGGAGCTGGGATGCTTGGAGCAGGCTCGGGAACATCAGATGCTGCTCTGTGCTCTTGTTGGTTCCCTCGGGGCTGTGCTGGGATGTGTGGCTGTGTCCTTGCACTTCGGAGAGCTGAGCTTCTCTGCAGCAGCGATTTTTTTTTCCCCCCCACGATTTTGATGGAGAAGTTTGAGCAGAGCAGGGAGCATCAATCACCCAAATGGCTGATTGCATTTGCGGATTATTCTGCTCAGGCAAACGTGGAATTTTTTTGTCCCAAGTCATATTTCTCCTTGGGCAGGGAGAACCTGATCTTTTTGCCTGCTCAAGTTATTCTGTCAGCCCTGACAGTACTCTGTGGTTTGTCCCTTGCGCTGAGACCCATCACACAGTTCCCAGTGGGGTTGCAAACCCCCCAGGGACTGGAGGGGTCTCTCATTTTATCGGTTCACCTGCTGTTAACAAGGAGGTACAGACCCCAGCTCTCACCTTCTCACACTGGCTGGATCCTGCACCACCCTGGTTTCCACAACAAACCTCATCTGACAACCTAAAATTCTCAAATCCTACGACTTTCCCAGGAGCAGGAGCTGTGAGGACAAATCACTGCACTCCCTGAGAGCCCAGCCCAGTGGGAAGAAGGATGTGGGGCTGGATGGAGAGGGACCCTACTGTCCCCATCCTGCACTCTGCAGCTGAGGGGCAAATTCCAGCCTCAGGAGAAAAAGAGAGGGGTGGCGTTAGAGAAAGATGGAGTGTTGGAGGGGTTCAAGGGTGGGGCTGGCTGTGCCCTGCCCAGCCAGCTGCAGAAGTGCCAGACCTTTCCCAAATCACACTCCACTATTTATGACTTTGCCTGTCACTTCCCCTAATATTTTCTTCTCTTTGCCACCAAGTACAGCCTCAGCTTATTAATTGCCCCATGACACTTTCTCCTCTCTACATAATTCACCATCCAGACACTTCTAATGTAAGCAAGATATTTTTTGGAGTCGGATACATTTGCTGCTGGAACATTTCCAGCTGTTTCTCCAGGAAATGTGCTGAAGGCCTTTGCAGGAGGGTATCAGTGCCAGAGCCCCCAGAGGTGCTGGCATGGGGGGCTCTGGCATCCCCCCAGGAAATCCCTTCCCACCCACTCCCATCCTGGACCAGGGCACTAGTGCCTTCAATCGTGTGCTCTGTCCTCAAAAATGGGGTTATGGCTTCACCATCATTCAGCCTGGTGTCCTCACATGTCATCAGCAGTGGGTCCTTTTGGGCCACAGAGTGGCTTTTGGCAGCAATGCTGGTTTAAGGAGCTTTTTAAGCCAGAGCATTGTCCGTGTCCCTTTCAGCACTTGAATTGACTCAAATTCCCCGGGCGTTCAGAAACGCTTCCAAAAGGTTGTTCCAAACTGAGGTGGTTTCCATGGTTGGAGTCGTGGCTGTGCTGGAATCCAGCAGCTCTGTGGGTCAGGGTTGCCAAAACGCCTCCGCTTTGTGCACCCTCCTAAAACTCGAGTGAGGCTTTTCCGCTCCAGCCTCAGGTGCCCGGAGCCCGCGGCTCTGGGTTTGTTATCCCTGGCAGGACCGGAGCAGGGGAGGCTGTGTTCTGTCTCTGCTGCTCCATGTGGGACCACACAACTATTCAATGAGTCTCCAGATGGTTTTTGCGCTGTCTTGAACTCATCTCTCTCATGGGTGGAATTGAAAAAGGCCAGAGAAGAGGCTCGGATATAAATTTCCCCATTCCCAGGCGAGTCTGTGCTGCTGGTCGATGGCTGGGGAAGGTCTTGCTCTTCATTTCGGAAGAAATACAACAGTTGAAACGGTGATTTTTGTTTTCTTTCCCACAAACAGGTATTTTCCTCCTCCTTGCGCTTTGCCAGCACACCACATGCTGAAAGAATTAACCAGATTAAGTCTTCAGAGCTCAGCAGCACCTTCTCCCTTTTTCTCCCTGGGTTTTTTTCCTCTCTGGCTGTGCCTGTGGGATCTCCCTGCTCTGTGATGCTCCTTCCCCACCAATCAATTCTTCATGCAATCAGTTAATTCTGCCACTATCTCACCATCAATCCCTTTCCCCTTCAGGAATGCTGCACACACGTGTGAGCCCACGGGCCTCCCCTTCTCTTTACCTCCATCCCTCCTTCCCAGCCCCATCCGCTCTCCCAAATGCCCCTGCCCCTGTGTCCCTCCCGGGGCTGGTGGGTTGAGCACCAGAGGACGGGGTGTCCCTTGGGCCTGGAGGGGTCAAGGCAGACCCACGGATTTCCCACCAGCTCCTCCAAATCCTGTAACAGAACAGCAGAAGATACTCTTGGGCAGCAGCAGCACAGCTCCAGCAGCATCTCAGCCTCCCCTGCTCCCACTGAGCCGGGCTGCAGACCCTTCCCATGGCCAGAAAGCCCAGGGTGAACCAGAACAAGCAGCACTGGGTGCATCCAGCCCAGCTGGAGGCAGGAGCTCTGTCTCTATCCCCAGCACCTCCGCCGGAGCCAGGCAGGGTGACCCAAAGCGAGCGGGGATCCCACGGCGCTCCAAAGGGAGGGTCTCCAGTGCTGACAAGGGATTCTGTCGGGATCCCTGTGCCCCCACGGTGCTCCCCAGTGGGAGATCAGGCTGGGCTGGAAGCAGAACGGAGCCTCAGAGCTGTGCTGGGTGTGGGTGGCAGCGATGCTGGTGGCTGCAGCACGAGCTGCGCTGCTCATCTCGTTGCAGCAACAAGTCTCCAGCAAAGGCAGCTCTGGGAATGCTTTCACAAGGGATGGGAGGGAGGCCCCTTTCCCACTCTCCATAAATCAGCCAACAGGGTTTCTGTGTCTTCCTTGCTGCTTTCTCTGTTTCCCAGGATTTTGCAAATCTCAGGGCTGAGCAACCTATTTGGAAGGAAACTGCCCTGAACAATCCCTGAACCAGGCAGTTGATAAAGGAACCGTTTACATTTCAAATAAATAAAGCATTTTTGGCTTTGGATCAAAACCAAGTTGTGTTCAGTGTTACCAGTTTCAGTGAGTCATTTCTTTTTATACCCAGGCAGTTTCTCTTACAAAATGTGCATGAGGACTCGCTGTAAGCAGGGCAGGAAGCAGACTGTGGGTTTTTTTACTATTGCACAAGGTTTCCCCAGGACAGAGCCACCAAAGCTTTTCTCCTGCCTTGAAGCTGGTGCTTGTTTATGTCTGTTTACAAGCAAATTCCATTAAGAACCAAGAGTGATGCTGTGCATGGCTCTATTGCATGTTACCACTCTGTTTCCAGCTGGATGTTGCAAGGAACTCTGTATCCAGTACAAATGGAAAACCTTTATAAACTTGAATTGGAGCTTCTGATCGTGGAGCCACGGAACTTTCTTGCAGGCAGGATGAAAACACAGGGCTTGCCCCTGTAACTGCAAAGGAAAGGACTGGACATGAGCACAGACAAAATTGGCTCTGTCCACTTGTAGCCACTAAGAGCTCGTGGTGATAACCAGGAGGAGAATAATATGTGAATGTCCCCCAGAAATCAATATCACCCCAGCTGGAGACTTGCTGTGGCAGGAGAACTCAACAATGAGCTCTGGCTCTCGCCCACACTCGAGAGGTCCTTAAGTAGCACTGGAGCCATCAGGGGTTCACAGTCATTGTGGTGAGGTGATGAAGCTCCTGGTCAGTGCTGCAGCCCAGGACCTCCTCAGGAGCATTCTGTCACCCAGGTGAGATGGATGTGATCTTCCTGCATGTGCTTTGCCAGTGGGAAGAGCTGGGAATATGTGTCTAAGTCCTTCAGATTGTTCAGCAGGTAATTCATCTTTGAAGAGGAATATGATGTATTAAAGTGAATTCTCCAAGTGCTGTTTGATCTTAAATCCTAGAAAGCATCCAAAAGAGGCTATAAGGTTGGTGAAGGGTCAGGAGGGGCCATACAGGGGGTGACTGAGGGCACTTGGTGTGTCCAGCTGGAGCAGAGGACACTGAGGGCAGAGCTCAGCAGGGGCTGCAGCTCCTCCCGAGGGGCAGCTCCGATCTCTGCTCCCTGGGACAGGGACAGCACCCAGGGAACGGCTGGAGCTGGGCCAGGGCAGGCTCAGGCTGGAAATCAGGGAAAGCTTCTTCCCCCAGAGGGTGCTGGGCACTGCCCAGGCTCCCCAGGGAATGGGCACGGCCCCGAGGCTGCCAGAGCTCCAGGAGCGTTTGGGCAGCGCTGCCAGGGATGCCCAGGGTGGGGTTGTTGGGGTGTCTGGGCAGGGCCAGGGGCTGCACTGGATGATCCCTGGGGGTCCCTTCCAGCTCGGGAGATTCTGGGATTCCATGACCTTCCAGGGTGCTCAGCCAGAGCAGTAGCATCTGCATCCCTTTCAGAAGACACGTCTGGTCAAGATCATCCACTACTTCCCCTGAAACAAGGTTTGAAATAGGAGACCTCCCCTTCAAAGAGTCAGCTTTGTTTAGCAGTAAAATTGATTAATTGCTGGAAGGGATAAAGAAAACAAAGTCTCCTGTTGATCTCATGGGGTCAGGCTCGCTCTGTCAGAGACGCCCTGCAAGCACCGGGTGCTTTCACCTTCCTAGCCCTCCTCCCACTGTGGTGCTCTTTGCTTTGGACCCTGGGACCCATCCCACTGCCTGCTTCGAGAGAGAGGAGCATCACCCAGTCGGGTGCAGGGCCTGCAGCAGCTACCACAAGGAGCTCAGCTGCTCTGCACGAGGGCAGGCAAGGACAGGAGCTCCAGCCTGAGCCTGCTCCTGCTGCGCGCGAGCGCTGCCGGCTCCATCCCTTCTCCCTGGCACACGAGGGAGAGCTGGGAATGAGATAGGACAGCTTTGATGTGATCTGGTGTGGTCCAGAGACACACTGGGCACTGTCAAAAGTCTGATTCATTTCAAGTGGCATCAGCCCTTGCAAAGCTGAACGTCTTGTCTGAGGTGTCTCAGCTCCGGCGCTGGACACCGAGGGAGTCATCATCTGCAGAAATGAAGGAATCCCCTTCTCCTTACACAGCTCTTTTGGGATTAGATGTGTGGAAATGCTGACTTTCTCCCTTAACCCTTGTGAGAGCCCAGGGGACGGCTGATTTTTAGCTGGCTGAGGTCAGGCGTGGTGAATTCCCTCAGGCAGGATGTATGGAATGCTTTCCTTAGTATTTACTGCGGGTTTTGTTATAATAACATGGCAGGATTTTTCTCCTCTCTCCTCTTTCCTCATGCCTGCCTGCCCAGGCTCTGAGCATGATTTACCTGGAAAAGCTCCTTGCAATGTTCAGTAAATGCTGGATAACTTTAGGAAAGCATCAGCTGGGAAGTGTCGCCAGAGGTGACATGTGGTGGGCTCTGTCCTCACAAGGTGAGGGTCCCTTAATTCACTGCTGCTCAGGCAGCTCAGTTAAATCCATAGATGGAAAAATTCAGTGGTTGGTTGTGAGATCATGAAATAGTCCCAAAAGAGTGAAAAAACCCCACACCCTGATATTCCTACGGGAGCTCAGCTTCATCAGGACTCATAAAATCACCACTTGAGCTGTGCCAGAGAGTTAATTATTTTCTTGCCTATTACAGCCATGTGTGTAATTGCTCCAGTCCCCACTAACAGGGTTAGCAAAGTGCTCTCCCAAATGGCACCTCCTTTTTTCCCCTGGATTTCATCTAGACAGTCACTTGGAGACTGGATCCAAGTCTTCTACTTAACATAGTGTCAAAAATCATTGCTCATCAGATGCTCCCTTTCCCCGGGCCACTGATGCCAAAAGAGTTTACACTGTTGCCTTGGGAGAACTCCATGGTTTGTGAGCTGATTTGTTCCTCTTTTCTCCAGAAAATCACCCCAAATTTCATATCATCTCTAGGAAGATTAAGCAGCATTCTGACAGCTGAGCTCCCTCTTGGTTCAGGATTCCCAGGAATTGCTTGCCTCTGGGTGAGATCCAAGGCCAGGACTCTTCTTCAGTTGCTGTTTAATTAGTTTCTAAGTTCTTCCAGTGCCAGTGCAGATCTACATAAATTAAGTATAATAATCTCTATAAGCACTTCTGTAAGGAACAGAGCTTTGGGAGGCCCCATGGCGCAGATTCCCCCCTTCCCTTTGGACCTGCAGGTCTCCTCTCCTCCCTGTGTCTTCCCTTTTTTCACCCTGTTTTTAGCTCCCACTCCTTTTTTCTTTCTGTGTTCAGGTCAGGATGTCCAGCCAAACATCCAATGGCAAGAGGGCTGGGAATAGATGGGGTGGGTGGCTTGGACCCTGGTGGGTGGCTCAGACCTCTCAGGGTGGCTCTGCCACCACCCATCTCTGCTGAGCTCCACCACGAGCCTCTGTGGAAAGGAAAAATACTACTTTTGTTTCTTCTGCAGCCCCCAGAGAGGCTCCAATGCCTGAACTTGACTCCTTGACAGTCTTCAGCTGCTAATCACACCCAGAAGTGCCTGTGAATATAACCAGTGGTAAATGCACAGATCTAATCACACCAGGGAAGGGCAGAGGTGCCATTTTGCAGCTCTAGAAAAGAATCAGCTTTCTTCAGACTATCGGTCCTTAGGGAACGATAGCACATGCAATATTCAGTGGGACATGGAAAGCAACACAGAAGGAGCCATAAATATATCCAGGAAAAATCTCACTGATGGAGATGATAAAGCTGAAGAGGATCAGAGGGCTGGAAAACCTCAGCCAGAGCCACTGTGTCTTGAGCTGACTCCCTCCAGCTTGTTCTTACAATGGGAGAAACCCATAGCCTTTCCCCACCACCTGATGGGATTTTGGGCATCAGGAGAATTCTCAAACCCTGGAATCTCTGTGGGGAGCAGGAGAGGATGGAGGGGAATGGGCACATGGGGCAGGTTGTGCATGTTGCCCCTCTGCTTTCCGGAGGAGCCCAGCGCAGCCCTAATCTCATTACAGCATTTTCCATAACACTACAACATGGACATAATTATTACAGGATTTTCCATTACCCAGTCTGTAATTGAAAACTTACTGGGAGAAATAATGTCAGGTTCCCTAAATGAAAGTTATCCCTTTTGCTCCCCAAAAAACCCCAGTTTCTTGTTATTTCCATTCATTCCCTCACGGGTCCCTTTGTTGATGTCTCCTCCCTTGCTCAGTCCTTAGGTGGCCGTAAAATGTCTTCATTTCTGCATTCAGCATGGCTTCATCCTCTCCGGAGGGATTATAAAGAGCGTTTTTCACGGTTGTTGCTGCCTTTGCAGCGGGGCCGTTCGGCTGTGACCCTCCCGGACTGGCGCTGGGCTGCAGCGGCTCTCTGCGATTGTGGACACAGAGCGTGGGTTGGGATGGGCTGCAGGAGGCCTGGTGTTTCCCAGGTACAGCTTCTGAGCACAGCGCGGCAACTGATGTGATTTGCCCTCCTGAATCCCATCCAGCACCCAGCGCCCTCGGCTCTGCTCCGTGCTGTCAGCGAGTCCTTTCCAGAGACCCCTTGGAGAGGAGGGGTGAAAACTCACCCGGTGCCAAGGAACTCCAGCCGAGGGCTTTGAAGGGGCGAGAAGCAGTCTTGCTCTGGAAGGGGCTGGGCTGTTTAATTGCAAACAGCACTACTGGCTTCTCTCGTAAATGCCTGCGTGCTCAGCCACCCCCTCCAACCCGGTTCCCAGCGAGCAAGAGCTCACAGCGCCGGCTCCCAGGGTCTGGAGTGGCACCTTTGGGATGTTTCTCCCCAAGAACCGAAACACAGGACCGGGCAGGGAAAGGCTGAGCCGTCCTGTGTCCGTGCCGGGCTCCTCGGGGCGGGTTGGGCACAAACCCCACACGGGCAGCGCTGCGGGCGAGGCGCGGCGGCTTCACCCGGCGGCTCGTTAGAACGTGGGGCTAATTAGGCACGAGGAGGGGCAGGGGGATGTCGGGGGGAGCTGTGTGTGTGTCCGTGTGTCCGTGTGTCCGTGTGTCCGTGTGTCCGTGTGTCCGTGCGTGTGCTCACGGTGCAAGCGGCTCCCTTGCCGGCGGTAACAGCTGCCATACGGAGCGCGGCGCGGAGGATGCTCGGCCGGCAGCGGGCACAGCCTGGTTATCACGATCAGTTTAAGCTGCAGAATGTTCTTTGTGGGCCCCTTTTCCCTGGAGGATCCTGCCCAGCACCACTGGGACATCCCACCTCCCCATCTTGCCCTGTTTCCAAAGCCTCTGCACACCCACACAAGGAAAGACCTCACAGCGTCAGCTCCAGACGTGTCCTGCCTTATCCCCAAGCTCATCCCTGTCCCCAGAGCCTCTGCCTCGGGCAGTTTCCCCTGGCTGAGCTCCAGCTGGCAGTTCCATTTATCTGGCTGCACTAAGTGCCTGGCAGGTTACATTATTCTTTAAGTACGTGAGGCTTTTCCAAAATTCATCTTCTCCCAGTAGTTCCCGCAGGCTGGCAGTGGGAAAATCTTGCAGCATCCCAGCCCGTGGTTCCCAGTGACTTTCCCCAGCCCATGGTCACTGCTGTGGGATGCTGGAACTCCTACATCATGCTCTTTCCTGATAAATAAGGAATAGTGGGGCTACAGCTTCACCACCTGGGCTTTTTTCTCGTTTCCGGTCAGCTGTGGATCTGCTTATTTTCATCTAGAAAATAGTGTATTGATATAGATATAAAATATATCCATATGTAACATATACCTGTTGCTAATAGTTATTTCAGTTGAGATCAAAGTACAGTTCCTCATTTCATCTGGGGGATGGGGGATGCAATTAAAAATTATCTGTTCAGCCAATAACAATTAAAAAAGTGCTTTTATTAACCAGGACAGCACCCTTTTTGATTAGCATCAGCAGGATCCAGGGATGACGAGCAGGATGGTGCAGTATCCTGCATTAATGGTTCAGTATCCTGCTCTGGGACTTCTGATAAAAACCTGAGATGTCCCAAGGATGTATTACAGGCTAGGGGGAGGGAATGGAAACTGGAATTTTCATATCCTAGAACCCACAGGGCGTTAGCAAAAGGAACTGTGACCTGCACCATGTACCCTCCGGGAGCCACAGCCAAATCCAGTCTGCTGTCAGCTCCCAGTGCTTGGAAATGGGGACACCTGGCCCCCAGCTCTTTGTCCCCCATCCCCTCTGGCTCTGTCCCCAGTCCATCCCACTCCTGGTTCCAGTGCTCAGCACCCAGCCCCACTCACAGCCCGAATGGGACCCTCCCCAGCACCAGCCCAGGGCAGGGGAGATGCCTCCAGCTTTTCTGCAGGGCGGGAGAGGTTATCAAAGGCACCAAACCTCTGCCTCGGCCGTGCCCTGCCTCGGCCCCTCTCCCCCTCTCCCACTTTGCATCATGGAAAATGATGTTCACGGGGTGCAGCCGAGGCCACTGGCTCAGCTCCACATGCCCGGGGCCAGCTGAGACACGAACACGAGTTCCTCTTCTGTCCTGGGAGGGGGCATTTGTCCCCTCCCTCCCCCATCCTGCATCTCTTCCCTTCTGGAATAGTTACAGCTGCTCGGGAAACACCACAGAAAGCCAGCAGAAAAAACTGCTGCGTTTCCCTCCTTCCTTCTTATCCACCAGCCAGAACCAATTAAACTCACAGGAGCTCAGCTCTTCCCTCCTTCCCTTTTAATTTCAGACCCTCTGGTAAGAGGAGACATGATAAAATGTAAGATTAAATGTCTAATGCCTGGGATTTAGGATTACCAGGGCCCGGCTGGACGGCTGGAGGTAGAAGGATGTGTCTGGTTACAGGGAGGTATCGGGCTGGCGGTGCTTCTCCACATCTTGTCTCTCATCTGTGGCATCAAAAGGGCAGGGAAGTGCGAAACCCCTGCACAGATCCAGCCCAGAGCTGTTCCAAAGGGAAAGGCTTCGCTCCATGATGCTCGGGAGTGGCTTTGGGAGGGGATTTCTGTGCAGGGCTGGGGGGTGAGGTCCAAAATCCCCCCGTGGCAGCCAGGTGGGGATGCATGAGGCCGAGTCTCTTGGGTTTATAGGTAACAGCACTGGATAACCCCTGTCATAAACCACACATGCATCACCCTGCCTCCCATCTGCTTCTTGCTCCATATGGGAGAATTTCAGGCTTTGATGGCTGGAAAGATGCTCCTGATTTATTCATGGCCACTTCCCACCCATTACCTTAATAGCTCTCCTTGCTCTCCTCTGCCTATGGAGCCTCTCCAGTGACCTGGGAAGGTCAAGCACAGCGAGGTGCTGGAGACCAAATGATTTCCTGGGAATAACTGGTGTGGTGCATTTCCATCCTCAACACCTGACCTTTCCAGCAGGGAAGGAGAAGGACGCCTGCAAATGTCCCCTCTCCATTTCTTCTTCCTCTTGATCATCTCACTTTAGAGAAGAAATTGCAAAGATGAAATTGTGGAAGCTCTCCACAGCCTTCCTCCCAGCTGCTCCTGGCTGCACCATATGGCAAACAGGCTCTGCTCCGGCTTGCTTCGGGTAGGAAAGTGCCCTTTGGGTGGAAATGTGTCCTTTGGATGAATCCTAGCCCTTTGGGGGCTTTTGATGAGGTCACCACATCTCAACCCACTGAGCAGCCAGAGGGCTTCCAGGACCTTCCCAGGGGAGAGAAAATCAGTTGTCCAAGATAAACCCCCATGTCTGAGCTGATCAAAGGGAAATGAGTTCCCTGAAAGTTGCTGTTTAATGCCTGGGTTTTCCTGCCCTTTGGGTCCCACAGCTCCAAACCCATCACCCCGCTCTGGCCCCACACAACGCCCCCAATTGGTTAATTTTACCAACATCACCTTAAACACGTGCAGCTCCAGCCCTGCTTCCGGGCTGGTGTCCCTGGGGAGCAGGGAAGAAAGGATTTGTGGGGCTCGTGCTGGGGTTCTGGTGTTGTAGGGCTGAGATCCCCTGAAAGCCTCAGGGGCTGCCCTGCTGTGAGGTGTGGGGAGATTCCACATCCTCCCATGCTCCAGGAAGTGGGGGAAGCTCTTTGTGCACTCGCTGCGTGTCTGTGAGGTGATGTGGGTGGGGGGATCCAAGTCTGTCATGGAAAGGGCTGCAGAGGACGAGTTTGTATCCTGGGATGGAGCAGAATATTCCAGACAAGAAAGTTTTGTGCTGAGAGTGGGCTCATCTCCCTTTCCAGGGGATCTCGCCCAAGTCCTCCCCTGTCCTGAGGTCCCAGCTCCCTGGATGTCATCGGAAGCAGGGACATGGAAAAATGCAGTAACGTTCCAGAGATGCTGAGATGCAGCTGATGGGCCGAGGAGCAGATAAATGTGTTAGTGCTGAGGCACTGCACAGGCTCCTCCTGCTCCTGCCTGACCTCAGTAACCAACCTTAAAGCACAAGAAAAGGCTGTGGATGTTGCACTGGGTGATTTTTTTTATTCTGGTTTGGTATTTTTTTTAATTTACTAATCCTTTAGCAGCTTGATAGCAGAACCAGAGCCTTCTCTGGGGCTGCTGGAAGAGTCGGTACCCAGACACAGCAAAAGACACCATTTCAGTGAGGAAATATTGGTGAGAGCACATCTCTGCTTTGGGGATATTTGCTGTATTTTGGGAACACTGGGCTCAGGTATCTGAATTGCCAGTAATGGCCGTTTAATGTTCTGACCCGAGATGTGTCCTCAGCCTGCAAATCAAGGCAGATGAGGTGACATTTTTGTCTTATGGGGGCCCAGGCACCTGAGTCCTGCAGTTTTCTTTGTGTGATAGGCTGGGGATGCTCAGCTCCTGCATCACCAAAGCGGATATTGAAGCGTTTTGAGAAGGGGCTTTTGGTAAAGGACGGCTCCGTGTCACACCGTGGGAACAAGGGACACTGCCAGACCCTGTGGTTTCACCTCCCTCAGGCTCGGAGCAGGGGACAGCACCCTTCCCCTGCAAGCTGCTAATGAAGGCCTGGTGCTAATGAGGGTGTGATTTAATGAGGGAGGGGTTTGGGATGTGGATCCTGGCACGGGTTGGGGATGGATGGAGGACAGTGTTTCCCTGGTGTGCTCCATCCCTTCAGAGCAACGATGCCTTGAGGGCTTCTGCAGCACAGACATCATCCCGTCATCCCATCGACCACGTCCGTTAGCTGACAATGAAGCTCCTTCCCCTCAGTTGGAGTTTGCCCCTTCTGAGCTTGTTCCTGAGCTCCTGCAGCGACAAGTTCAGCAATTTGATTAAACAGTTTCTAAAATGCAATTACTTCGGTGTATGTTCAAATTTGGCCCTGATGGGTTCATTGGATTCCCATGGGATTTCTCCTGTAGGATGAGGTATCAAGAAGATCCCTCACCTCTGCCCCAAGCCACCGGGGTTTCACAGAGCTGCTGCCAGTGAGAGCCCAGCCTCTCTCCAATCTTTCCCTGCCCGCTCTGGCAAAGCAAGAAAGGGTTGGAAATCCAAATTACCTCCCTCCCAAGAGCCAAGTGGAGCTGGAAACGTTATGGCTTAATTTGAAATGAAAAGGCAATCTCAGAATATTGCATTTCTGTGAAATATCTCATCACAGCTTCAGCTGAAGTACTTCATCTTTTATTTCTGTTACTTCAACATTAGCAAGCATTAATGCTTAGTAATTTAGGATATAACTGAAATGACAAACCAAAACACTTTGATGCAAGAAACTCTCTGAAATCTGGTGAAGAGATAGAAGGATGAGCCTTTTGGTGCATTTTGGGATAATCCTTCAAGACAGTCCACTCTTCCCATCAGGAGCTGGATCTTGATCCTTCGTGTGACCAAGAAAAGCAAGTGATGACCAGATGCAGCTACTCCAGAGCAAAAGCCCCTCTCCTGAATGCTTCTGGCAGCTTAAAATTCATTCTGGCTGCACTGACCCCAGCCTGAGCCACCCACTGAGTGCTGGGCATGTGTAGATGAGGTTGAGCACCTTCCCTGCAGCTCTGTGTGCTCACAGTGTTTGTTAAAACGACATGGGCTGACACTAAACCCACTTCAGTGCAGATCTCCTGCCCAGCCTGTGCTAACACTGCACTGTCCAAGCTGGAAATGCAATGGCCCAGTAGTTTCTGGCAAGTGCTGCCCCAGGTCTGCAGCCTCTCTCTTCCAGCTCCTCCTCCTCCTTTTCCTCCTCCTCCTCCTCCTCTTGCTCTTCCTCTCCCCAAGTGGCTGCTGGAGCATTGAGAATGTAAATGCAGCAGGCAATGTCATCTTCCCAAATATTTTTGGTTGAGCATGGATGTGTTTCTGTGGACTTTCAGTTGCATAAAACTTCACGGAGCTGTGCTTTGGCCTGAAGTGATCGGCTTGATGTTCCCTTCAACTGGAAAACGTTGGGGTTTGGTTGTTTGGAAAGAGGAACTCGTTACACGGAGTTCTGCACCCGTGAGCCCGGTCAGGCGAGGCGGGATTGCTTTACATGGCAGTGGAAGACAGATCTGTAAATCAGATCCCGTCTTGTGTCCTGTACAAGTACCACTGGCTGGACAATAAAACACGGCATCACAGGATGTGTCCAACGCCGGAAAAGTTTGTGAAACAGTGTCATAAATCCCTGGGAAGAGAAGAGGCATTTAACTTACAGCTTTGGAGATGTATTAAAACTCACTCATTTTGTAAATTCGATTAACTTGCATTAATAAGTGAAAATATGCAGCTTTTCTTCTACATGGAGATGGATGACATTTCCAGATCTCAACTCTTTAGGCTTTTCCAAGTTCTTATTGAAAAGCTGGAGATAATTACTTTTCCAGGGACATAAAGATAATGACTCCACATTTACAGAGCATGATTAATAACAAGTCTGTTTGTATTTACAGTCGTTTCACTTACCCCTGTAATGGGGCCACCTCCAAAGCAGCCTATGGAGCTTTTATCCCATGGCACTGGGAATCCGGTGCTGTGGTTATTTGCAGGCATCATACAAAAACCATCTCTCTGAAAGCGACTTTGGGAAGATGCTGGCTCACCTTCTGCCCCTAGTGCCTTGCCCAAATCTCCTTCCCTGCCTGCCCTGGCTCCCATGGATGTAGGGGACTGTTTTCCCCCCTTATTTCTGTGGCAGTCTTGTGAATTCTGGGGAAGCTGCTGCAGCATCTTCTGCTGGATGGAAGTTGGATGGAAGCTCTGGTGCCCTACAAGCATCAGCTGCCAGCAGCCCAGGAGGGATGGTGGTCTGACTCCACAGGCAGAGATCACTTCCAGGCCCAATCCACCTCTCCCAGCATGAGGAGAGTGTGACCATGGGCCAAGGAGCCCACTGGGAGTATCTCTACTCCATGCCTTGGTTTCCCTGTCACTAGGTCAGAGGGGAATGTCTGCTTCATGCCTTGTACTTCATGGCTGACCTGTCCAGCCCCTTCCCAGCCCCACTGCTCTGACTCTCCTTCCCCAGGGCAGCGTCATGGAGAGCAGAGGAGCCCCGGCCCCCAGGATACACATCCCTCAGCCAGAGGGGACCTCAATGCTGAGCCCTCTCCGCTGCCCAAAATACCTCTCCAGGCCGTGACCCTGCTCTGGCAGGCAGCATTCTGTGCCCATCACCTCCAGCACGGGTCAACAGCTGCCTCTGCCAGGTCAGAGCCATTGGGAGGCTCCTCTCTCCCCTCTCTGTTAATGGGGGAGGCTCCGCAGCCCCGCGAGCCAGTGCCAAATCCCGCTCCAACAGCTGTATGTTCTCCAGCATGAGTCATCCCCACCCCGAGCTTTCAGCCTCTCCATAACAACATTCCTTCTCTCTGATCTCAGATCCTGGCTGTGATCACTCCCTGTCTAGTCCTCCTTCCTCCATCCACATGGTCCTTCGGCCCAGGCTCGGTCCCCAGCAGAAGTAGCAGAGAGAAGAGGAGGCTTTGCCAGGATTACCAGAGCTTCAAACAAGGTTTCAGATCCCCTCCCTCCCCTAAAATCAAGAGGAGGTGCCCAGTTATCATGAGATCAAATTTTTCTCTCTTTAAAGGGACACAGTGATGTTGGTTCTTTTTCATATTGTTTTATGTTATTCCTTCCCATCCCAGACGTGTCTGTAAGAGCTGCCCCTGCCGCCCTCTCCCAGGGCATAGGGAAAATGCTCTGAGCTTTTGGTCCTGCACATCTCCTGCCCTGCTGTTGGCTCTTCTCCAAAACCTCCTCCCTGAGCCCCCTCTTCTCTCCCTGCTGTCACTTTTGTCCCCAGTGGGTTCTTTTCTTCTCTTCACTCCTCTGCTCCTCTGGAGGGAGGTGGTCCCACTGTCTGCAAGGACAGAGGAGGAACCCACATCCCCATCCCAGCAGCTTCCATCTCAGGAAGGGTAGAAGATCCAGGCTGAGCTCCTCCTGCCCTGCACAGTCCATCTTTAACCCTGGAGAACCACAGGCAGCTTCCCTCTCCCCCTGTCCTGCCTCCAGCATCTCTCCCCACATTAACAGCTGACCCCTGGGGGACACCAGCCCCCTCAGAGCATCACTGATGACCTGTGACTGGAAAACTGCTGTGGAGCAGGATCCTGTGCAGGGAGGAGCACTGCTGGGGCATGGTGGCCTCTGCAAGCCCCGTGCTGCCAGCCCCCTGCCCTGCCTGTGCTGCCAAACCCCAACCCCTGCTCCGAGAGCCGCCAGCACTGAGCTCCCACCACTTCCCTCTCCGGCTCTTTGGCCAGCACAGCCTGGCACAGGTACAGCCTCTGAATAGAAATCAAATTTTACTCAAAAGCATTAATTTCTTCTGGATCATGGGGTGCCCAGATGGGTTCCAGTGGTGGAAAGGGAGACCTTGAATGTGTTGCTTGAACAGCTTGAAAAGCCAAAGTCAAATCCCATTCCCCCCTGGGCAGGGGTGTTCCTTGTGTGGAATGCTTGAATGAGTGAGGCATCGCTCCACTCCAGCAGTGCAGCTGGCACCTTGGGCCCACAGCCATAATCCCTTCCCTCAGGAAACTCCAAAGATTCACAGAAGTTGCTTTAATTGAGCCTGGCAAGGAGGCAGAGAACTGGCCCCATGCAGAATTCTCCCAGACCTGGGGATTTTATTTCCCTCATCATCAACCCTCTGGATGATGCTCCCTGCCAGAGACAGGTGAGGAACCTGGTGTCCTGTACCTCGTTTTTAAGCTTCATCCCTAAAAATCTTTTGCAGGAAGTGCTTCCTGCCATAGAGACATCCTGGATCTGCTTGTGGATTGTGGGGTATCAGTGGCAAAGTCACACAGGGAATTGCTGAGTTGTTTTGTGGCTTCCTAGGGAGAGTGGGGATCTGGGGAATGTGACCTTGGCACACTTTTAATTAAAGGCTGAGAAAGAGCCTCTGCCTGCAGAACATCTGGGGCTCTGGGTGAGATGAGGCGGAATCTCCACAGCACTTACTAGGGTGTTGGGGTGCGGTGTCGGGGCGGAAATGTGCTGGTGAAGGCTTGGATTGGCAGTTTCGGTGCGTCGGGACGTGCCCCTGGTGGTTACAGCTGCGGGATGCTTGCCCTGTGGGGATGGGGATGTGGGCACGAGGAGGAGGGAATGGGGATGAGGGGACAGGCAGGTGGGGATGGAGATGAGGGGATGAGGATGCAGGAATGAGAGTGCCGTGCCATAATCCCTTGGGCTGACAGAGAGATCTGCTGTGTCTTTGGCAAGTTCAGAGGAAGGGAAACAAAGCGCTGCACTCTGAGGAGCTCCTTGCAGAGGGTCCTTGTTCTGCACCTGCCTGGAGGAGAAAGTGCCTCTGGAACCTGCGTTAGCACCGTCTGGGGGGCTGCAGCAAACGCCTCCACTGCCAGGATTAACGTGGGATAATGCTTCATCCCAACTGCTGAACTCCCTGTGCTCTGAAAGGGGGGATCCACTGCAGCCCCAGTCCCGGCGCAGGCTGGCCTGGCTTGAAGAACTCGGATCTTCTGGTGCACTGCAGGCTGGAGGGCTGGAGAGCTGTGCTGGAGGGGTGGAGAAGAGTCTCTGAGCTCTGAGCATTTCATAGGATCAGAGAATCATGTAATAGTTTGGCTGGGAAGGGTCCTTAAAGACCATCCAGTTTCAACCCTCCCCACGGCGGGGGCAGGGACACCTTCCACTGGAGCATCCCCCGGCGCGGCAGGGCCCATCCTGCGGGGGGATCTGG
>VZTH01002851.1:57779-148378 GCA_013397815.1 Aleadryas rufinucha
AGTGCGGGGACGGGGGGACGGCGGGGGGACACGGGCACGCGGCACCGGCCGTACACATCCACATCAGCCTCGGGCACACAGAGCCCGGGCGGGATGCGCGCCCGGCACCGCAGACACGCAGCACCCGCGGGCACCCGACTGCCGCTGGCACCGGGCACCCACGGGCAGGCACTGAGCACCCCGGGCACCCATGGGCAGACACCGGGCACCCACGGACACGACGGTGCGATCTGCTCCCGCAGACCCCGATCTACTGCCGCAGACCCCGAGCACACGCAGGGACACCCGGACACGCACACGGACACACACCCGCACATCCACGCTCGCATGCACACCCAGCTGTGCACAGATGTGCACACACACTCCTGTGCAAGCCCACACACGGGCACACGCACCTTCGCACAGCCCAGACCCGGCAGCTGGGCAGAACTGCCCAATTCCAGCACTTTTCGCAGTTCCCCAGGCTCCTGGCAGAGGGTTGGGGCGAGGAGTGGCCCCGCAGCTCATCCCCACGCAGGGTTTGATGTAGACACTCGAGAGAGGAGCAGTGGGTGGAAATTATCCCAGTAGATCCTGGAGTTTGGGATCGGGAGGGCCTGTGGGCACAAGGGGCTCAGCTTTGTGGTGTGGAGGGGTCAGCAACTGCAGCCGGACCCACAGCTCCGTCTCACCTCTAGGTGGGTTTGGATTCTTGTTCATGAAATCAGGAAGATGTGTCTTTCACAGGGTAAAGAGTAGGGGAGATGGGGGGTTTAGAAAGCTGGAGGTAAGAGTGATGCCAGCTGGGAATACGGCTGGGAACATCATTGCTTGCAGGCCGAGTGGGATGTGGGCCTGTGGAGAGGGAGATGGGATCTGTGTGTCTGTACCCCCTGGATAACATGGGCCATGCCTTGGGAGCAGGGAGGCAGCCCCCAGACTCTGTCCCTCTGTCCCCACCTCCCTCCGTGCTGGCAGGGATTTTTCAAAGGAGCAGCAGGGAAGGTGCTAAATTCAGAAAAAGTTTGCTCCTAATTCCCTGGAAATCCCAGCCTATGGATTTTTTCTTTACTCTCCTTCCTTTTCTCTTGGCCGCAAGGATTTGCAAGGTGCTTGGCTGCAGCCTGCATCCTTGGCCACCCTGCCACCCCACACCACTTCCCAGAGGCAGGAATTCCTCCAGGAAATCTCCCTGAGCCCCTCACTCCTCCCCCTCCTCCAAGCGAGCAAAGAACTGCCATTAGAAATCCACTCTCCATTTAAATTTAGATGTCTGCATTATCTTGAATTTGGATTTATTAATTATTTGCATCTGGTTCCTATCAAAAAAGTTGAGCAATGCAGATGTCCTGATTTCGGCATTGGCTTGGGGGAGAAACACCAAATTTGCGGCATTTCCATTGTTTCCTTAGACAATGGCCTGCCAGAAGCAGCTGGGAATTACGATCTCGATCCCATCGCAGGGGTCTGACATGTCAGAGTTAAGCATCATCCAAGTTGCATGAGCTCCTCACCATGGGTGACTGCAGCTCATTTCCCAGCTGTGGAGATTAGTCTAATTAGCAGAGCAAATCTGGGTAAGGCAAGCTCTGGTAATTAGTAATCAGTAGGATGTTTCCACACACTTTCTTTTGCCTGAGGGGGTAGAGAGGCGTTTAGAGCATGGCCCCGTTTTTTAGGAGCAGGGAGGAGTTTGGAGAAGTCAAGGGAATGGAGCTGGAGCTACTGGTGGCACTGGTGGCTCTCACTCCTCATGTCCCATTTGTCCCATCAGGACCTTCTGCCTGGGGTCGAGCACAGGGTAGAAAGCAAAGGGAGAGACCCGCACGTTCCCAACCCACCCCAGCACCGTCTTTCCCTGGACTGTATTCCAAGTGACGGTGGTGGCCTCGGTGGCTCCTGACTGCTGTCTGGGGCGTGTGACCCGATAATGGGAAGCCGGCACCGATGCTTCTCCAGGTGTGGGGGCGATGCCTCTGTTGACAGGTGCTTGGTGGAGGTGGTTGTGCGTTAACCCCTCCTCCATCCCATCCATCACCTGCGAAAACCGAGGTCTCCGCTGCTGTGGAGACAGGGATGAAGGGCACTCCTGACCTTTGGGTTGTCACTCCCGAGGTCTTCTGTGCTGCAGCAAAGGTGAAAATCTGTCACAGCCACAGTGAGCCTCCCAGTCTGGGACCAGAAGGTGATTCCTGCTGGGAAGGGGGATAATCCTTCCCATGCTGTGGTAATTAGCGTTACTGAGTTTATGTGGAAGCTTCTATGAGGGAACTTAATTAATTATGGTTGATTAACGGGTGTCCCCAGCTAAAGCTGGAGCTGGAGCCACAGATTTTGTCACCGCATTGGGAACATGCTTGGGCCACTTTCACACAGGGAGGTTTTATCCCTCGGGAATGAGCTTGGGGGAGGCTCCGGACTGGGAGCTGCCAGTGGGTGCTGGGGTGGCGACAGGGTTTGCTCCAGCTGGGAGACCCCCAGAAAAATGTCTGGCAGATTTTTCTTCTATTCCCTCCCTCTCAGACCTTTATCTATAGCCAAGGAGGGGAATTTGAAGTGAACTCAGAAAACCAGGAAAGGAGGAGGCACCGCACAGATGGGGGTGTGGGGGCTCAGACCATCCCGAGTATCCAGCATGAGGGATTCACCGTGCACTGGGATCACTGCTGCTCCTCTGCTGGCCTTGGCTTCGGTCTCCTGCAGCCAGGATGGGAGGTGGGATGGGGAAGGAGCTGGTGCCTGGGTGCTGCTCCTGTGGTCCCCTCCTGCCCCGTGCCGGGGGCGGCGTTGGAGGTTGGGCTGAAAAGGAGTTATTTTTAAGCATCACGTCTCAGCGCAGACTGTCATTCCCATTCTCTGTACCTTCCCGGTGGGTGGGAGAGCCAGGGGGGCTCCAGCAGCTCGACACAGCCTCATACCCAGAAGGTCTTGGCTGCCTGGGTCCCCTTTCCTCGTGGAGAGGGATGTGAGGGAGCTCAGCCATCACAGGCTTGGATGTCACAGGCTCCCAGGGCTTGGGTGAGGCAGAGGGGGCTGGGCTGTGCTCGCTTGTTTGGGGTCTCGCCCATCACCGCGGCCTTTAGACACACTGCAGGCTTTGCTGGCTGATTCAGCAGTGAATTGCAAAATTAGTTTATTCCCAAAATCAGGAGAGCATCTTTAAAGTCACAGTACTTTAGGAAAAGAAAACAGAGGTGTTTTCTGTTTGTTGGGCATTTATTGGGTATTCATTACAGCCAGGGCCGCTCCTGTGCCAGCTCCTGGGGTGATGCCCTGCAGAGGACCCACAGGATGGGATCCTGCATCCAGGGTGGGATCCTGGGTGCAGAATGGGATCGTGATGCACGGTTGGGCAACGCCGTCTGGGTTGGGGCATGACAGCAGTGGGAACACTCTCCCTAGGAGACGATGGATTTTAATTCCCTTCTGTGTGGTGGAGGCTGTCCTGCAGTGAGGCCCTTTCCAGGTGTGAGCCAAGGAAAATGAAAAGCTCCTGGAAGGATAACTGGCAAGAGGGATAAACCTGCAAGGGGAAGGCCCTCGGAGCTGCCTGCACTTGGCCCTTTTCCATATGGCATTTCTGCTTCTCCAGCCCATCACTGAGCTGGGTGGCACCTCCTGTGGCACAGGACTGGAGTGGCACTTCCAGACACCGGCACAGCCCCTCGTGCCTCATCCAGAGGGAGATTTGGAGGCCAATTCTTTTTTATAGACTTTGATGCTGCAAATTCAGGGTGGCAGCATGGTCATGGCAAGGGCAGAGCATCCCAGGGACACCCAGGGGATGTGAGGATCTGCCTGCAAGGGAGACCCTTCCCAAATTCTGCTTTATCACCACCCAGCTCTGCGCTGGCGGATGCATTGGGATTTAGTGTCAAATTTTAGGAGCATCAGTCTGTGAAGGCGGCAGGAGAGGATTGAGGTGGGAGGGTGGAGCCAGCAATGTGCCTTCGTGATGGGGGGGATTAGAGAAATATTTGGGTTTATTTTAATGCCAGGCTTATTGCGGGGATTGGGAGCTTAACCTGGCAGCAGAGCGGTGCTCATCCCACTCCAGAACGACATTTACAGTTCCATACTGTCATTCCGTACTGTCATTCCTTCCCACCGGGAATCGAAACCTCAGAGCTGGTCCTGGTGAGCCACAAATGCCTCCGGGCTGGAGGGAGGTGGCCAGGAATGCCAAGCCGCTGCCTGTCCCCAGCACGGAGCTGGGCTGTCCCCGTGCCCCGGCAGCACCCCCAGGAGCCCCGTTCCTGCACTCTGAGCTGCTCCAACGTGGGATTAATCCATCCCCGGGAGTGTCGGTGGCTGCGGGGTGCAGGAGGGGATGGCAGCACTGGGTTCTGTATTTTTTTTAATTTCTTTTTTTTAAAAGGGTTATGTAACCTTGGGGATTCTATTAATAAAAATAATGGTTTTGAACTCTGGGAACAGCCAGCCCCAGCAATGAGCAAGGAAGTGCTCCAAGTTCAGAGCACAGCAGTGTGGAGATAAGGGACAGGCACTCTGGGCAGGAATAGTGGCCGGGGCTACAGAGGGGATTCCCTGCCTGAGGCAGATTGGTGGCATCTGCTTGTCCCTCCTGCCAGCACCTCCGTGCCTGTGCCCAGGGAAGGGGAGAGGAGGTGGGAAGGGAGTTGTTTCAGCCCCAGCGTGGTCTGGACCCTGTGGATGTGGAGTGGGTGGGCACCTCTCATCCTCCTGTTCCCAGTCCTAAGCAGCCAGAGATGAACCCGACTGCATCCAGTGCAAAAGTGTGGCAAGGGCAGCCTGATGCAGCCCAGGTGAGCATCACCTGGACCCAAAGCATTGCCCTGGATGGGATCCAGGGGATGCTCGTGGTCCTCACAGGCATCCACCCCAGGGATGCTTGTGGTCCCCATGGGATGCTCTTTGTCCCCACAGGTGGGACACCAGGGATGCTCCTGGTCCCTGTGGACACTGGCCTTGGTTCCACAAGGTGGTTTAGAGAGGAAAACAGCAGAACTGGGGTTAGAGAGGCACGGCTGACGCTCTGGAATAAAACAGGGGGTGCCTGGTGTGTGCTCAGTGTGAGTTTGGGGTCATGAGCTGTGGGGGTTTCATATTCCCCCCCTGTCAGTGTCCAAGGCTTTCTCTTGCAATGCAAGGGGTCATTCTCTTTTTAATCCCTAAGTAGCCAGCAAGGCATTTAAAGGGTTTGCTATAAAAATTAAGAGAGCTTGAAGCTAAGGTGGAAATTAGAGAAAATTGAGACATCCTAAACCAGGACATTTGGAGGCAAAAAACCCACAGTCTTTGGGATGTGTTCAAGTGTCCAGTTGTTTCCCTTTAATACCAAAATATTTAAGGCCTCATTTTTCCATTCAGGATGAATGTTGCTTTGGGTTTATTGTGTTTCTCCCTTTGCCATGTGGGATTATCAACTTATTTTCCAGAAAGCCTTAACACCCCACTCAGCA
This sequence comes from Aleadryas rufinucha, assembly GCA_013397815.1. Classification (NCBI taxonomy): domain Eukaryota; kingdom Metazoa; phylum Chordata; class Aves; order Passeriformes; genus Aleadryas; species Aleadryas rufinucha. Next base: position 63,203 of record VZTH01002851.1, read on the forward strand.
GTGACCTGGGGTTTGGTCTGGTTTGTTTGGGACTTTATTTTTTTTTCCCTTTAAATCTCCCTTACTCAAGTTGTCACAGCTTGACAGCCTTGTGCCAGGAACAAGCTGTCATCCTGGAACTCATATCTTTAATTCCTTCCCTCTGCTGCTAATAACACCTTAAGATGATTAACTGGGGAAAAAAAATGTAGTATTTTTCTACTGTTTGGATGCTGGTCACTGGCTCTCGGCACTTCATTCATCTTGGGGACTAAAATTGGAGAGGTCACCCCTCTCCTTCTGCAGGGCTCTCCTTGGGTTTAGTTTCTGGATTTGAATTGCTGAATATCCATGATTCCGTGTTGTCCAAATGCTTTTCTTGACAGTTTAAGATGCAGTGAAGTGACAAGCCCCATCCCGTGGCTGGGGGCCACCCTGCTGCTCTCCCTGCTCACATCCCCTTTGGGATGTTCCTTTGGGAACGGCCTGGGCAGCATTCCCGTGCTGGCAGTGCCGAGAGACACAGGAGAGCGCTCGGACACTCCGTCCTACCCCAGCCCCACCGCTGGCCGTGGCTGGGCACGCAGCACCGCGCGGCAAGGACACGATTCCTGTCAGCATGAGCTTATTTATATTTTTTTAAACATGTTTTTGGTCTGGGACATGTTCAAGGCCTGTTTTAGCTTCCCAGGGTTCCACTTATCCCAGGCACAATGGTGCCAGCCCAGCTGATGCTCCCCGCCAGGCTAGTCACCGGCTGTGACTTCCACAGTGGGCTGTGGGCAGCAGCTTCCACACCTTTTTGCTCATCTAGGAAATAAAGTTCTGGATAAAATTACACACCATGCACTGTAAATCCCTAGATGTGGAGTTTTATGTTGGTGTGTGTGAGGGTAGGATCCTGGGGATGTGCTGAGCAGGTCAGGGAAAATAGGAGACAGCAGAAAATCAGGAAAAAAACCTCTTTCAGCTCCATGGATTCCATGGAAATTCTCCCAGAGTGTCAGACTCCTGCCGTCTGATGAGTGGCTTGATATTGGTTTAGGTTTTTAGGTCGTGCTTGGATCATCACTCACAGGGCCCTGGGTGGTGCAGCTGTGTCAGACCTTTCATTTGGGTTTCCAGGTGCCTCAGTTTCCCCAGCGGATGAATAAAGAGCCCCTTCCCTCGCTGCTGTTGTGGCAGACTCAGGGTGGCACCTTCTGCAGGTGATGCAGGACTGGGGTGACCCAGGACAGGTCCCTTGGGCCCTGATGCCAGCAATGGCTCCGTGCTGGATGCGGCACAGCAGGGTCCCAGCTGTCCTGACTTCCTGCGCAGCTCAGGGATTTAGAGGGATGAGTCTGGGGGCTTTGGAAGTGTGGTTGGAAGGGGCTCCTCAGCCCTTCACTCCTGAGTGGGGAGAGAGAAGTGACCTGAGGAAAGAGGGGAGCAATGGGGCAGAGCAAAGCTGCTGATTCCTGACCAGTGTCACGTGCGGGCTCGGTGTCCTCGTGCTGCCGGCATCGCCCGCTCCTGGTATCCCTGTGCCCTCCATGTTCCTGGCACCCCCATGCTCCCAGTGTCCCCGCGGTCCCCGTGCTGCAGCGTCCCAGGTACATGGACCCCCAGTGGTGCCTGCTCACCTTTTTCTCCTCCCGTCCTGCAGGAATTGTGGCTGAGCCAGAGACGATGACTGCGGAGAGCACCGAATCCAACGGGCCCATGCGGGAGCCGGAGCAGGGGGGCCCCAAGGTGCCGGTGCCCCCCGTCCCACCGCGGCGCCGGGGCCGCCGCCTGCGGCGCAAGCCCCCGACGGAGCCCCCGCTGAAAGGGCAGCTCCGCATGCGCTCACCGGCGGGAGCGTTTGTCATGGTGGGCATCTCGGTGGTGCTGGTGGGCATGACCATTGCCGTGGTGGGCTACTGGCCTCACCGGGGACATGGGGGCACCGGGACCAGCGCGGGGAACACCAGTGTGGTGGGGGACATGAGGAGGGAGGTGGCGGCCGGGCACCACGTGCCCCACAGCGAGAAGCTGAAGCTGATCGGCCCCGTCATCATGGGCATCGGGCTCTTCATCTTCATCTGCGCCAACACGATCCTGTACGAGAACAGGGACATGGAGACCCGGCGGCTGATGCAGAAAGGGCTCTACGGCCTGGCAGTGGGGCTGCCTGAGGGGACCAGCCCCGAGGACGGGCACTGCCAGCATGGGGACAGCCAGCCCGTCCCCAAGGCCAACGCTGAGTGCGTGGAGGGCTGTTACCAGGTGGACTTGTCCTGCCAGCCCTGCCCCGGCCCTGGCAGCAAGTGGTCCGACTGCTACGGCCCCAACAGGCTCCAGACCATGGCCGAGTTCCTGCAGCACCCATCAGCTTCCCCCGCGGCCTCTCTCCACAGCCTCCGCTCCACCGAGGTCAACCTGAGCCTCCCGTGCCGCGCCGGAGCTGAGTCCCTCCTGTCCTCGGCCGTCAGGGCCCTGGCACTGCCCATCATCAAGCTCAACAACTGCTTGCTGGACGGGGCAGCGCGGGCGGCTGGCGGGAGGGCGGAGAGGGGCCCTGCTGAGCATCCCCCCAAAACACCACAGCTCTCCCGGGCTCCGCTCTCCATCGGCGACAGCACCGCGCCCTGCGGCCAGGACGGTGGTGGTGGTGATGGTGGTGGCAGTGGTGATGGTGGTGGCGGCCACATTGTCCTCAACATGGATGGCGGCTGTCCCGGCGCAGAGCCGCTGCTGGAGCTCAGCCCCGATGTGCACTTCCACACCCCAGGACACTCCAAATCCCTGGACCTTGGCCAGCCGGGGGTGCTGCTGGTGGCCCCCATCAAGGACCGTAAGAACCGGAGCTGGCCCCGGCTGGACCACGTCAGCCTGGTGGGCTACGCCAAACTGGAAAGTACTGGCGAGTCCTCGGACCGGCTGCTGGAGCCCAGCGAGCCCCCAAGCCGGGGTGAGCCCCGACCCAGTTCCTGGGTGGTGGGGATGGAGCAGGGCACGCAGGTCTGATGTCCCCAACACCTATGGGGACTGTAACAACATCCCAGTCCCTGATCCTGGCCCCCAGCACCCACCAGTGACCTCAAAACCCACATCCGGGGGCGTTTAGGGGTGGCGTTTTTAAGCCGATGCCAAGAGGGAGGTCCTGACCCTCTGCTCCTGGAGGAGGACTCACCTAGGGTGGGATGTCCTTCCCAGTGGATGCCCTTGGCCTTACAAGCCCTTCTCCTGGTGGCTTTTCTGGAGGAGTCCTCGCTTTGAGACCCCACACAAATTGTGGGATGGGGACACGGGGGCGGGTGAAGCCCCACCAGCCCCCACAGCACTTTATTTCAGCAAGGTTGGGGTGGGGAGATGCTTTGGGGGGTGGTGTCCCCTTGTCCAGCCTCAACCCACCGGAAAATTTGCTTGGCCAGAGCACGTAGGCCCAATGGGGCTATTAAATATTATCTGGATGCCATGTGGTCCTGCCTCGCCGCCTCCTATTGCCTGTGGGGTGCTGGGGAGGGGCAGCACCTGCTGCAGTGAGTCCAGAGGAGAAGGGATGCTCCATAACCAGCTGCTCAACATCCACAGGATGAGGTGATAAGCTCAAGGTCTGGGGTTTTTATGGAGAGAAGGGATGTAAAAGGTGCCCAGGGAGCTGCAGGCAGCGAGCCAGGTGCTGCTGCCCACCTGGGGTGCAGCAGTTCCGAGAGCATCTCTGTGGATCTGGATTTGTTTGTGCTGGTTTTTGGTGGGATGAAGGATGTGAAGGGGCAGAGAGGTGGGTGAGTGTTGGTGCTGGTTTTGCCAAGTCCTGTTTGGTGCCGTGGTGTTCCTTGGTGCCCGCTGGATGCAGAACAGGAGCTGTATGGGATAAGGCCAGAGAAGCAGGTTGGGCACTGGGGTGGATTACTGGAGAAAAGGGAGCTGGGGGTTCATCCATCCCTTCTTACTCCCTCCAGCTCTCTCTCGGGCAGGAGGAGCCCCGGGATGCTGGGGGTGTGGAAGGATGAATTGGAGTGATAGGACGAGGACAGCTCTGCTCTCCAGCAACTCGGGAGGCTTCAAAATGTCTGTGGCAGCCTAGATGGGATCTTTGCCTTTTGCCTTCCCAAACATCCCAGGGGCTGTTGGGATGGCTGAAATATGTTTTATCTGTATGAAATGTTTGGGGGGAGTTTATTCCTGTCTCTGCTTCTCCCTCTCTGGTCTGAAGTGAGCACAGAGTGTCAGACCTTGCAAACTTTGGGAACAACGTCCTTCTCTGGATCAAAACATCCCAGAAAAATCATTTGGAATTTGCCTTTTCTACCCCAGCCCCCTCTTTTCCCAAAAAACAACCCCCTACAGTGTTTTGGGTTTTTTTTTCTGCTTTACAAGGAAAAGCTGTGTCTGTTTCCAGTGCCAGCCCTCCCAGAGAGGTTGGGTACAGCTTCCCCCAGTGCAGGGAACAGAGATGGGACCGACAGCTGCAGTTTGGGGCCAGTTGCAACCCGAAGGATTCTCTGGGAGCGATACCAGCCCAAGCTCAGCTATTTATTTGGCTGCTTAATCTCAGCATTACTTAGGCACTGATTCAATGCAATAAACAGCAACAAGAGAAAGTCACCATCAGGGTCTGCCCCAGAGCAGCATCCCAAGGGAAGTGCCAGGAGGTTGTTTTTGTCCGAAAATAACTTTTTACTTGGGCTTAACCAGCTGCAGCCAGAGCTGATGCCGGGCGCTGGGCCATGCTTCAGGAACTGGCAGCAAGAAATTGGAGCTCAAAATGCCACAAGGAGCTGCACCAGAAGCTACTGGGGGCTTTTGTTTTCATTTTTTCCCTTCATTTTCTGGCTGAGGCTCAGTCCAGCCATGGGAAATGGCTGGATCACAGGGGAACCTGCTTGGACCGTGTGCCTGCACCAGCATCGTCCTCCTGCCCCATCCTCCTTCCCAGCTCAGCAGCATCCTCCAGGGGAGGCATTTCTGAGTCACATGGGGATCATTTCAAAATGCAAAGCAGCTTGATTGATTAATCTGGCAAGGGAAGACCTGTGCCTTCTCCAGGGAGAGCAGTATCTGTGCATCCCTCACCTTCAGCTCTGTCTGTGGACGTTTCCAGAGTGTTTGTGGGATTTTAGCAGTGCTGGTTTCAGCAGGTGGATGCCATGTATGCTGTCCTCACAGTGTGCTGGGAATAAACTGGGCAGGGATGAGGCTGGGTTAGAAACAGAAATTAAAAGAGAAAGTAAAAATATACACCCTGGATGGATCCCTCCGTTGACTGCTTGGCTGTGGAGCCGTGAAGTGGAACAATCCTGGAAGCCCTGGAGATCTCACACTTGCAGCCTGGGAAGGGCAGCGCTTGCTGGTACCTTCTGTCCTGCTCAGAACGGGCTGGATACACTCTGGATTAAATATCCAGCTGTTGTCACCCCCCCGGGGTATCCCACCCCAGGAGGTGGCCACTGCAGGAGGAGATTCCTACCAGCAGAAGGGGGATTTCATCAAAAACACTGGCAAGGAAAATTGGGGGATTGTCCCCAACACCAACACGTCCAGGCTGACGAGGATTGACCTCGGGGGTCCCTCGGACCAGAGGGTGGAGGTTGGAGAGACCAAAGGCATTGCAGTTACCCCCCACCACCAAGGGACCTCTCAGCTGGTGCGTGGCTACAGGACAGCTTAGTTTGGGCTAAAAATTGATAGAATGTGGAAAATGAATTGAGGGAACCACTGCCACAGGCTGTATGTGGGAGATGTGCCCTGGGGAGGTGCAGACCCTGCCAGTGGCTGTAAGAGGGTCTCTCATGCCCAGGGACACCAGCGGGTCTCCAGATTTGCTGCTGGGACACCTCTGTCCCCAGGGAGCACAGCAACCACAGCTGGGGACAATCACTTCCTGATCCTGCTCGGCTGTTGGCTGGTTTGCAGCCTTTTCTCCTCTTCTTCCTCCGCCTCCTCCTCCTCCTCCTCTCCCCGCAGTGAGGCAGGTCACAACCATGAATCTGCCTGGCCAGAGAGCCCTTCCTTAAGATTTAGGGTGTGTGGGAAGGCGAGGGCTCTGCTCCCAGCGCGCACTTGCAGTACAGCCAGCAGTGAGCGGTCCCGGCCGTAAATCTCCTGCCGAGGTGTCGAGGACGGTGTGAGCTGTGCTGGGTGAGTGGCTTTTGCCCCCCGTGGTTAAAGGGGAGCGGTGTGATGGGGGCGGGTGTGCTCCCCGGCTCTGTAACACCCTGGGCCCTTTCGGCAGGGGGCTGATCTTTGTTGCTTTATTTTTTAAAAGGGCAATAGTGCAATACAAAATGCCGGTCTGCATTAATGAACCAGCACTGAGCCAAAGGCACCCATCTTTCTAGTGCTTCCAGTACCCGAGGGAGCTGGAATGGGGCTGGAGCTGGGGTTTGGGAGTAGTTCCTTAATTATTTTTTTTCTTTTCTTCCCGTGGGTTTGGGGGTGTCCTGTACAGGCTCCCTGGCACCCCAGGGTCTGCACCTTAATCCTACTGTAGAAATGGGCTGAGCAATGTGGGATGGATCCCCCTGGGGCTGGTCCTGGGTCAAAAGCCAGAGTCCCCTCAGTGTTGTCAGTGTCCATGTGATGTGTCCTGACAGCCGGGCGCTGGCACGGGGCTGGAGCCCAAATCTCTGGGGCTTTGGCTTGGAGCCCATCAGGGACCACTGCCCATGCTGGAGGCAAAAAGCAAAAGATGCCCATGGATCTGTAGGAGTCCTGCAGTGGTGCTTCCCTGGGGGGTTGGGCACGCAGCAGGGGTGAATCCAAGGCCACTGACCCAGGTGCTGCGGGGCCTGACGTCACTCCCCACCCAGTTTTGGCTTTTCTTTTGTGCCTCAGTTTCCCCAGTGATGGAGCTCAGAGCTGATTTCAGTGTGTCCAACCTGGCCCATTGCCAACATAATTCCTCTTCGATCTTTCAGCCCTGTTTATCTCAGACCCTGAGATGAACAACGCTGAGCTCTCCCAGCTGGAAGTGATGGAGTCGCCCTGCTGCTGCCCAGCTCCCACAGCAATTCCCCCTGGAGCCCTGAGAGCAGCCCTGATCCGCCGGGAACACAACTGGCTGCTGAGCCCCCAAAATGGGAGGAACAGCCTAAAAATAGCCTGGGCTGGAACAAGCTGGGGACTGAATGGGAACTTTCTCCTCCTGGTGTGACAGCTGCTCCTCCAGGTTGAGTTCCGGGATGGGGAAAGAGGAAGGACCAGGGACGGGTGATGAAGGGAAGCGACTTTAGTGGCTTCTTCCTGAATGATGGGACCTCCAAGACAGAGTCATTGCCTTTGGTGTGGGATCTGGGGGCTGGAGCTGGTGCAGGGCCACCCAGGAGCACGGACTTGGCCCGCTGGGAGCTGCTGCCTCCTGCGCAGCCGGGACGAGGGGTTGGGGTTTTATTTATTTGCATCTGGATCGCCATGGTGTTTGTTTGCCTAATATTTTCCCTTGCTTGTAGCCAGGCAAAATGCCACAGGCAACATTGCCACACCCCCTCCTGCTCTGGCTGTGAGGGGGATAAAGGCACCCTGGGCTTGGGACGCCCACCCAGAGGGGCTGTAAGGGGGGAAACTTTAAGGAAAAGCCTTTCCAGTTTCCGGGGATGGCTGCAGACAGTGCAGGATCGCAGCTGAGCATCGAGGTGGGTGTTTGCTGTCCCTGCGCTTGCACCCTGGGGAAATGAGCTGAGGACACTTTTCCCCTGGGCATTTGGGATGGGGTTCCAGTGTCCCCTCTGCTGGGCTGTCCCTTCACTGGCAATGCCAACACTCCTGCCCAGCAAAGCGCCATGGTTTGGGGGAATGGACAATCTCTGGTGCCACTGATGTCCCTGCAGTGTGTCCAGGACAGGGATGTGCCAAGACACATTGGTGCAGCCCAGCACAATCCCATATTGTTGTCAGAGCTGGTAGCTGTGGGACAGACTGGGACCCGCAGGAGCCTGACAGAGCTTGGAGCTGCTCCCCAAGTGATGCTCAATAGGGCCAAGAGTGGGAGCAGGTGATGATGTCTTGGCCACTGAGCAGGGGACTGACACCCAAAGTGCAGCTGAGCAAAGAGACAAAGCCATTTCTTGGTTGGTTGTCCCCAGACGTGATGTTTTTGGGGCTGTGGTTCGTGCCCAGCCATGACCCCTCACACCAGTGCATTGTCTGAAGGTGCTGGGACCTCCCCAGGCCCCAGCTCCCCGGAACAGGGCTGGTTTTGGCGTGGCCCTGCTGGGGCTGGGGAGGGCAGGAGCCCGGGAGATAACGGGACATGGCTCTGCCGCAGAGCTGTGAGTCACGCTGCTGCGGCACTGATGGGAAAGCAGCTCGGTGGTGGCAGTTTCCCAACTCTACAGGGTCAGTTTCTGAGGCTCCTTGGTAATTCTGGCTTTACAGGACACTGAGATTTAATACTTGGAAGCAAACTGTCCAGGGTCAGGGTGGAAGAGATGATGGCTGTGTCTGGAGCAATTCAGTGCTTTTAGCACAACATGCCCTGTGCCACCCCTTCCCTTTCTGCCTGTTAGGGAAACTGAGGCACGGGGCAGTACCACAGCCAGCCCCCAGGCTGCCCCTGCCCCCAGGGAAGCTCTTCCCAGCCAATTTCCAGTCTCCAGTTGCGCTAAGTGGGCCAACTGGCTCTTGTTCTCGGTCAGGCTTGCAGCCAAGATGCCCTGTCAGCTTTTTGTACCTTATTTCTGTCCCTCCTAAAGCTGCTGCAGCCAGAAAAAAAAATGAAATAGGACTAAAATATCGATGGATTTGACATTTCCCCCCACTCCAGTTCAATCACACTCACTCAGGGCTGGGCAGCAGCTGCTGAGCACAGACCTCACCTGGGCTTGCCACAAATTCCGCAGCCCAAAGGGAGGTTTTATATCAAGTGATGCTGCTTTGGGGCAAACTTGGACTCTGGGAATTGCTTCTGGCCCATTTGGGGGGCTTTGGTCCCACATGTGACCACACTGGGAACTGTTTAAAGGGTCTGAATGCACCAAGAGCCCAGGGAAATGCTGGCCCAGGACTGGGAGAGCTTTGGCACCACTGTGGCTGCCTATGGGGGCTTTGGTTTAGGCTGGTAAAACCAGGCTAAGGAGGGAGGAAGGTGACAAGAAAGAAGAGAATTCAGCACCAGGGAGAGAGTTTTGTTTGAAAATTTATTGAAAAATGCAATACAAGAAGCAATACTGAACACTTAGGTCTGCCTAAATGCTACGGCAACTTTCCCTTTGATTCACTATGAAAATCCAAAATAACAGCTCCCATCGCTAGTTGATCTAGAAAGTTTTGCCAACTTTAAAAGTTCCTATTTTTATAAAGAGTGTAAACGCCTAGCCTAGACAATTCACAATGGCCTTAAAAAATTTTACAAAGCTCCTTCATCTTCTCAACTAAATTATTTATTTTTTTTTTTTTACAAGTTTCATCTCTAAGGCTGGGACACTACCACCTCTTAAGGTAATTGTACAATTAGGAAAATCAGCAAACCACAGTTTATTAAAACCAGAAATCAGTCAGTCCTTTGCTAACACATCTCTGTTGGTCAGGGATTGCTACTGGGCAACCGGAGCTGCCATTCCAGTTTAATGGAGGAGAACAGGAGCTCCTTGCCTTCCTTGCTATAAAAACATTCATTCATATATAAATAGCTTCCATATAATGTATATTATACAATCAAGACAGTCTCTGGGTGAATTTGTGGAGTGGGAAGAGCTGGGAACATTCATATAAATAGACCTTAGCTGGTTTGTCCCTAGAGCTGACACAGCATGCTCAGAGCCAAGGATTTTAAATCCCACCAGAGGTGGAAGGGGAGTGGGCAGCCCCACCACGGCCTTGGATGAGGGTGAGAGAAGCTTCTTCTGCTTTTAACTTGTATCTTCTTCCCAGGCTCCTGTCCAGCTCCTGGGCTCGGGCACCGTGTTGGCGGGAGCAGGGCTGGAAACCCCTGAGGTCAGACAGCAGGTGATGGCAAAGGGCACAGGAGGCCATGCCTTGTTTAAATTACTCCAGGAGAAGCAAGACCTCAGCAGGGGGAAGTGTGAGAATGGACAACCTGGAAACAGCCACCCAAAATCCAGGGAAAAAACAGAAACAGGGTTATTCTAGTCTATGGGCCCTTTAACAAGGGATGTCCGCAGCCACAGTGAGCACATCCTTTTGGAAAGGAACCACCTCTCCCAGCAGCAGGTTTCTCACCCCAGAAATCCCCTGCTTTGTCCCACTTATCGTGCTCAGGGCATGGGACACCCCAGGGGAACACCCAGGGACCACATTCCCCTAAATTCTCCTGACAGCCAAGTGCCTTCAAGTGCTATGGACAAACTTAATTTATCACGCTGGCTCTGCCTGGTAAAGCCCAGAAATCCTCTCAGCCACTGCTCCACGTGCCCCTTCACTCCTCAGGTGGCTGTTGAGAAGGAAGGACTGAGTGGCAAAAAACTCAATTTGCAGGAAAAGGACAGTGCAAGAGGGTGCTCAGCACGACAGGTGTTTAAGGCAAGCATTACCTGACTAAGTTGAGAACAGCAAAGACACAGACCCCTTCCAGGGTCTGCCTGGCAGAATAAGGAAGGAAAGGGCTTTTCAGACATGGCTAGAAAGACTTAATCTCTACACTACAACTGTGGAGCCCAGAACTCCCTAAATCCCCAGAGCACGCTGCCCTGAGGAAGGCAGAGCATCCCAGGAGGGGACCCTGCACCCAGAGCAGCCCAGAGGCAGCTCTTGAGGCTAAGCAGGACCCAGGGCCAGCAAGGCTCAAACAGAGCCAAAATCCAGCAGCTCCAGCAGAGTCTCCAATCAATACTGACAGCTTAATTAAAACTGCACCTGATGCTGAGAAGCTGCACCAGCCCCAGTGCAGTTCCAGGGCTGTTTGCAGCTACACAGTGGAGTTGTTGCAGCCTGAGCCAAATCCAGTGACTTCTGGAATACATTATTCAAATTTAAAACTGGAGAGCTTTTTTCTTTGTTGCCATTTTCTTCCCATCCTCACCTGAGGAGCAGAGCACTCCCTGCCCTCAGCTACCACTGTGCCACACCATATATATATATACATTAAAAAAAAAAATTAAAAATCACAACCTCAAGTGGACTGAAGTGTTCACAAGTGTCTGGGCAGACTCTTTACAGAGCTTGGTTGGTTTTTTGCTTCTTGAATCTTGAATTTAAAAGCTGGAAGGACAAACCAGGCAAGACCATTCCCACGAAGCTGAGAGAGCAGCAGTGGGAGCACATCCAGCCCCTGAAATCATGTTTTTGCATCACCCTGGGGGTCTGTAAGCTCAGCCTCAAGATTCAATCACCCTGATATTTCATTCCAGCAAGGGGGTCATGAAGCCAAATCCAGGCCCACAGGCCAGCGTGGAAGAGGGAATGTCAGCACTTCCCTTGTGGTTTGGCTCTATCACAACCAGCAACACCTGACGCCTCCTAAAATTCCTCATTCAGCCTCTCCAAATACAGCTTGCAGGCCTAGGAAGGATTGTCTAAAGGAGTTTAAATTAAATGATAGTAGGATACACGCTCTGGGAAATGGGTAACGTGTTCAGCTTTAAATAGCACTGTGAGGGCAGGGAAAAAACCCAACCCATGACTTACAAAAAAAAAACCCTCCCTAATTTAAAAATCATGAACACAAACAAGTGAAAAACTATGACACTGAAAAACTCAGTTCCTGTGAATGCTGCATAAGCCTACCTTAATAGCATCCCGAGTCCAAACACCTTAAACACACACTTCTAAGGGCTTTTTAATTTAATGGCATCTAGAAAACACAAACAGGTGGGGAGCACTTGGCAGAGACACACGGGAAGAAGGCGAGATGCTATCACAGTCCTCTTAAAGCTCTAAAATTCACAGTATAAGATACTTGAAGCAACTTCCAGTATTCCTTAAATCTAGTCAACTATTCAGATGTGTGCATAGGCTACACCACAAAACCCTACTGTGATCACACGTCAGGGCTGGAACCCAGCGGGGAGGGAGCTCGAAGCAGCCCAGGGGGCACAGCGGGGCTGGAGCTCCCCAGAGTTACAAAAATAATCCAGAGGCAATCGGAAATGCTGCACAAAGTCTGACTCTTTAAACTGACTCTCCTGGCAGGAGGACCCATGGCTTTGTGAAGGCGCGTATGGATCCCGCTCTGGGAATATGCACGGATACAGCTCCGTCATCCCTGCTGAGGCAGAGGGAATACAGGTTAAAACAGGGAGCCCTGGAGCCCTGCGAGGTGGGATTCTGTGCCTGAAGAGGCTTTGCGTGAGAGGGAATGCAAAATTGAAAACCTGTAAAAAATATTCAGTACAGTTAGAAATATGGCATATTTCTGTCACAAGAGATATAAAAAAAAAACCCAACAACAACAAAACAAAACCCTATATCCAATAGGATCCAGTGGAGTCTGGAAAAATCCCAAGTAAAATGTCAAAGCGCAATTCTTAATAAATGATATGAATGTCTCTGAGTGTCAAGTCTGAAATCCGAGGTCTTTGTGCTCCAGGTAGTTGCTTGGTAGTTTTGCTGGGGTTCTTTTTCCTGGTGTTGTGGCTGGCAGGAACATTTCCTATCAAGAGAGGAACAGGGTAAGTTACAGCTACCACCAGCAGCTTGCTGCGAGAGACAGGAATCTGCCTCCCTGAAGTGGATGGGAACTGAATGCAGGTGAGTTACCACCAATGGCAGGTGAGAAGTGCCTGAAGGGGCTCCAGGAGAGCTGGAGAAGGACTTGGGACAAGGGCCTGGAGCAACAGGACAAGGAGGAATGCCTTCCCACTGCCCGAGGGCAGGGTTAGATGGGATATTGGGAAGGAATCCTTCCCTGTGAGAGTGGGGAGGCCCTGGCACAGGGTGCTCAGAGAAGTTGTGGCTGCCCCATCCCTGAAAGTGTCCAAGGCCAGGTTGGATGGGGCTTGGAGCATCCCAGCACATCGCGGATGTCTGGGAAGGGAAACATCCTTCCCACATCCTGGGAAAGCCTCATGGCAGGAGCTGTGTAGCTTTTAACCCATTTTGGCTCATTTCCACAGGATTAGTCTGTCTGTGACTGCCTCATCAGCCACCATGGGTCTAACAGGAACAGCCTGAGCAGGACTCAGCAGAGAGCAATGATCATTTTACTTCAACTCTGACCCTGTTTACCCAAATCTCATGTGCACAGAGATCAGTCACCCCCTGCCCCCACCTGAGGGGGCCTCTCTACTCACACAGCCCGGCTACTCCTCTGCAATCTCTGTCTCCTGGTGCACAACCACTTTGGTCACCGACATGTCTGGGTGCTGCTCCTTGGCAGCCTTGATCGCCTGTGCCAGGACCTGCAGGACAGCATGGGAGAGCACGGGTTAGAGCGTGTCAGAGCGTGTCAGAGCATGGCACCCACCATCCCCAAGGGCACAAGAACCTGCTTCTAACTCTAGGGTGTGAAAAAGAAAAGTGGATGCTCTTCACAGAATTACAGAAGATACCAAGCTGGAAGGGACCCCCAGGGATCATCCAGTGCAGCCCCTGGCCCTGCCCAGACACCCCAAATCCCGCCCTGGGCATCCCTGGCAGCGCTGCCCAAACGCTCCTGGAGCTCTGGCAGCCTCGGGGCTGTGCCCATTCCCTGGGGAGCCTGGGCAGTGCCCAGCCCCCTCTGGGGGAAGAACCTTTCCCTGATCTCCAGCCTGAGCCTGCCCTGGCCCAGCTCCAGCCGTTCCCTGGGTGCTGTCCCTGTCCCAGGGAGCAGAGATCGGAGCTGCCCCTGGGGAGGAGCTGCAGCCCCTGCTGAGCTCTGCCCTCAGTGTCCTCTGCTCCAGCTGGACACACCAAGTGCCCTCAGTCACCCCCTGTATGGCCCCTCCTGACCCTTCACCATCTCCACAGCCTCCTTTGGAATCTCTCTAATTGTTTTAGGTCTTAAATTGTGGTGCCCAAAACTGCCCTCAGGACTTCAGCCACACACTTTGGTGACTTCTGGTGCTATTACATTATTTCTGAGGAAAAGCACTATTTGAAGAATACTCCCCATCTCTCCATTGCCCCATGGCAGAAGATGGGTGAGAGCAATTAAGCATAACCTGCTTATTCTTCCAGCAAGTGTGACAGGCACATTTCAGGCATCTCAGATATTTTCTGTTGGAGTTAATAAACTAGATCTTGTCATAAGAATATTTTCCACCCCCATGATACTTGCGACTAAATTTAAATTCAAAGTATAATTCTCTGATGACAAAATCATCACTTCCAACACACGCAAGAGGCCAATGAGGCTGAGTCATCAGAAAGGTTTCATATAAAGCCAAAGAGATGTAACACAGGTGCTGAGTGCTCTGAAATGACTTCTGGCACTATAGAGTAGCAATAGTGTTCAAAGTTATGGGAAAATGAATGCAGATCAGCCAGATGTCAAGGAAAACTTTTATTTCACATTTTTATGGATTTTTAAAAAAACCCCTACAACTGTCCAAAACAATTCTGGAATCAAAACTTTGCTGCCAACACCAGTTTCAGAACAGAATTCAGCTTTGCTGGCTCAGCTGCATAATGTCAAAAAGGAATTTATTACTGATACAGAATCATGGAATGGCTTGGTTGGGCGTAGACCTAAAACCTCATCCCATTCCACCCGCTGCCACGGGCAGGGACACATTCCACTAGACCTGGCTGCTCCAAGCCCTGTCCAACCTGGCCTTGAACACTTCTAGGGATGAAGCAGCCACAATTTATAAAAAGATGAAGTTTTGTTTCTACCCCAGTTAAGATTTCCCTGGGTCATTTTTTTGGTGACACTTTCTTTGAACAGGCAGCCTGACGGATTTTTGCCAGCTCTGGGAAACTCTTTTGGATCATATCCACACTCCTACCTGGTCATGGTCTACATCTGCATCTCCTGTGATGACAATCCTCTTCTCAATCCGTGTCTCTGAAATGCCACCTTTCACAGTCTAGAACAGAAGGAAAAGCCGCTGTTAAGTGTAGAAGTGCAGAGGAGTTTGAGCTCACTGGTATCCAAAGACGGTATCCAAAAATAGTGTCACCAAATAGTGCCGTTTGTACCCAGCATTAGAGTCACAGGGGAAACTGCTGCTGCTCAAGGAAAAACTGTCAAAGAGTCATTTTTTATAGCTGAGCCAGGGAAGAGCTTTTCCTCACAGTACAGCTCTCCCTGCTGTCCCACAGGACAGAGTCCAGAGTGCGCTGCAATTAATGCACAGTCCACAGACTTAACACAGGCAAAACTGAACCCCTCGTGCTTTGCCCCAGGTACTTATCATGTATTTGAAAGGACCTTCCAAAAGCTTTTTTCCTCTTATTCATCCCTGCCCATCTCTCTTCAGGTTGTTGTTTGAATTGGTGTTTTGTGGTGCTTCCTGGTGTTACCTTGGTGATCTGGGTGGTGGTGGTGCTGCTGGTGGTTTCCGAGGTGATGGTCTGGGCAGTCAGCAGGATGCCAGGGTCTAAATCCCCATTGCCACCGTCTGTCTGTGGGACACAAGGACAGGCTCTGAGCAGTGGGGAGAGAAGCAGGGGCTCCACATCACCAGAGCCAGACAGGACAACCTGAGGACAGAACCTCCATTGTGCACCGCAAGACACAAGTCAGCCTGTGCCTAGGTGCACAAGAGCTCGGCAGGTCTCTGAAAGCTCTAAGTCCCAGTGCTTTAAGGTTGGAAAAGCACAGATCCTGCAGGAAGAACCTGTGACACTCCTCAGACCAGGAGGGCTGGGATGTACACAAATCTGGGCACACTGCTGGCCCTGCAGTGCTGGTCATACCATCCATGCCTGAACCATGACGGGAGACCAGCGCAGGTGGATCCCAAATTCCACCTGCCTGTATCCATGGAGACCAACAAAGCCAAGAGCACAACCTGATTCAGAAGGTATTTGTCACCCTTCCTCCCTCCCAACAACACCTTGCACATCCCTCACTTTATGCTCTGCAGAAGCAAAGAACATCCAGACATTTGCTGAAACAGCAATAACTTTCAGAGCTGATTCTTGATCTCATCCTGCCTGACTCGACTGCTCAAGGTCTGCCAAAAATCCCAAACTAAGTCATCCTGGCCACCTCATCCTGGCCGTGCTGTCCGTGTGCCCACTGGGCAGCATCCTCACTCAGCACTGGGACAATATCTGGAATTACCACAAGGTGGGACCATTTTCCACAGTCTGGAAGAGATCTCATGGCACATCATACCGTGCATGCACGGCCAAATGACCCCAGCCCTGGAGATCACTTTTCCTTTCCATTTCCCAGTTAGAGCAAAACTCCTCTATTCACCTACTCACTTGCTGAAAGCCAGGGCAATGCTCACCACCACTGTCTGAGCCATCTCTCTGATCCTGCAGTTGGGAGGATGCTGAGCAGCCAGAGATTCCTTAGGAATCCCAAATTATACAATCACGAGATTCCTGCATCCATAACGACATCCCACAGTCACTTCACTGCAACAGCAGAGCATAGGCTGCTGCTGACAACCACAGTGATGGCACAGCCAAGCTGATACAGGCTCCAAAATCTCAAATACATAAATAAAGGCTGAGAGAGAGGGGGGTGTCCAGCCTGGAGAAGAGAAGGGTCCAGGAGACCTTAGAGCCCTTCCAGTGCCTGAAGGGGCTCCAGGAGAGCTGGAGAGGGACCGGGGACAAGGCATGGAGGGACAGGACACAGGGAATGGCTTCCCATTGCCAGAGGGCAGGGCTGGATGGGATATTGGGAAGGAATCCTTCCCTCTGAGGGTGGGGAGGCCCTGGCACAGGGTGCCCAGAGCAGCTGTGGCTGCCCCATTCCTGGAAGTGTCCAAGGTTGGACAGGGCTTGGAGCAGCCTGGGATAGTGGAAGGTGTCCCTGCCCACGGCAGGGGGCTGGAACTGGGTGAACTCTTAGGTTCCTTCCATCCCAAATCATCCTGTGATTCTGTGATTAAAACCTGTTTTAGACTGAGGATTAATTTTAACCTCAGCAATAAATCCATACCTGCATATCCTGATATTGCTCCACTAACATTTTTACTTTCCAATCACCACATACCCACTCACGTTGCATTTTATACAAAACATTTGGTGTTTAACAACCATTTCAATCTTGAAACCTAAGGATGACCAAATAATTTATAAACCAAGTTCTGAAGAGGCATAAACAGCCTTTTCAGGGGAGCTGGGAAAACAAGGCATCTCTTGCAGAAAAAAGGCCAACTCAGGCTAACTCTGTACAGACAAATCCATATCCTGAAGCCACCAGTGGCTGAAGATAAATTCTGAAGATAAATTCTGTTTGAAAGCACATCTTGAAAAAATAATTACTCTTCAGGGATAGCAAAACCACTGCTCCTCTAAAAATACCAGATGAACCTCGAAATAGTGTCCACAGCATCAGTTAATGCCTGTGCTGCACTCAGATGTGTGGAGAAAGGCAGGTGCTGCTGTCTCATTCTGAGGATTTGGAAACAGAACATTTACTTGAGTTTAATTAAGCCCCAGGAAAATTTATCAGAACACGCGTTACCTGTGCAGCTTCGTAGGTGATGGTCTTTGTCTCTGTGTGGACAATGGGGACTTCTTTTGTGGGAATTTCGCTTTTGACGGCGCTGGACACGTCAGAGATGGTGACAGTCTGTGTCTTCACTAGCGGGGGCTGTGAGACAGGGTTAAAAACATCTTGTAAGCACCCAGTTCCCATCTCCACATCCTGACTGGGCTGTTCTGACACTGATCTGATAAAAGCACTGTGAGAACCAAGGTCAGCCTGGAAATCTTTGGGTTTAAGTCTCTGGAACGACACGCTGGTCTGAGGGCAGAGATCAGGCGTGAGGATTAGACAGGCAGCAAAATCCTCCAGCCCTTCCCCACACCGTGGACTCTGGTCAGCCCAAACCAGGCATTAAGGGTTTAACGGGTGTGTCACAACACCACAGACGCTGTCGCCACTGATTCTTAACTTTCTAACTACCAGAAGCTCATTGCCAGCTGCCAGGAGATGACCCTCATCTGCTGATGCCAATGTCAGGATTAACACCAACCCTGGGCACACAAAGACTTGATCACAGCTGAGCAGCTTTATCCTGACCTCAAGAGCAACACTGTGTTATTCAAAATCCTCATCAGATCTTTAACTTTTATTAAATCAATGTCAGATAAAACAGAAAGAAAAATAAGGGTGGGGAGAAATCAGTTGTTCCACCACCTGATGATTATCCAGAAGACAGAGTTAGTTCAGAACCAGTGCTTCCCCAGAGGGCTCAGTTTCTGCCACCATCCCCAACCCTGCCAGATGCCACCATGACCATTAGGGGGGAAACGGGCATCAACTGAACCAAAAGCAACATCAACACTGGAGCAGGCAAAAATCCCTCCCACAGAGGGAAGCCCAAAGGGGGCATTGAAACACACTGGACAGCACCTCAAATTTGCTCTGCTGTGCTGAGGGTCAGCTGCCAGTCCAGCCTGAGCCAGCAAAATCCTTAAGGAGCTAAAATTACACAGCTTTTGAGCCTAAATATTGCCTTTTCGTGGGAATGCCACAGGATGCTTCAATACAAGAAGTGCAAAGGGCATTGCACTGTGGCGATTGTATTTCATGCAAAGATAAATTGAGAGGGACTCATATTTAATGCAAAGACAAATTGACAGTGGCTCATACTTAATTCAAAGATAAATTAAGAGGGGCTTATTGCACTGACTGCGGGAGATTCACCAGCTCATTGGCTCCAAGCACGAGTCCAAGCCACGCAAACCCAACTCCTCTGCGGGTCTGTGGCATCTGCTTGCTGCAGTGTTTGGGTTCCCACTCCAGAGGCAGCCGAGGCGTGGGGTGCAGGAGCTGGGCTCACTACCTGGAAGCAGCGAATGAGCTCCGGCAGCCTGTTAGGAGCATCTGGGTTGGGACACTCGCCACGTGGCTTTCTAAAGGCAAAGCTGTCTTCACCATCCTCTGCCACCTCCTCCTCCTCTCCTCCCCAGGGCTGCCCGGGAAGTGCGGCAGGGCTGGGGGGAGGCTCCAGCTCAGAGAGCTCCGAGTCCTTCTCCACATCCACACAAACCCCCTGTCCACATGTCAGGTCCTCCTCGCTGGCGGAGAGGCTGGGAACCGCCTCCTCCTGCTCCTCCTCCTCTTTCTCCTCCTTGCTGCTTAGGGAGGAAGCACCGAAGTGCCAGCTGGGAGAAGGCTGTGAGGCGAGTGGCACTGGAGTCTCACTAAAAACTACCGACTGCTTTGAGCCCTCCCACGCAAGGCCAGCGTTAAAACTGCTCCACTCTGCCACTGCAGCCACATCCTCTCGGGAGAGAAAGTCACTCATTTTCTAAAAAGAAATGGATACACAAAAAAGGCCAGGGAGAGAAAGAGAGCAGCGAGTTAGGGAGAGCAGGAGGTCAGAAGGCATCAAGGCAAAACATCAGGTTCTTATCATATATCACATCTCCAGTAACACATGCAACAGTGGGCTTGGACACTGGAAAACCTCTGTGCTATGTGATGTACCCAGTGCTTTACTGACACGGCCTTCCTGGTACATTAACAATCCAATCTCCTAAATATTAAGGAGTTAATATGAAAACAACTCTCTGCACCTAGAGGAAAAGCCACCACTAAGCACTTTTTGCTCAGTTTGGAATAATTTCAGTGTATCAAGTGGGGACTTGCACACATCCAAAACTTCCATGGGCAACAAAACCCACCCACTAATCCAAAACCATCCCAATTCTGCTTTTAACTCCTTGAAACTGTTGCCGCACTTTCTAACAAGATTCCCTGGGCAACCAAAAAACTGTAATTTGTGCTTGAAATGTGAGGCCTGAAGCCTGTGGGTTATTTGGTATGATTCATGTTTTACACATCAGAGGCTTTCACTTTGACTGACCTCCTCGAATGGTACAGCTCAATGGTAGGGTAAGAGCAGGAGCCGCTTTATGTAGGAACAAATAGATGCCTTTTTTAGGACCATTTCAAGAAATTACTCTTCCCACATTTCTCATGGGTATTTTTCAGTTCTCTGCTTCTTTATGTTGCAGACAGATTAGCTGTAAGATTTCTATCCATTAGAATTTCCAGCCTCTTGTGCTTCTCTTAAGTTGTTGGGATATTGCTTAGCAAAATGCATTTAATAGGAGCGGTGTTCCTCCACTAGGAATGTGGAGGAGCACCTCCACTGCTCCACTAATAATATGCTCCTCCAAAGGAATATTTAAGGGGAGACCTCAAGGCAGTTTGCAGCTTTCTCCCAAGGGGCAGCTCCGATCTCTGCTCCCTGAGACAGGGACAGCACCCAGGGAACGACTGGAGCTGGGCCAGGGCAGGCTCAGGCTGGAGAGCAGGGAAAGGTTCTTCCCCCAGAGGGTGCTGGGCACTGCCCAGGCTCCCCAGGGAATGGGCACGGCCCCAAGGCTGCCAGAGCTCCAGGAGCGTTTGGACAGCGCTGCCAGGGATGCCCAGGGTGGGGTTGTTGGGGTGTCTGTGCAGGGCCAGGAGCTGGATCAGTGATCCCTGGGGGTCCCTTCCCACTCAGGATATTCTACAATATCATATCCAGATCCCACCCTCATTTCCTAACACAAGACTCTACATTGCAATATTCCACAAATCAGAACATGAATGGAGTTATCAGTTGTGTACAGCCATGTCTTGTTGTTGGCTTAAAACTTGAATTTATGTACTGCCAATATCCTGATCTTCCCTTAATTATAGATGCTAAACCTTGCAAATTACCCATGGGACCTTGAGAAGACACAGCTCATCTTCTGGGGTTTAATGGAACATGCCTTAGGAGTGAGATTTCCTTACGTAAGAGCTGGGGCTCTACTCAGCCAAGAGGAGAATCACAGATAAAACAAAGCAGATTAAGCAGCTACACAAACACTGATGTATTTATGAGGCAAAAATCTGTATACAGTCAAAACAACCTCCCAGTTCCCTTTCACAGACAGAGAAAATAATTTGCATTTTGGAAGCATCTTGTATGACAGATGCATAGAGGAAGGGAGAGCTGGAATGGAGCCTGTGCTGTGCGTATACTGGTCACCAGTAGAGCCAAGTGCAGCAGCAAACATGCAAGCTGGAAAGACAGAATGAAATCCTGATAAGATCAACTGATTAGAAGCACTTTTTGCCTTGCCTTCCTATTCCACTCATAAGAAGATAAACTAATGAGAAGGTATTTGTTTCTAGATAAAATCATCTATGTAAAACTCCCCCGTAGGAATTTCAGCATCTGTTACAAATTCTGATCTTATCAAGATTTGTTTTAAATTGCAAATGCCAAAGCATCCCTATGTTTAGGGCTCAGATTTGCAGAGTTCCAAGCTCACCTTGAGACCCAGGAAACCTGAGAGGTGCCTGGACTGCCCAACTACTCATTTCCAGGGACACAGCCCCAAACCAGCGAGGCCTAAATCAAGCATGAAGCAGCCAAACACAGAGTAAATTAAATACAGGACAGGATGCAATGCCCCAGAAGAAACAAACTGACCCAGACATGAATGCAACTAAAGCATCACCCTCGAAATACAAATCTCTGTGCCCCTGAGGATACAGCTGAAGCGTTGCAATGTAAAGTGATACACAAAAATTCAGACTGGGGATAAATTAATAACAGGCTTAATTGCATGTTCGATACTAGTAGCCAAAAGGATTTATTTTTCTCGAAAAGTGGTTTTGTATAAATTGGTTTGCCTGCATTTTTTCAAGACCTTGCTGTTTTGGATCAGGATCTATTTGTATGACCCAGCTGCCCTGTGCTGTCAGAGTGGATGTTTTTTTCAGGCTGCTGCCTCTCTCTGCTGAATATTCCATTACTCCCACCCCAAATCAGACTACTATCCTGCAGAAAACTTAAGGAGTGCTAAAATGATGTCAACTGACAGTTACTATTTAATAAAAATTGCTAAAACCAAGATGTTATAGTGCACAGTAACTCCCTACAACCACCACATGAAATGCTAGGAATCCCAGCTGGTTAATACTTCCCAGCCCTGTTTTTTGCCAGCATGGCAGTGGAATTGTTGACACTGTTATTAGGTTATCCCCAGACAAGGATCCACAGAAGCTCACAGGCTCAGAGTGACTGTCTAGGGATGCACAAGGAGATGATGTTGCTTTTGCAGCAAACCACACTCACCAGAGAGCGCTCCCAGATCAACTGATGCTCAATCTCACAGCTGGCAAAGCACTTGGGTAAAAAGTATTATAAAGCAGAAAACAAGAGATCCTTATTTTACAATACCCACCGTTGCCTTACAGAACTGCTTTGCCTTAAGGTAGAAATTAAAAAAGTTTAGAAGCTGTTCAACACACCCTGGCATTGAAAAGGATGGACATCACCTATGGATTTGTGGTTTTCAATGGATTTTTTCATTGCCTTTGACCTGATCACAACATCCTGACCAGTCTACTCAGATGGCAGAAGGATAAAAGAGATTTTGACCAAAATTAAAAGTAATGCTAGAAAAGACACAGCATGCTCAAAGCTTCAAAAGATTAAATTCTGTCATGAACAAGAATCCAATATATTACACAACACACAGCAACCACCTCCAATCACTGCATCGATGACTTGGCAACATGAAACAACCTCAAGATCAAGACTTAAATTATCAAAATTAAGTCACTGGGCAATATGATTCCTCTGCCCACCCCGACTGGTCCCCTTCCCATCCCTTTTGTGGGACAGGTACTCTCGCATGAAGGGCTTTTTATTCCAAAATCCCTCTGCAGAGCACAAAGCAGTGGCATTGTAAGAGCTGCCTTAGTGCAGCAGCAGCAGCAGGTGAAAAGAGGGGGAAAAGCCAGGGTTTATAAATGCCACCAATTTTGTGCTGCTCATTCCACTTCCCTCATTCCATAAATGAAGTTACAGCTCTGCCTTGGTGCCAGGCTCATCTCAGAGACCAGCAGCACGAGCAGCCAGATCTGCCTTCCTGTGATCACTCGTGACAGCACAGAACGGGCCAAATGGTTAATCCAAAAGTAAATAATCTCACAAAACTTGGGAGTTAAAATTGACTCTTGACACAGCCTCAAAACACAACCTGAGCTTCAACCAGCCAAAACCTACCAGAAGCTCGTGTTGTATCACTGAGCTGAGGAATGGTGGTTCATTAGGAATGTGGTTCCTCCACTTACAAAACCCAAAAAGAGCATTTTTGTCCCCAGATTAACACACCAGGTGGGACAGAGGCTCTTGTAGCTGAGCTGTGCAGGACCTGCCTCACTTCTGCTCTCAGAACAACTTTCTGCAATTGATTTTTCCTACCCTTCAGTCTCCGAAGCGAAGAGGGAGAAGGTGTTAGAGTGACATTAAGCATTTGGTAAAGGGCTCCTGCAAACAAAGCCTGTCAAACCAAGCTGGATTTAATCCTCAATTGAATTATTCTGGTCAGTTTGAGAGCTCAGAGCTGCAGCCTTGTGTGCTCCCTCTCCCAGGAGCACCAAACCCACACCCAAGAGTGTCCAGCAGACCCAAAACCCTGAACGCCACCAGCAGTTACCCACGGTCTGATGGCTCCTGCTTTGAGAAAGGAATACTGAAGGTTAGTCCAAGGAAGTCATTAACACAGGTCATATACAGCTTTCTCGGTTAATAAGCAGTGGAAAGAAAGATCTGATTTGCAATAACATTTATTAATGATAAATGTACATATTTACAAAGAAAAATCTGAGAAAAAATACAAAACCAAAAAAGTGTTCCAAAAGAGAGCATTTTTGGTAAAAAAGAAAGTGTTTCTAGTCCCCACAGACTGATCCAACAGGACTGTCTACCATTGCTAAAAGATCCCAAAGGGGCCCAAACCACGGCCGGTCCTTCCCTCCAGCCTCACAAACCACAACAGATGCAAACAAGAGACACAAGAGGAACCACCTCTGTCAGGTTCTCCAGTATCACCCACTAATAAGTACAGACCAAGGAGTTTCTGCATGAATCCATAACCCTTTTTTGGGCTGAATTTATCCAGAAAGCTTCTTCTCTCATTCTGTAGGCCAGAACAGGCACCATCAACTCATGACAAGATAAAAAGAAAACCCAATAAACCAGGGGAACAATTCTCAGAGTGACAAATTACTGACACTGATATGAAGTGAAAGACACTTTGCCTATAACCATTAGGATCTGGACTTGATGACCCTTGTGGGTCCCTTCCAACTCAGGATATTTCATGATTCCATGATAACCTTCCCAGGAGCCCACGGTACAGCCAAGCCTCATTCCTCCAAACACAAACTACGTCCCTTGGTGCTGAGGAAATCCATGTCTCCTGATTATTTCAGGATAGGAGGGAAATATGGAATGCCTACTCTTTAGGGTCATCACTAGTTACTGGACAAACCACAAGGGAGGGGAGCTGGTCTTGGCTGAACACCGTGCCCTGACTGAGCTGCCCATGGAGAGTCCTCAGCTTACCTTCTATCACTCCCCGAGTGAGGCAGGATGTGGGAGGAGATGCAGCCAACACACCCTCATTTATCTGCTCCCTTTTAGCAGTTGAAAAAGAAGAAGGGGTGTTATTTTACAGCAATGAACACCTCCAGTATCATCATACACAGAGCCCCACACCCAGCACAGCCTTGGAGCTGAATCCGAGTTCAATTGGCTCTGGCACATCTGCTGCTTCAAAATACTGGTGCCCACCTTTTCCTAAAGCAAGAAAGCCTAAGAAACTCCTGTATGTTTTAGGTGGTGTTCGGAAGAGCTGGAGTCCAGGTAAGGAGATTCAGGAAGTGAGCGTGGAGCAAACCGTCGAAATAGCAATGGGGAGCACTGAACCCCCAACAGCTCCCAGTGGGATCCTACACATGAGCATCAAAGAGCTGAGTGACCACACCACAAAACACTGGGCAAAACTGCTGGCAGACTTATCCTGCCTATGTCACCAGCGTGCCAGTCACCAGAATGCCATTTTCTGCAGCAGGTCACATTGAAAAACTAGGATTTCTCATGCCAACCTGGGTGAGGTTACATGCTGCAGACATTTCCAGCTTCCCTGCAGGAGGGATAACTCAGCTCTCCATCACTCACAGCATGGCACTGCACCAGCCAAGCTGAACAGGGTGTGTGAATCCCTGTGTTAATGGGTGCCAGTGTCGGGGCAGGCGGCCAGGAGCTGCTGGTGTTCCCAGCAAGTTTGTTCCTGAGGAAAATAGGAGGGAAGTACATGTATTGGTTCCTTTATAGATCCCCTGAGATCTCAGCCCCTCTCAGCACTAGAGTCAATCAGCTCTCCCTGTGCACAGGGATGACAGCAGGACTCACAAAATCCTCCTCTCAGTGCTGCATCCTGCGCTGACATCGCAGGAAAAGGGGGAAACCACAGCACCTAGGTGTCAGAGATATGGAATGTGCACAAACGGGACACAGAATGCGCAGGAAGGAGACCTTACGTGGATGACTATGGACTGTCACTCCCTCTGTATTACAAACAAACAGGAAAGAAAGCAGAGGTGTGACTGGGAAAGGGGCTGTAGCCCCAAGGGCATTGGACAGATGAGGTTTCTGTTCCTGGTAAGTTATAGGTTTCCTCTGTCAGGAGGGATCATATCTACCTGGATAAATATGGATAACTGGCCTCTAAACTGCCAGGGAAATAGAAAGCATTTGTTCAATTTCTTTATACTCTGCAATGATAATTGCTATATAAATCCCAAAAATGTTCCTGAGCATTCTCAGAGTGTAAAGTTTCCAAGGTTTTTTGCTGATGACAACCAGCCTTATCTGAAGATTAAAAAAGAGAGAAAGAGACCATTTGAATTAAAGAGTTACACCATTGAGTTGAGGTGACAGAGCCCATCTTTTACCCTGCTGGGATGAGACACCCTGAGCACTCTGGTCTAACATTGCTCTGCGCAAAGAGTTTTAGACTTCGGGTCCTCTGGAAATGGGTGACAGAGCTACAGAAACCATGGCTTTGCCAAAGCCACCAGTGTGGCTTCCAAGTTCTTGCCACTGGATCAGAAATGCAGTAAACTCAGCAGTGCTCAACGCAGCATCCCAAGCAGCGATCCCGAGCAATGGCTTTGGTAAGGAAGCACCTGTGTGTTCAACCTGCTTTTCTCCAGAAAATACAGACAGAAAATGGACAGAGAGATCCAAACAACTCCTGTGTCTTCCCTCTCCACACCAGGCTGGGGAGAACAAACAATCCCTGTTCTTCATTGCAAGTGTTACCATTTTGGGAAGGAGATGCAGGCAGGGAATGCCAGCCAGAAGCACCCCTTGACTTCTTCCATCCTGCATTTTCTGCACAGCACATGGTGCCCAAGCACCCTCCCCCACCTCTCCTCTCCAGGGCCCACCTTTGTCTTCCTAAACTCCACACCAAAGCCGCTGGAGTCCAAGGGCATTCCAAGGGATGCTCCAAGGGACACAGTCTGCTGACCCTCTCCTTCACACCAGACTGCCTGGACAACAACCCTCTGGCTTCTACACTTCCTAGTGCCAAAGGAGGAAGACTGTGTATTAAAGGCAGTGTATTTAAAAGGGAAGAATATTTTCCAATGAAAAATCAGCATCCGCACAAAACAAAGTCCTAAAGGCACAAACTGGTGAACTAATTGGAGCAGGTTACAAGAGGAATTGGAAAGATTCCTGTGGGATTAAAACAAAGGGTTTCACTAGCAACCTAAGTTTCTGAGACAGCATTCAGAGCCTCAACCTGTACATCAAGAGCAAGAGGTGGCTTGAGTGGTCCATGATACCCCACGGACCCTCAGACCAGACAGCACATGCCATGTTTGCCTTATTCCTTCAAGCTTATCTGCTAGCTTCCTAAATAATACTGTTCACACGGATACAGATCTAGAAAGGGTTATAAATACAGGTATTTATATATATTCACACATTTTAGTCCATGTAACAAAGGCCTGCTCCTTTCTCTTCCATGCTGCTGGAGCAGCTGCCACCACCGGTGGCACTTCTCAGAGTGACTGTGTCCAGCCCAATCCTCCAGTGGACACAGGAGAACACGGATTAGTGCTGAAAGGAGAAACAGGGAGCTCAGCTCAGCCCTGTCATTACTATTGACAGAAAAGAAACCCCTTAGACACAAAGTCCCACCTTCCCTCCAGCTCACAAACCAGCTCTGCTCAGTGGAGCTGGGCTGGAGCCTGCACAGCTCAGCCAGGATAACTCGGATAAATGGGAGCATCATCCAGACATTTACACTGTAGGCAATAAACAACGATCGGCATGCAACGGTTTGGTTAAAGAAGTCAAAAACAATCAAGGGCTTTAACATTAGAAGAGTGTCCTGATGTGGCCAAGCCAACATGCCAACAGAGGGAATGCTCAAACAGCAGGTAACTCCATCCCTGTGACCTGAGCAAACATGCGTCAGTTAGTTCCACACAAATCAAATAAAACACATCCCAAGTGCACCAAGACCATCAGATTCCCAAAAAATTATTAATCTATGTTTACAATAAATATCTCCTTGCAATGGGTTTTCTCCTTTAACACTATCTATTTTCTTGGATGTGAGAATAGGGGTGGAGAGGGAAGCTGGGATACTTTGTCGAAGGCTTCCCCTACTAGGAAATGAAAAGCTGACCCTGTCCCTAAGTTATCGCCAAGAGCAGCAGTGAGAACCAGCACTTTTTATTTAAATGCCAATCTGAGTTTCCTAGAAATGGAGTGGTTATGGATTAGATTCCAATGCTCTTCCTAGAGATTCAACCTCTTGTTGCCCACTGAGGCTGCGGACTCCCCATGCCTGGAAGTGTCCAAGGCCAGGTTGGACGGGGCTTGGAGCAATCTGGTCCAGTGGAAGGTTCCCTGCCCATAGCAGGGGGTGGAAAGAGATGATCTTTAACGTCCCTTCCAACCCTAGTCCATTCCAGGATTCCGTGATTTCAGGATTCTGTGATTCCCCTTTTATATAACTGTCAAATGTTCTTCAGGTTGTGAACATCTTACATTTAAAACAAGCTTAAAAGCAATTCTCCAGCAATTCCTATGGGAAGTCTACAGAGGCTCAGGAAACCAAACTCTCCTCCTCCCATCTGCCCTCCCNCCAAGGCCAGGTTGGACGGGGCTTGGAGCAATCTGGTCCAGTGGAAGGTTCCCTGCCCATAGCAGGGGGTGGAAAGAGATGATCTTTAACGTCCCTTCCAACCCTAGTCCATTCCAGGATTCCGTGATTTCAGGATTCTGTGATTCCCCTTTTATATAACTGTCAAATGTTCTTCAGGTTGTGAACATCTTACATTTAAAACAAGCTTAAAAGCAATTCTCCAGCAATTCCTATGGGAAGTCTACAGAGGCTCAGGAAACCAAACTCTCCTCCTCCCATCTGCCCTCCCACAGCAACTGGGAACACAGTTCAAAGAATTTGCTTTTGCACCATAGGAAACTTCAGAATGGACCTGGCAATCCATGACCACTCCTGCCAGGCCCCATCAAAGCCACACAAGGACATACAGCGGGATTAACACGACAGTCACGGGGTGTCCCTCCCTGGGACAGCGAGCTACAGAGATCAAAGACCAGGACAAGGAAGGTGCAGCAGAGACTACAGCCAAGAAATTCAGGAGCTTTGGTCTTGAGGTTTCAACATGACCCTGTTGCCACTCAGAGAAAGAGCAGCCACCAAACAGTCAGTGCTATGACCAGGAGAAAGGACATCATAAAGGGAATACGTGGAGAAGGAAAAATGCTAGAGTACAGCTGACACTTTTTGAGTGATTTCTGCTCTTCAGGAATTGCAATAGAAACCTTTGGAAGAGTTGCTTCACTTGCTGGCCGGGGAAAGGCTGTCTCAGTAGGTATCTCCTGCTTTTTTAGTTTGTCTTCATCCTGTACTAACAGAGGCCGTTCCCGTGTCTGCTTTCATGGTAGAAGATCAAGAAAGACAGAGAGAGATGAACAAAAATGACAGATGGAAAGTGCTCAAAATGACACTTGGAGATGTGCAAAGCGTTAGGGCAGCTCTTCTTAACATAAAATAAACTGCCCTGGGGAGCAGAGCTGCTGGTGGCCTGGGTCACACCAGCCCTGGAGCTACAGAACCATGTCCTCTCTGCAGAGCTCATCAACATCTGCATCAGGATCATGGGTGTTTGGTGCCTGCCCTCCCAGAAAAGCGGATTCTCAGAATCTTCCAGAGTGTTTTGGAATTGGAATGGGTGAGAAAAAAGTTTGAGGCAACCGAAACAGGAATGGTGCAGTACAAAATGTGGCCTCTGACAGCTTCCTAATCTACAGTGCCCTTAAGACCCAGCATCTGGAAAATCCCATGGAACAGCCAGACTGCAGAGCAGATACAAAATGCTTTTCCAAAGTTCTGACCAGAGTATCAAAATTTCGATTGGTTTGAAAATTCTACTGGAACAAGTGAAAAACTGTAAATCTTAGAAATCCCACGCATGGAACGGGCAGGATGGCAGTAGGAACAGTGCAAACTCCTGGAATTTTGCTCCGTGTTTAACACTTTTGTTTCTGGACTCTAAAAAATGATTAAAAACCCAGAATGAGTAAATCAGCACACAGGACCATGCAAGGGCTTCAGCACTTCTGCTGAAGAAAGGAAAGATTGTAGGAATGTTGCTGTTCAGTAACTCTGCATCCCTTTAGTTTGCCAGCCCTGGCCAAATCCAAGTGTACTTAGGAGAGGAAAAACTTGGCTCTAAGCTCCCTCAGCTGAGCCAACCTCCGCTGGTCAGTGCGGTATTTTGGGACTGGTTCTTTGCACACCCCTAAGTGGTGAGAATTCGGGAGAAAGTAGCTGGGAGACTGGGCAGCAAAAGAAAATATAAAATGCAAGAGTAACATGATTGTTAAAACAACAAAAAAACGGAAAGAAAGACAACATAAAAAGAACAGGGAACAGTTAAATTTTCAGAATTGCTTTTGTCTCCGAGTACACGGTTATATTGGTCATGCAGCTTTTTCGAACCAGCCATGCACCAAAATAAGCAAAAATTGAAAGCTGCAAAAGCTGCAGCAATGCCAAAGTCCTCTGGGTGTGAGTTATGAAACTACTTCATGTAGCCAAAAGAAAAATGTTATCCAGCAGCTGCTGTTGAGTTTTTGCTCGGTGCCATTGCAATAGCAAGTCTGGTTCAGAAGCACAGATCAGAGCAGCAGCTTTACCTCAAGCCCACCAACCTGTCTCTCAGAAGATGGGACAGTGACTTTCTTGACCTGGACACACAAAGCGTGTTAAGGTTCAGTTGTCTTGTAATAAAACATACAGGAATAGCAGAAAAGTGGCCCCTGGCAAAAAACCTTTTGGCCACTAAGGCAGGGTGAAGGTACCACCATGAACAGGAGCAATGGCTTTGCATCATGATGTACCATCCTTAAATTACCATCTGATTTACGATCCTTCAACACATGCAGGTGAGGGAAAACTTCCTCCCCAGTCAGTGCCTGGGGAAGATGCATTTCTGGAAGTTCATAGCAGGACATGGCCACCTCCGAGTGACATCACTTCAAAGAGGACGAGATTAAGAAGGAATTTCCAGAAATGCAAATCCAGGGCTGACACAAATTCTTGCAGTGATGCAGACTCACTGCAGCCTTAGGTGAGACAAGCCCACACCGTCCAGTTACAATGACCAGCAGCTCTCCAAGATCTCAGTGTGGTCACCTTGCAAGAAGTTCTTCATAAAAACCAAGAATAACATTCTTGAACTGCATTTGTGGAGCTTGAGAGCCTCTGCTCTGTCCCACCCACACCCCAAACCCCACATGGCACTGTGAGCAGAGCTCTGCTACCCACATTCCTGGGGAATCTGCACTGAGGCTCAGCAACAGGGAGCAAAGTCCACCCATGTGTTAAACAGGGTAATCCCAATGATAGGTTGCCCAGAGAAGCTGTGGCCGCCCCTGGATCCCTGAAGTGTCCAAGGCCAGGTTGGATGGGGCTTGGAGCAACCTGGGACAGAGGAAGGTGTCCCTGCCCATGATAGGGGGTGGCACTGGATGGGCTTTAAGTTCCCTTCCAACCCAAACCATTCTGAGATTCTCTAACAACCAACCCTGATTAAGTTCATTTTGGGGATCTCATTTTTCTAGCCGCAAAAAAAGCCCTTTAGCTGTCCTGGCTTTACTCCAAGCTTTGAGGAGCCTGTAGTAAACTTGGTGTTAAAGCCCTTGTATGTGTTACAATAACCCTCCATCCACTGCAAGATTATTTCCTGATTAATAAGTATCTGTCTTGTTTGAAGATTAAATACTAGCTCATGCAGGGCTGTGGGAAAGAAAGGGAAAAACTGGGCTTTCAACCAGGAGAGTCTTCAATTGTCACTGCTTGCAGCCAGGATGCAATTTTTCTGTTGCAATAAAAAATTGCCTTTACTGCTTAAAAGACTGATTACCACAGGCACTAACTACAGTTTTACCCAAAAGCTCCAAATCAGTTACCAGCAATATGACACAGAGGTGTCTGTTAGCCAAGAAGAAACTAGTTGGTGACTGG
The DNA here is from genome assembly GCA_013397815.1 of Aleadryas rufinucha. Classification (NCBI taxonomy): domain Eukaryota; kingdom Metazoa; phylum Chordata; class Aves; order Passeriformes; genus Aleadryas; species Aleadryas rufinucha. The sequence continues at coordinate 94,517 of VZTH01002851.1, forward strand.
TTTTTCCTTGAAAAATTACCTTTTTAAGGAAATTAGCCGAGAAACTGAGTGTATGTGGTTACTAACACACAGTTCCTGGAAGGAGGGAGATTCCCATCACGTTTGAACTGTTGGGTTGGGGCCACCCGAGGAGTCTTCTCGAAGCCTCCACAGCAGATCAGCACCTGGAGTTCCTAATGCAAGTCTAAACCCAATGACATACCAGATTAACTGGAGAATAAAGTGATTTTGGAAAAATCATCCCATCCCAGTGCTTCTCCACTGGGTTATCTGCAATATTATCTCTGAAGTAATAATTTAGGTCTTTGGATTTTTGGCTCGCCAGGGTTTTTTCCACATTTTGGGGAGATCCAGGAATGAGCCAGTCCCTGAATCAGCCATGGGAAGTGTTCTCTAGCATCACACTGACAGCAACACTTCAATCCCAGTTAAGGAATTCTTATATCCTTCTCTACCAAAAAATCCCATTTTTATGATACTATGACTGAAGCTTCAATTCTCTCAGAAAACATTTTACACGTCACAAGTCAATACTAACTGTTACAATTCGAAATAAGTAGAAGTTGAGGGGAGCTGAGGCTGAATCCCTCACCGCAAAGCCGCCCCTCGGACACCCCACGCCGAGGTACTCACTCCATCCGCTCCCGTGGGAATCTGCCCGTTGACGTTGAGGCTGCGGAAAGGGGAGTGAGTGGACAAACGCTTGTCCCACTCACTCGGCCGAGGCTCCGGGACGGACTCCATGAAGTTCTTCTTCAACTCACTGATGTTGGCATGGTGCTTCTTTATTTCTTCCTGGGTCTTATCTAGATCCTATCAGCAAAAGGACAGGATAAGTGAGGGGACACGGAGAGGCCTGGGACTGCCTAAGCTGTGCTTAGCAAAGCTGCGCTCAGCAGAGCTGCTGCCGACTTCCCAAACTGTGCTCACACTGCAAACACACAAAGGGAGCGTCCTCCCTTCTCCTCTCGGATTAACTGGGATGAACTGCAGCCACAGAACGGGGTCTCCTCCAGGAGCGGGACATGCCATTGGTTCATCTCAAGCTACTCCAAACCAGATGACAGCTGAGCTGGAATCGCATGGATTTTCCCCAAATGGGATTCTTTGAAGTTGCCAGACTAGGTTTGTTTGGGTTATTTAATTTAATGTCTTTAAACTGTCTGGGTTTGCTTTCTTTGCCTTCTGCTGCCCGAATATTTCCAGGTATCAATACAATTATTGATCAAGAAAATGTTTTCCCAATTTTATTTACTCTCTTCATACCTGTTTCTCTTTTATCCTAGCAGGAATTATCTTTGCTTCCAGAATATCCCCATTACCATTTCTTCCTCTCATCTCATTCCTCCAGGAGCTACCATAGGAGGTTTTAGATTTCAGAAATGAAGATGAGATTATTTTTTTTGAAAAAAAATCAAACTGAAAATTTATTTTATGCTGGATCAATCAAGAAACTCCTGCTAAAATTTTTTATCTGGAAAAAGTCAGGTTTTTACTCTGTGATGCCAGTTTACATAAACACACAGACTTCAAGGCAAGTCAACTTGTTAAAAACAGTTCATCCTTGCAAGCAAACCAGAGGTTGTAGGAAAGAAAGCTTTTGCATAAGCCAAACAACAACTTTTCTGGGCAGGGCCAAAAAAGCAGCAAGAAAAGGGGAAATCAAGGTCAGTTAAAGCATCACCGGGGAATTTCACTGTTTTTGTGCTTTTAGTTGTTACTCAGCCCATCGATTTTAGAAGATGGGACAGCAAATGCATCCCTAGAGGGGCCCTCCCAAAAATCTTCATTCCTGCAGCTCACCCAGGACATACCACCCTACCTCCACAGGGCTAAACCCCAAAATGCCTCTTTAACAATATTTACTCTTTCTGGCACAGTTCTGGGGGGGGGAAATAACAAATTTTGGCTTCGATCCTAGATGAAACTATAAGGCAAGTGCCTGTTAGGTAAGAAGAGAAAGCAGAAATGAGACTGCCGGGGACCTTGGGATAAATCCCCGCCTGATCCAAGAACCGCACAGCTGCTCCTGGCTCAGAGAAGAGAGAAGGACCACCTTGGCTTTCCAGCACTGCAGGAGCAGGGCCTGGGAGGGTGGCAAAGGAGACAAAGCCACGAGGAGCTACGGGGAGCTGGGTCTGGGAAGCACCTTGAGGAACCAGTTTGCCCAGCATCACCCTTTTCCTCCTGTTTTGCCCTTTCTGCAGGAACCTGGCGCACATGGAGCGTTAAAAAGCTTTCAGTAAAATCAACAGGCAGCTTCAGGAGGGTGAAGTCTGCCAGGAAAATATCTGATCTGCCAAGTGCATGGATTAAAAAAATAAAGGGAGTAAAGGGAGTGAGCTGCTGGGTCAGCCCAGTTGTAAGGGAGGGCTGGAGCACCTGCAACAGAACTGTGGGAAGGGGAGTGGGGAGGGAAAGGGCTCAGAGGCAAATATTGCACTGACAGGAAAAAGGGGGTTAGAAGTAATGACAAAGCTCTGTTTGGGGTTGGAGAATTGGAGCTGTTTGAGCTGGGTGAAAAAGCAACAGGCACGGTCTTCAGGGCGCTCTGGCGGCAGCCGAACTCTGCCTATCATGTGCAGACCCTTCACTTGTGTCTCAAAGCTCTACGTCGTAGCAGTCAAAAAAAAAAACCAAACCCAAAACCAAAAACAACAACAACAACAACAAACCCAAAAAAACCCACAACCAACCAACCAACCAAAAAAAAAAAAACCACACCANAAAGCTCTACGTCGTAGCAGTCAAAAAAAAAAACCAAACCCAAAACCAAAAACAACAACAACAACAACAAACCCAAAAAAACCCAAAACCAACCAACCAACCAAAAAAAAAAAACCAAACCCAAAAAACTCCAAAGAAACCCACACAGAAGCTGCAAAACTTTGAACATTCTGATGAGGAGAAGGCAGTTAGTACACTCCCACTTTCAAGAGATATCACCAGGGAAACCCTACGAGCTGCTGGTGCTGCAAGTTTGAGTAGAAACACGTAACACAGGACCAGAGTATCAGAAGCCACAAAACATCTCCCATAACAGAGTGTATTAAAAAAAATAAAATATATGATTGGCATGGTCTGTTCTGAGACCGAGCTTGGGTGAAACCAAGTGCATAGGGCTCCCAAATCCAAAGGGAAGAGCTGTAATGTGGAAGGATGAGCCACCCGTGCCCACCGAGCCTCTCTGTCAGATCCGCAGGGACCTGGCACTGAGGCAGGATGGGGCCCAGGGGTGGTGAGGTGGTGCAAGGTCAGGAAGGGCTGGGAGGAGGATGGAAAAGCTGCAAACACCACTGCAGCATCCAAAAGGATCCCTCCTGCCCGAAGCAACATGGACAACATGGCCTGGACACCACAGAGGTGACAATTTCACAGAATCCTGGAATGGTTTGGGTTGGAAGGAAACTTAAAGCTCATCCCATTCTCCCCCTGCCAGGGGCAGGGACACCTTCCACTATCCCAGGTGCTCCAAACCCCATCCAATCTGGCCTCGGGACACTTCCAGGGATGGGGCAGCCTATTTCAATTTCACCTGCAGCTTATCCTGAATTTTGTATTTTCACAGACTGGCTTTTCCCCCAGGAAAATAATTTGTTTCAAGCAGTGAATAACCGGTCAGTGAGCCTCCCATTACAATCCATCAACCCCTGAGCAGTCAGCGGGTCCCAGAGCAGATCTGAGCACTGCCAATCATGTATTTTGGGTAGGTATGAGAGAATGAAAGTCAGAAGAGGAAGAAGGAAGAAGGCCTGCACATCATCATGTTTACTGTCACCATGCAGAAGCATAATTAAAAAATCAAATCAAATCAAAAGGTCTTTCATGCAAGAGCATGCAAAAACAAAGGCAGCAGCAGAAGAGGAAGAAGTTCAGCGCAGATGCAGAAGGTTTAGCAAATGCAACTCAAAAAAAGCTTCAAGTTCATACAAACCTCCAACATTAAATTGCTATGCCTGATATAAATGTTTTCACCATCTAGCCTCTTTGATCTCTTCTGTGAAAATGAAAGAAAAGGGGGAAACAAAACAAAACAAAAAAAAGCACAAAAAATTAAAATATTGGTTTTGCGGGATCAATAAATCGGCAAATTAAAAAGTTAACTCAAGGTTGGGAGTGCAGCGCTGTGGCAGCGTGGGGTGGGAATTCCCGCTGAGAATGGGGTCTGGCTTATGGAGAATGGGAGATGTAATGAGTCCTTTAAAGAGACAGCTCCCAAGGGGCCTTGGCTCTGGACACAGAGAGACAGTTCCTGGTTTTCTGTGGAAGCCTGGCACAGTCACCACACCACATTCCTGAGAGATGCAGGCCCACCCTTGGGTGCAAGGCTGCACTGCCTGCAGGCACTTCCACGAGGTCCCAAAGTGCACAGCAACCTTAACCACTTTCCCATCTTGGATGTTTCCCTATTACTTAATCAATACCAAAAAAGCTTTCTCCTGATTTTTTTTTTTTTGCATTTCCTGCAATGCAGGCTACATTTAGTTTCTAACTAAGTTTGTTACAGAAGAAATTTCGTAAATCAAACCAAGTGTGTTTCTTTTGAACATTCAACATGCATAATTTTAGCAATCAGGTTGTCTATGGGACAAGAAGGTATTCATTTCCAAATCAAGTATTTGATAGTTTAAAGAAAACCAACACCCCAACCCAAAGCCCATGAAGAAATTGGAGCACTGTCTTTTTAAACAGGTTACAGATGCATGAATGACATGGCAAATTTGGCCGGTGAAAGGGTAAAATGGCTAACCTTCCTCATTCTTATCAGCTCTTCCTCTTTTTCTGCAGGCTGCTGCTGTTGGGCAGTGATAAAAAAAAAGAGTTGTTGGTTCATTTAACTACGTTGAACCTTGAGGAAAAAAAAAGGGTGAGCAACCTAAACTGAATTATTAGCACAAACCTGGGGCTGGGCACCATTCGTGGTGGGGACTGTGACCTCAATGTGTGTTTTCCTCACCTACATTTAAGAAATAAATTGGTAAAAACATTTCTTGTTAGTAGATTTGTTTCAAGAAACCATTTAGTTTCCAAACACAGCTGCATAAAGTTGGTTTTGATGTGCTGGGGGAACATGCAAAAACCAACATGCAGCCCTGGGCAGGGGTTAATGACACAGCAGCTCCCCAGCACTCTGTTAGTCAACAGCAGGTTAAATAATTCCTCCAGGTTGAGAATTATTTGTATTTGAAACCAGTGCTCTCCAGTGCTTCCGAAGAAAGGCTTCCCACTTGCATTAGCTTGGCCAGGCAATGTTTCCAAATGGCATTTGCAGCTGAATCTCCCAGTGAAAATCCAAACAAAGCAACATGCTCAAATTAACACAGACCTTCCCAAAACGAGAAATTATTAGTTATATCACAGGTATTATGTTGGCAGAGACAGTAAGAAGAGGCACAACTACAAAACCAAGCCTAACATCACAAATTAAGTTCTTTCCTGTCCATAAGTGGAGAGCCAAGATTGTCTTAACACTCTAAGGGAAGTATTTTAGGCAAACTGGATTGCCAAGTACTCTGAAGGCAAATGCATCAGTGGGTGTTAAAAGAAGTGATGCAGCTCCATTGGAGAAACAGTAAATTTGGCACATTCAAATCCACAATTTCCTCCCACGTCTATGTTTGAAGGGGGAAAAAATTCCAATGTTTAAGCATTTAGGAAAAAACCTGTAATAGTGAGATGGGATAAGTAAAATTTCCTCGTTCTCAGTGTAACAGGAGGGAGGGGGAGCAGCTGGGCAGGAACAGCAGGGTAGGAACTGTGTGCTCTGATTCCCACCCCACAGTGCCAGCCTGAAGTTCCTTTCAGCATTTTCATTTAAAAATTACTGTTCACACAGGCCATGGAATTTTTTGAAGCAACTGCCCTTTCTTCACCTCCCTCTCCCAACCTTAATTAATAGGAATCTTCCCTGGAGATGTTCACACAAGACCCACTGCATGATATGTTATAGAATATGTGGCTCCAGCAATGCTGAGAACAGCTAAATTTTGGAGTAATGTGAAAATTGGGTCTCAAGGCAAACACTTCTGCTGCACCACTGCAAGGTTTCAATAAGTCAGTAAGATCTGCAGAATATTAAGGACACTGTAATATCAACAATAATTTTGCACATTATTTCGACTTATTATAACAACACACACGTATCAACCCCAGTAAAGACCTCAGATATTTGTTGAAAGATCAAATAATGGTTAAAAAAACTGAATTCAAACAATAAACTCCCCAAGGTCTCACCAGTGCCATTTTCAACTAAAGTTTTAGTCCAGTTTGCAGCACTGTATTACCAGCTCTCCCAGCAAAAGCCTATCAACGTGAAAAACATTCCGGTGCTGGGCTGCAGACCAGATCCATTATCACTGATTTCACTGGAATTCCCTCCTGCTGTCGTACCAGGAATCAGGGGGCACAGCCTGGCCACGGGTGAGCCCTGAACTCCAGTTCCATGATCACGTGGAGCTCTTGCCAGTGTTTTTAACCATCTATCAGCAGGCTGCACTTGCTTTGCCTACAACCACCAAAACCTGGCTGCCCTGGGGCTCCTTCTTCCACCTGGAATGTCAGGGCTGGGATTTCCCTGGCACCCAGATCCCTGTGCCTGCTCCCACTCGACATCCAGGAGAGGGATAAACCCCTCATCTCCCAGGACAGAGCTGCTGCTTTGGGGTGACTTCTCAAGCGATGCTCCAGCCTGGCTCTGCCCAAGAGACTCCGCTCCGACCTACCCTTGAGGCATCCACTGGCTCCTTGGCTTTCTCCGGTGGAAATTCTTCACGTCTCACATCAGATTTTGCTGTTTCCTTCCCTACTTTAGATGTGGCCACATCCTTCACATCGGGCTTAGCTGGGGCTGGCTCTGCGGGGTGGCTCTGAGCGATGGCCGGGGCTGAGGTGGGCCGGGGACTCCGCTCTGGGGTTATCACGGCCACTGCTGAGGATGGGGGACAGACAGGGACAAGGTTCAGAGCAGGTAATTTTTCAAAGCACTAGGCAAAGTATTTCCAAATTACAGTGCTGTCATGTAAAAAGAAAGGGAGAAGGAGGAGGAGGACAAAAGAAAAGGGAAAAGAAATAAAGATGTTGAGCGAAGCAGCTTGTGCATTTAGTATGGGAGAGTTGAGATTATTTTCCTCATTGTTTAAAATAAAATCAAATAAACCCCCACACCAGATGGTTCACAAAAAGCAAGCTTGCACTCTGCAGAGAAGCCACACCAGAAAGGCAAATCTATTTTTTGTGCCATGGATTTCTGGGTCCTTCACACACAACTGACACGGACTCCACTCCAATGCAACTAGAAAAGACACAGCATGAGGCATTCTGTACTCATGGGCATCTCCAACCAGAAACAGATGGCTTCTGGAAGAGAAACACAGGTTTTCCCCCCCTCCCCAAAAAATAATCAACAAGCATTGCTCTAGAAAACTTCTCAGCAACTTCCCGGTGGGTTTCAAGGCAGGCTGGGGCTGCGTGCCCAAGCTGGGTATCTTCAAGGCAGCGCAGTGGGAAGATACCCAGCACCTCCAGGCCAGTGACAGTGCAGAAATGAACAGCGTGCTGCCAAAAATCATCTTTTCAGAGGATGACAGTCATAAATATAAGCACTAGGTCCACACAAAATCAACTGCCTACTCCTTTCCTTCAGTTCCTGATTTGCCAGGTAGTTGCCTGACCTCAGGGAAATATTCAAGCCAAAGCTGTGTGACAAAGCAAGCCCAAATTAATTTTCTGTGTGTACCTAGGGATACAATAAGCTATTTGGTTCTCCTGATGTTGGTTTTTAGGGATGTTTCACTAAAAAGATATCCTGTCACATAAAATAATATCTTTGATGTGGTCTCACATTCCCCAAGCCACAGTCTGCAGAAGGATCATACTGTGTATCCTATCTCAGCCAAAAGGAGGTCACTCATGTCCAGCCAGTCAGTCAAAGACAATAGAAAATTTGATGTTAAAATAAAAATTGTGATTTCAAGCAACTCCTTAGTAAGAATTCCTGTTGTACTGAAAAGGTAACAACATCTCATCTGTGTCTTAATAAAACATAGAGAGAATAAAGTATCCACATGGCCAAAAATGTACAAGGTGGAGGGGAAAAAAGAACCTGAGTTTCCAGAGATTGGAATTACACTTTCAAGACAAACTCCTGGCCACCACATCCTGTTGTAAACAACCTTAAAACCCACCCCACCACTGCCAGCTCCGCTCTCTCCCTGCTCCTCGGCACAGCAGTTCATTTCTGTGACCCAGACACTGTGTTATCCTCTCGAAGGACAGTCGGTGCTGTGTCCCGGTGTGTTTATGTCACGGAAGCAGTGACGGCCGCTGGGGAGGTTGTACGGAGGTGAGATGGCAGGGACGGCCGGGATGAGGAGGATGCTGGGAGTGCAAAGCTGTCATTGCAGCGGTACCTGACTCCTTCGGGAACGCCTCTAGTTCTCTCACCACCATCATTTTCTCTTCCTCCTCCTCCTCCTCCTCTTCAATTGGGCTTATCTCAATACTGCCAAGATCACGTTTGGCTAAAAAAGTTATGGATGTGTTAAAATGCCACCTTAAAGAGGAAGCAGCAAGGAAATACTGCCACCAGTAAATCCACAGGGCCACCTCTCTTGCTGCTCTCCCAGAGCATCAAGACACATAGGAAAAATGGTAACAGACACCAAGCTTTTCCTGTGCCATCCAACAATGAGTTCTGGGCTGCCAGAACTGTATTTTAGTTACATTTTCCTGATTAACCACCTTTGGCTATTTTGACACATGATTTAAACACAGTAAAAAGCACTGCCCCAAAATATGAGATATAAAACATAGGTTGGAACTGGATGATCTTTAAGGTCCCTTCCAACCCAAACCATTCCAGAATTCTATGACTGATCACCGTCACCATGGCCATCACCTCACCAACAGTCCCTACTGGGACCAGAAAAGCCAGGATGAGGAAAAGTGCAGGAAGTGGATGAGAAGGGGCAGCTCCAGCACAAGAGCCCTGGATGTGCTCGGGTCTGACACCCGCTGATGTTCCATCTGCTGCCACACAGCCCATGGAATACAGAATCACAGAATCTGCTGAGTTGGAACAGACCCACAGTGATCATCGAGTCCAATTCCTGGTCCTGCACAGGACATCCCAACAATCCCACCCACTGCCCGAAAGCATTGCCCAAATGTTCCCGGAACTCTGGCAGCCTTGGGGCCATGACCATCCTCCAGTGGTTTTCACACTAATCAAGGAAACATGTGATGTTCCCAGTTATTGCCCTCTACAGCTTCAATCTCCTCTTCTTGCAACGAATAATCAACTCTGCTTTAGATTATGATTAATATGAATCTGTCTGCAGCAGCGATGTTGCTGTGACATCGTTCCCCAACTAGGGAAGTAGTAGCTCCCTAGTGAAGAAATTAAGTGGAATATAGGTGACCTCTAGCAGTCCCAGATCTCGTAACCCGATTTCCAGGCACTGCACATTCCTACAGCTCAGGGGAACAAACCTCACAAGAAGGGACAGCATGAGAGGAGCATTAAGAGACCGCTGCACACTCATTTCCACACACAGCCAGGGCATAGCACCCCCTCACCTCTCACTGCACCCAGAGCACCTGAAAAGCAGCACACGGCAAAGCCAGGGGTGATTTTAGTGCCAACAAACACCACCACAACCAGTGTAACCTCTGTCCTACAGCACTGCATCACTTCATCCCAGCAGCAACAGCACAGGAGCCACTGCTGCCAAACATCACTGCGGCTGTACCTGACCGCGGCTGCACCAGCTCCGCTGACTTTGGCTTGACAACAGGAACCTTAACCACCTCTACCTTCTCCTCCTCCTCTTCCTCCTCTGCAATGGGTTTCATTTCAAAAGTTTCAAGAGTGTGTTTGGCTAGAAAGAGGTTTGCAGGTGTTAATGGGGGTTGGGGACCCGCACGGACACAACGATGGTCACCACAGCAAGGAGTGAGGAGATCCTTCTCAGTAGCTGGGAACAGCAAGGTTTGCAGGCAGCTCAACAGTCATTTTCCACCATGGAATTGTGTGTCAGTCTTTCTAGTGCTGTCAGACCCAACAGTGTATTGGATGAGAGGAGGAAAGAACACAAAAATAAGCTTTATGGGCTCCTCGCCCAGGAAGGGAGACGTGGGACACATGAACAGCTCTCGAGCATGGAACTAGGAAGGGCTCTGCCTGCAAAGTCTGAAGGGAGGCAGGTGCTGGCTGGCAAAATCCAGGAAAAACACATCCAGATAAAAACCTATCTAAAGCCTAGCAGCTTTAATTGAACATATTTGAGTGATGAACTTCAAATCCACCCTGGTGTCTGAAATTCCCCACCTTCTGCTTTTACAGCACTGGGCTTTCCCCACCAGGAGATGCTGATCAGTGAGGATTCAAGGAATACCCATCGTGGGGAACTTTGCCACACTTCATGACAACTTGATCTAGATACTAGAAAAGCAGTAATACAGTCAAAAGCACGCTGTAAAAAATTCTGGGTGGGAGGAGGGTACCCAAAGCATTTGCATGTGAATTATGTGCAGCCCTAACACACCACAGGTGGTCGTTATCCAAGTGATGAAGACTGCAATATTTGCAACACTGCTGCTGTGATACACTTAGGAGTATTCAAATGTGCTGTTGTACCTACACACCTCTTAAGGACATTCATATTTATTAATAGTACCTATCCTAAGAGAAATATAAGCTCCACAGAGTAAAATGGGTAGCATTTATCAAACCCCGAAAAAAACCGAACCCAAAATGGCAAGGAAGTCCTGGGATGAAGAATTTCAGAAGCTTCACAAGAAGTTTCAAGATCAAAATTTAAAGTTTTCAAATCCATATATCCAAAACTACCCAAATTTAACAAGAGAGTTCTCAAGTGCCAGCACACCTTAATCTTTTCCCCACCTCCCCACAAGAATTACAGTCTAATGAGGTGCAAAGTGGAAATTTAAGGCATCTCCCAGAGCTGGGGTGTGTCTCCTCTCCCTGCAAAACTCTTCTTGCAAAGAAATGAAAAGAGAAAGCCACCAGATTTGGTGAAACTTGGAATTGTCAGGAACAAGCATGGAGAGGATAGGAAAGGCACTGCAGAGAGTTTTAGCCACCACCACAGCTATACCTGGCTTCTCTCGGATCTGATCCGCAGGTTTTGGTTCAGGAACCTCAACCACCACCACCTCCTTCTGCTTCTCTTCCTCTACGGTTCTGAACTCAACCTTTTGAGTCGCACGTTTAGCTGAAGAAACGGGGCACACGTTAACGACCTCCCGCACGGCAAAGGCACAGACGTCAACGAGGCAGGAGCGTCACATTCCCAGGCTGCTCTTTTCCAAGCTCTGACATCCAGGTGTAACACTGCAGCTGTGATTTCTCTACTCATCTGGGGTCATAAGGGCATGGCCGAGGGGCAACCAGCAGCACTGGTGCCCTCGCTGCTGTGCACCGTGCCTGAGGAACCTCGCGTGCCCGGACCGCTGGGAAGCTGGAATTTGGCTTTGCTGCCCTACGGAGCTTGACCCATCCCTTCCCTCCAGCTCCGAGGCACAAAGCCCAGGCTTGGGATGTCACTGAGCCCAGGAGCAGGGGCAGCCTGGCTGCTGCTGCCCATGGGGTGCTGGGCAGCCCTGGTCCCCCCAGGCTGCAGCACAAACTCAGGGCTCAAAGCAACACGGTCCCTGCTCCATCTGGTGTCCGTGGTGCACAAGGATGTTCCTCTTTCCCTGGATCCTCACAGTGCACAGGGATGATCCTCTTTACCTGGATCTTAATACCCTGTGATACAGATCATGTGGATCAAACTTAGGCACTCCCTCTTCCATGCCTCACCTCCTCTGCTGATATCCATCTCTTTTAGAAATCTCAGGGATGAGCCCATCTGACTAACACACCTCAGCTCCAACCTGACCACCGCTTTAAGACACACTGAAAAAGTTTCCATCATGGCAAAAAATCTCCCCCTCGTGTAAAACTATGGAATTTAAGAAGTTATATTAAACAAAACAAATGGAATGGCTTAATTCCTGATTTTCTAAAGGAAAATGCTTTGAGATTGAATGAAGAAATATCTTTGCAAGCAGAACTTTGCCATAAGCCTTCAGCAGCCACCTACATTCTTTTCATCAGTCAGTTCTACTGGGACACCCTCGGTTTGCATTTTTGTATTGGGTCTGGCTGAGATGAAGTTCAATTTACCTGTAACAGCCCTCACACTGCTGTGATATTGAGATAAGGATAAAAACTGGGAGAGGTAACAGGCAGAAGTACTGCACAATGTTAGACAGCAGAACGATCATGGGGAATTCTTGTAATTGTGGTGAAGGGACAAGGGGTGGATTTGGTGTAAACCCAAACTTTTGGGCTTACACCACTTTCGTTCTGTGTTGTGACAATGCTGTTTTGATTTTTGTAGGGGGAATTTTTGTTTTGGTTGGTTGGTTTTGTTGATGTGAAGGAAGGTTGTGTGATGAATCACAGAATCTTCTGAGCTGGAAGGGACCCACGAGGATCATCAAGTCCAACTCTTAAGTGAAGGGTCTATATGGTGAACAAATCCATCCCTTTGGTGTTATCGGCATTCTGCTCTAACCAACTGAGCACCAGTTCAGTCTCAATATAGGCACATAATTCCTAAATATGTAAGGGGTGGGAACAAGGTCTTGTACTACAGTGACAAGTTATGCCTGCAGGGAATCCAGGTATTCCTTAAGGAGTATCTCAGCATCCTGGTGATTCCAGAAGGGAGAGGGAAGACGCAGCAGGGACTCACTCACCTCCATCGAGGCTCCTGGACGCTCTCTTGCTGGCCGTGCGCTCGAACTGGGGCGCGGGCCGGTCAATCAGGGCGCTTGCCTGCCGCGTCTGCGCCTGCGTCCGGCCGCTGTAGCGGAACTTGGAGCCCAGCGCCAGGAACCTGCTCTTCGGGATGGCCTCGGTGGAAGTCAGCCTGAAAGACACACACACAGTTTAAAAATCACACCTCCAGAGCAAGGAAGGGGCATGTGAAGAGGAATTAAAACAGAAATAAAAGGAGTCTCTTGCATCCACTTGGCCAAGGAAATGCACATACTAATAATGTCTCATATCTACATGACCCAAAGATCTCTGTCTTATGGGTTTTAAAAAGCAGAACTTGCTTAAAAATTTACTGCAAAATGAACACCTACTGTCCCTGCAACCACTTCATTCTGATTTTTCCAAAACCCTAAGGAACAATGTGCATTTTCAACAGTTAAATTCAAGCACTAAGTTACTTAGGTGAGGCTACTGTTTAGAAAACCCACCTGAAGAAGGTGTGATGTTCAACACATACTTTCCACAGCTTCTTTGCTGCCCGGTAACTTGGTAGCTTGAACCCAATTGTACTTTCATACTGTTCTTGCTGTGGAAAATATAAGTTATTTAGGTATAGCAGGAAATAAATGTGGCAGTCCCCAGCCCACCACCCTCTTCTGCTGTGGCACAAACTGCTGAACTTGCCCCACGACGGGCAGCAGGATCTCAGGTCAGAGGAAAAAGAGGGCTTGGGCACTAGCCCGGACATCCCTCAGAATGCACTGGGATTTGCAGAGGAACATGTCATGGGTTTTGCAGCCAGTCAGATCATTTATCCCTCCCTGTCCTACTGCCCAGCTGTGGGTTGGGGTCAAACACTGACCTCCCTGTGAGGCCCGGTCATGGCAGGGAAAGCAGAAGGAGGAAGAAGAGGAAAGAGGTGGACCCCCATTGTAGCCTCTCTTCCTGATGTAGCCAGGCTACTCCAGGGATTTCTCCATTCATGAGAGGCAGCACCAATGCATCCATTCCATGCTTCCTGCACTTAGGTGAAAAGCTGTTCTAATTTTTAATTATTTTCTTTGAATGAAAGCAAGACAAAGAATCATTGTCTTGCCCTGTTTCCAAAAAATGAGTTAGTGCTGCCCCAATTTCAGCGCTCAACCTCCCACCCCTTTCCCTGGATGCTGGGAATACCCGGGAATGCCAGGAGGTGGTGCTGGATGACACCTTGTTACATTGTCGCCAGCTGGGATGGAGCCCCAGCTCTGCCCGGGCTCGGCACCAGGCGCGGTCAGACACCCCCGATGTCACACGGGGTCAGACACCCCCGATGTCACACGGGTCAGACACCCCGATGTCACACGGGTCAGACATCTCCGATGTCACACGGGGTCAGGCACCCCCGATGTCACACGGGTCAGACACCCCCGATGTCACACGGGGTCAGACATCTCCGATGTCACACGGGTCAGACACCCCGATGTCACACACTCGCGCAGGGAAGAGCCCGACCCCTCCCCGCTCTGTTCCAGTGACACACAAGGAAGCAGAGGATAGCAGGAGCCCACAGCAGCCAGCCATACCTCCCCTGGCCGAATCTTTATGAAGAAGCTGCTGCGTTTGTAGGAAATCTTCAGGACTTTGGGCCACGGGAAGCGGTTGATTCTCAGTTTATCTTTGTAAACAAGAAGGCCACTGGAACAGACTCCCAGAGTGATATCTACTCCTTCCAAGTCCTGGGAATGCAGATGAGGATTTAAGTAGTGTCATGAGTTTCATGTCAACAGCTGCCTTCCAAATTATCCCTCTGGTCTTCCCATAAATTCACCTCCTCACCACTCAAACTCCAGCTCCCAGCTCCACGGCCAGCCTCCCTTTTCTTTCACGCTTTTCCTGACAACCTCCTCCCTCCTGCTGCTCTCTCCTGTTCTGCTGGTTGCCCAAAGGGCTCATCTAGAGCCCATCCTGCATTTCCTGGAGCACAGAGGCTCACGTGGCAGGAAATATATATTATATTTTAAGTTACTCAGAGCAAGGACCTGTCTATACGAGGAGCTTTGGAAAGTTTCCTGTGACATATAAATAATAAGAAACCAGGAAGAATCATTTCTCTTGCAGGAATGCTTGAGGCATTCCTGTTGTATGTCTGTATTTCCATACTTCCTCTCTTTCCAAAGGAGCTTCCTGAAACAGGTAAACTTGCTCCTGCAAGGGAAGGATAATCAAATTACAAGATCCACAGGTAGGTGCACACATGCTGGCTCTCACCTTGGCTTGGTGAAGGTCGACTCCATACATAGACAGCTTTTTTGCATTCTCAAGAAATTCCAGGTCTGCCTGGGCAGGAGTCATGGATCTGCAGAAAAAGAAAGGGCTTGGTATTCTCGAAACTGCTGCTTTTAAGAGGAGACAGATCAGACTTCATGACATTCATTAGATTTTCTTTCACTTTCAATACAAACAAATTTGTGCCCAGATGATGAATTATTAAATCACTCTGACTGCCCAAATCTGTGCTTTGGGACATCCCAGTAACACGGCTGCACTTTATTCCTGTGAAGCTGTACAGGCACTAGAGAAGGAAGTGAGGAGGAGCATGAGGGGACAAAACTTGATTCAGCAAAAGAAACCCAACTGAGCAAAAGGTGACAGGTCCTGTCCCCCCAGACCTGCTGCCTCCAGACCTCCCCAAACCCAGCTATTGTTCTCCGAACCAAACACACAGACAGCTGAAACCAGTCAGCAGAGATTCCAACCGGGGGACCAGATGAATGAGGGGTTTTCTGGGAACAGATGGTGCCCTGTCTGCAGTGGGGGCACAATTTAACAAAGACATTCTGATAATGGAGGCCATTATAAACGTTATTGAAGTGTCCCTGTTAGCAAGTTCCTGGTGTATGAGGTACATTAACAGCTCTGCTGGGAGAGGATTCAGCTGCATACATTTCATTTTCTGCCCTCCTTTGATGTCTTCCTTACTGAGCGCTCTCATACATCTTGTATGTGATGTAAACAGAGGTTTGAGTGGTGGGAGACTGGGCAAAGTCCACTGTAAGGACAATCTTGTAGGAAGCCCCAGGAGCAGTCACCACCCTGATATGTGCCTTGTGCTTTGCAAATACAGTAGCAAGAGCTGGGGCATGGTTTAGCACAGATTTCCCTGGAAATGTCCAAAAAACACATGGATGATACACTTGGGGACATAGTTTAATGATGGGCTTGGCAGTGCTGTGTTAATGGCTGGACTCAATGGTCTTCGAGGTCTTTTACAGCCTTAACAATTCCATGGTTCTATGATTCCCACTGAAAATCCTCTGAAGTTTAATGTTCACAGAATATGGACCAGAAATTAAATGGGGACATGTTGCTTCCTCCTGCACGTGCAGACAGATGAAATATAACTACATCTTATACATTGAAGTCTCCTTCTAATGAAGCCATGAATAATTCACCACTGTGAACCACCACTTCTAGCATAGCAAATGGCCTTTGACTCCAAGTCATGAAGCTTGCCAGAGACCCAGTACTTATTTTCCCTCATTTCCTCTCCTCTCAGTGTAAATGGAGGGGAATCAATTTAAAATATTGATTTGCAGGGTTGAGTGAGGTGTTAATTGTACCTCTGGTCACCGCCAGGGCGCACATCCACCCTTCCCACTGTGCTCCAGTTTTTTGTTCCCATCTGTCTTTGAGAAAGTTTTGTCTTTGCTCCATCTTTTCCCTTCTAGGAAGATATGCCCAAAATAAGATGAGGAAGAGGTTTAGTTATCGTCACCCTTGAATCTGATACTAAGGGGACTTCCAGGAGCTGTTCAACCCTACCTGAACCAGACATCCCTGCCCAGGTCATGGCTGCACTAGGAAACACTTAACTGCAGGTCCGTAATTCCTGGATCACCTGGAATCCTTCTACGTTAGGAAATGAATGTTACTCATTAAATGTGGTAGAAGAATGCCCTAAACAGGCTGTAGGCTACAGTATGTTTGTTCACTGTAGCCTAGAGAGAAACTGTAGCCTCTAGAGAAACTAGATCAAACTACAATCCAAAATTACATAGACTCCAAAGAAATATATTAAAAAAAGACAAAGGGCAAAGTGAAAACAAGTAAATTTTGCATTTGCACATGAACTAACTCCCACTTTCATGTCTATTCTGTGGGAAAAATGCATTTGTTAATAAATAATTGCAAGATTTCGCATGTGCTTTCTAAAAACTTAGTTTCTTCTTCATGCAGGAAAAAAGAATTCCAGCTTCTAGAAAGATTTTGTCCTAAGTATTAGATCTTTTGTTAAAAGTTGATGTTCATAGAATCATCACAGAATCACAGAATGGTCTGTATTGGAAGAGACCTCAAAGATCATCCCGCTCCACCCCTGCCATGGGCAGGGACACCTTCCACTAGACCAGGTTGCTCCAAGCCCCGTTCAACCTGGCCTTGGATGCTTCCAGGGATGGGACATCCACAGATATTCTGTATCTCATAGAGGTGGGGAAAACACCAGAAAATCCCATTATTTCCCTTATTTCCTGTTGCTGTGCATGAACAAGCCCTTCAGCTGCCACATCTTACCTGTATGTTTTATGGAGCTCCACAACCTTTTCTTCAAGCTCTTTTGTCTGGTTTGGGGCCAGTTTGAACTCACTGATGTAATCGGGACCATGGAGATCAGGATCATAGTCTCCCAGCTCTGACTGCACCGTGTAGGAACCCAGCAGAGCCAGGGTGGCAAAGGAGCAGGGCAGCCGCCCTGTAAGGATGTCCTGTCTCAGCTGCAGACACAGGTAATACCTGGGGGCAGAAAGGAAAATGCTATTCACAGAGAACAGGGAGAGATTTATTAACTTGAGGATCAGAGCCTCTGTTTTTATGCCACTGATGAACACATGACTATGCTCGTTTCCAATTTTTACTTATTCCCAAGGTAAACAGCATGGAGGCTGGGGGGATCCAAGGTCACCTCCACTCTGCAAAGGGAATAAAGGACACTATGGCCAGAAAATCTTGGGTTTAGGTAAGAATTTACTTTTCTGTACAAACACACACATGGCAGGGTTATAAATGACACTGCTTTACACGTGGACTCCAGTGGAGAGCGGGAGCATCCTCACATCCACTAAAAGCAAACCAAACCCCCTCCCAACAGTGAAGGCATCTGACCTCCTTGCTGAAGGAGGGAAAAAACACCCAAATATGAAACCCTTCTCATTCAGGAGAATATGGCAGTAGGATTCCCAGGTGACTCACCTGGTGATGTCCTCCGTCAGCTGGGCAGGATCCGGCGGATAAAACTTGACATTGAAGGTAAAATCCCAGGGGCCTCCTGCAATGACAAGGGAGAGCTTGAGAAAAATAAACACACCAGGACAGCTTTGTGATGGTCAGTTGATAGAAAAAAAAGCTGGGAATATCCAGTCTGATCTTCAGAATTCAGCAGATGCAACACTGATTTGAAACTGCTTGCTCTCACAACTGGCTGCAGCTTAACATCTGTGTAAGTGTAAGATGTGACTTCATTTACAGGAGGTAAGAAAAGCAGGAGAATAAAAAGCAAGGCAGGAAAATTCACCTGGATTAGCCACAACTTGTGGCAAAAATTAAATTCAATGCTAAGAAGCTCAGTGTCTGACATGTTTTTTCACTGACTGAAAAGGGATTCATGGAGAGAGGTCAGGCATAGGCTGTAAATTAATGAATTAGGATTGGTTTACTGCTCAACCCAATTTTCAAATTTCAAGGAGGGCTGTGCTAAGTCACTCCTCAGCCTAATGCACTGGGATCAGGTGGTCAGATACAGGTTAAACTCAATCCAACACAAGCATCAACCCCTGGATGAAGCCAGAAAGCACCAGGATAGGAAGAGCTTTTCAAGTCCAGACCTAATTGCTTTAATACAGCTTGTTGCAAACCTTGTACAGCACCATTACAGACATTAACTGAGCCAGAATCCACATAATCACACACAGAATTGGCATTATATGTGGTATGGACAGTCTAGATGACACAGCTGAAGAGGTAACTCTCTCTTCTCCCTGAAAATAATCCCATTTCCTAGTAGAAAATAGCCCTGACTGAGTGATTTTCATAGTTACATCTCCCCCTGCTGTGCCTTTTAACACTAGTTCAAAATAAGATTTATTTCAGAAAGAGAAGATCTACCCCTGCGCTTAACTCGCTCAGAGGTTTATCCCAATCACACAGGGAAGAGGGGGAATGGAGCATTCCTGGATTTACTTCTTATGCAACGCCATAACTGGGATTAAACACAAGGCATGTTGTTTTCATCACACACAGTTCAAAACAAGTGATTCCAAGACGACATTGAAAGGAGCAGAGGTTACCCAAACCACCACACACTGGTGTCCACACGTTCATATGTACACGCAAAATACCTTCACTTGGAGTAAAATCAAGTAATTTGCCATTTAACCCATCTCAGGGGGCCAGATTCCACAGCAGGCTGTTCATTACACTCACAAATGAATTTTATGGATGGAGCAGCTCCTGCCCTTCACATGCACCCTGCTACTGATTGCAAGAGAAGCTGGTGAGACCAGGAGCTTTCCCTACTCCACCGCCCTGCGTTTCTCCTCTAATCTGGACTTAATGACAAATTTTGTCCTGGGCCTCCCACCAAAAGCATCCGTAGAACAGTATTTTCCTTCCCCAAACCAGTATTTTACTTCCAAAGCAGTCAGACTTGCTCCCAAGAGAAAACAAAAGCCTCTAAAACTTATTTAATTTTGACACTGCCCTCATCTTGAACTAATTCAGTGCTAGCAGACCTTAAAATACAACTTGGGAGAGCATCTGGTATTTGAGCTGATATTTCTCAAGCCATTTATCATTCCAGTGCCCCTATTTGGACCCCAAACAGCCTCAGAGTCCTTAAAACCTTGTTCCACCATAAAATTCTGCTCGGGGTCTCCCAATCTCCTTTGGGATTTCAGTGGTTCCCACTGACATCCACTTTCCCATCCTCCAACAAAGAGCACGTCCCCATTTCAGCACCGCACAGACAGTGTGGCTTTGCTTCAGGCAAACACACCCCAAGCTGTTTTACCAAGGAAATGACATTTTTCCTAAATCTAGAGCATCCCTAAGTCCTTAAGAAGGAGAGAAAGGATGAACAGACTGCTTGAACTTGTGCTGATCCCTGCCAGCCACCCTCACTTGACCTCTCCCCAACCCTGGGCCCCCTGGATGGCTCACCAAAGCCACGCTGGGAGAAACCACACCTCCCCACACATGATAAATTCAATCTACTTACCATGAACCTGCTTTTTTATTTCTTTGGCAGGATCCAGCCACGTCTGTAAGAGGATAAAAACATTCACAGTTTACCAGACATTCCAGAAACACCACAGAAAGCTGCAAATTGCTAAAAATACAGAAAAAAAAAAAAAAGATAATATTTGACACAAAGGCAGCCATGGAAACTGGAGAGATGGTACATTTTTCACTACTTTTACTCCAGGCTGTGGTCTCAGTGGGTGTATTTCCAACCATTCACCTACCAGGGACACTCATAAGGAAGCAGAAGGAAAAGAGGGGAAAAAAAAAAAGCAGAATATTAGGGCTGCAAGAACAGAGCAGCAGGTATGGCCACATCCAGGGGCACTTGTACAACATTTTTTTTCTCCAGAACCTTTAAAAATAGGTAAATAGGACAGATACATTGATTTTAAGCACCCTGTCTCCTTATTTACCCTATTCAGATCAAAGATCACCAAGATTTTCTATTATTAGCTATAGTTTTCAACAACCTAATTGCTGAAATACAAGTAAAAACACCCAGTTCCTGAGTAAGGCTGGAATTTTTTACAGGAGTGTGACATAAACTTCATTTCTTTTAACTATGACTCAAGTTTCTAGTAATTATCTCTGCTATAAATTTAGAAATGTATCTTTTTCCCCCTCCTCTGTAATTTGGGGTTTTGTGGGATGGTGGTGCAATATAAGCCTCAAACCACAACTCCTGCTTTTTCCATGGACTGAGCCTTTCCCTTTGCAGGGGTCAGGGCCTGTCCTGCTGCAGGTGCTGGCGCTGGACTAACAACCCTCCTGGAGAGGCTACATTTAACCACCTCCTCATTTTCACCAGCTCTGAGCAGGATTTGGATGTCCAGGTCTCCCGAGGTGAAGGAATTAACTCATTGAATCCCCCAAGCTAATCTCTCCTGACCAGGACACGTAACTTCATGGCAGGGAGATAGCAATACTTACATTTAATCTCCTCTTTTTATATGCCTGCTGCTCTAACACATAAAAGTGGGGATATAAAATCCATTTGAAAGGAAGACTTGCTGCCTTTTTAGGGCCACAGCTTGAAGCAGAGCATCTCCATGGCCGGGCTGGTGCCACAACTGCTCATTACTGGGGTGAGCCCAGGGTGCAGTCATGCATCCCAGCCCGCCTGATCCAGCAGACAATGATGGGAACAGCAATTAACGGCACTTTTATCCCACTGGGTCATGAATCAGTGGGAAACAATCCTCCCTTTCAGGGCAATGAGCTCCTTGCTGCTCCATGATGACCAGCTGCTCCAGCCACTGTCACAACCTCCTAATTCCACTGTCACCCTCTGCTGCGTCCATGTGGGTAATTACTGGTCCTCGGAAGGTTTGTTCCCTAAATATCAAAGTGGAAACTGTCACATACAACCCTTCCCTATCCAGGAATACACACATGTATCATCTCCACCTGCTCCACACCGCTCAGGTGAGGTGCCGGAGCTCATCCTTGGATCCTATTAACACCATTTTACCTGTGAATCAGTAACTCTGGGGAGGTCTTGTTTGAGGTTACAGCAGGAGAGAGATGGAGCTTCAGATTTCAAAGTTCAATGAAACATAACCAGACAGATTAAAAAGAAAATAATCGTGTTTTCACCCATCAGAGCAAACCAAACCAGCTTGCTCCACACTGGAGCTGAACAACCCATGGACAGGGGCCTCATCTTGCCCAGCTTCCAGCCCTGGGACCCAGATCTGACAACACAATCTGTTTTCAGTCCCTACAGTTAAAAAGCTGCACAACCTCTCAGCCCTGGTTGGCTGGGGGGAAGGAGGTACACGCTTCTGTTTCCAGAACAATCAATGCCAAAAGCCTGGAAATGAGAAGAGCAAGTCCAAGGGTCTGGGATACCACAGAATCATTCAGGAAAAGCCTCCTAAGATCATCAAGTCCAATCATTACTCTAGCACTGCCAAGGCTACCACTAAGCCGTGTCTGCACGTGCCACATCTATATGCTTTTGATCACTTCCAGGGCAGTGATTCCACCACTTCCTTGGGCAGCCTGTGCCAAGGGCCTGACAACCCTTCCCAGGAAGGAATTTTTCCTAACATCCAAATGCAGCAGTGAGCTACCCACAGCACACGCAGAAGCTGAGCTTCAGCTAAACTCTTTTTGCTCTGAATTGGATTTAAAAGTACACCTACCTCTCCCTCTGCAAGAACAAACTCTGAGGGTAAAAAATATCCACATTACATACATGGAAACACATTTCACATCTAAGAAAATTGGAAGACACCAGAGACTGTGAAACAAACCCAAGTGGGAGTTCTGCCTGCCTCAAACAGTGTTATTTTTGGTTGTTATTTTGCCTGTGTATAAAACACTATAAAGTATTTAATGACAAACATCTGTCAGTCAGTAACCTGGACACAGGGGATTGCTGCAGGTGAAGCAGAGGAAGAGTCAGAATATGGACCAACGTAACTGGTCTAAAGAACATAGAATTGGGCCTTGCGTTTCAGCTATCTCACTTTCGGCTTTATGAAATAGACCTTGAGTAATTGTTGAGTTAAAGGGTAACCAAGGTTTTAAAAGATAAGACACTCCTTGAGTCAAATCAAACAAAGACCTTAAATTGAAACCGCGAGTAGGAGTGTTGGTATAGGGTCACATCTCTTCTTCTGCAGGGCAAAGGCTTAACTCCAAACGCTCTGGATGGCTCCAACCAAACCTTCCCAACGCTGACACCAGTGCCAGGGCAGCCTGACTCCTTCAGCTGCAGCCTTGTAATTTAATGACATCATCTTGCAGTGAACTAATATCATGACTTCTCCAGGTGAAGACCCAAGTTCACTAGGATTCATTCTATGTTTCACATAGCTTTTTGACTAAAATCCACACTCCTGTAGTCATTTATTCACTATTTATGCCTGCGTGATGACCTGCAATCCGTATTTAGAGGACACCAAAATGAGTCTGAAGAGGAGCTTATGCCCCACTTCCTGCCCTGGGGAGATGAGGCAGGAAGAGCTGAATCCCCTCAGGGCCAGCAGCTGCTTACCCTGGAGGTTGGTGTGTCCCATATGGCCAAACCAAAGTAGTCTTCTTCCAGCAGATTGAGGTGGTCGCAGACTTTTTTAAGTAGATCCTGTCCTTTGGCATGTTTCTGCAAATAGACAAAGAAATCCTGAAGGACAGGGTTGGGTTTTGCCTATCTTTGTTCACAGGAGAGGGGAGGAAGGGAATAGGATCAAACCACACTGTGCACTATCAGTAAGGGGAAAAAAGGTCCTTTGAGTAGCTCCAAATCATATCTCCTGGTTGTTTCAGAGCAAGGACTCCTTACAGGAAAGGGCATCAGACATAAAAATTCCATGGAGAGGCAACAGGAACCACAGTGGGTCTCTTTCCACCAGCTCCATGTCTGAAAATCCCCCAAAGCTGGACTTCCCAACAGAGCTCAACAGATACCAAGGATCTGTTCAGGTTTTCCCTCCCAAGGTGCGTCTACAGTGCTGGTATCTCCCAGGCCCAGGCTGCCAGACAATCAGGTGTGGATCAAGAGATGAAACTGCTGGTACAACATATTCATTTCAGGGACAACCTGACTTTTCTTAGGTTCAGAAAAAAGACAGCAGCACATAACCAAAGCCCATGATTTCTGTGGCCCTTCCATCACCCTGATCTGCTGATGAAAACCAGCTTTTCCCATCAGCCTCATGTGCCCAAAGCTGCTCAGCACACAGCTTCCTGCCTCCAGAAATACACTTTGAGCATTCCTATTTCCTCTTTTTCTTTCCCCCAAATCCTGCAGAAGTGAGCTGGCCCAAGAATAGATACCCTTTAAGTCCAAAAGCATGAAGGAAAACATCCCTGAGGCATAAAACTATGGCAACCAGAAGCAGCTCATTCCATTGGAGGCTTTGCTAGAAGAAAGTGCAGTTCCAGTGACGCAAAATCAGCTTCACTAATGCCCGCAGCTCTCCTGTCAGTCATCTCTGCATGGCAACTGCTCCAAGACCCCTGCCTTGTTTATTCCTTGGTTTTATTCCAGCCTTTCAGCTGTCAGGTCCTTTGTGCACACATAGTGACTCTACAGGTAACATAATGTATGTGTTAGCCTGGGTATTCCTCAAGGAATTGGCACTGATACAAGAATGAAAAAGTT
This sequence comes from Aleadryas rufinucha, assembly GCA_013397815.1. Classification (NCBI taxonomy): domain Eukaryota; kingdom Metazoa; phylum Chordata; class Aves; order Passeriformes; genus Aleadryas; species Aleadryas rufinucha. Next base: position 118,696 of record VZTH01002851.1, read on the forward strand.
TCCAGGGCTGTCAGTCGGAAGGGATGCCTGAAAGCACTAATTCTCCTTGGATAAAGGCATTTGTGCGGCTCTTTGCCTACACCTTTGCAATTCCTTCCCCATTAAATCTTAATAAACTCTCAAAATGCCAGAGCAGAATTACACTTGCACTAAAGCCAAGCGTGCTTCTCAAGTTAAGAGGATCTCACTGACACCGTGGCCCCTCTAATCCTCTGCAGTACCCACCATGACCCTCTGGACCTACAAAAAGACATTTCTCATGTCCTGCTCAAGTCAGGACCCCCCATCCCCCCACGGCTCTCCCTCCAACAGTGTCCCTGATGGTATCCAAAGGCATCGCTGCAGCAAACTCAGGCACAAAGCCAAGGCAAGCTGTCACCGGGACTGGGGGAAGAGGGTCCTTGGGGCTGCACACAGTACCCCTGGCCAAGGGGAAGGTGATGGGGGCAGTGATGCTCTGAGCTGATCCCAGGCAGGACCCGCAGCGCCATCATTACACAAACACTCAGCACTGACCTACTTGCCCAGGATCACCCAAGGTGATTGTTCCCACAAGGAGCCCTGAGCCCAGATACCCTCTCCTGGCCCATTTACCAGCAGGACTGAGGGAAAACAAGCTGGTGGAAGTATGCTCCAATGGTAAGTACCAGATTATTAATATTCCAGACAAGTACTTCAATACTAAAATAGGGATTTCTGCTTGCTTTTTATTGCCCTGACAGCACCACAGCCCTGTGAGAGAATGCACAAAACAAAGGAGAAAAAAAGCTCTCAGATGAAGGGGGTTGCAGTGCTCTAAGTCAACCTAATAATTTTAAATTGTTTACTGGAAATATATTCAACTGAAGGCTAAATGCAGTGTGTTATTCCTTACATCCAAGCACCAGGAGCTAAGTTAACCAGCAGCCTGAGAGGTGAAGGTACCTTGGGGGACTAGAAAAGCACAAATCAATTTCATTCAACTCATTTTATTAGAAGCCAAAGAGGCAAAAGTTATTTAGACAATTGCAACCTACCCCAAAAACCTAAACTCTGGCCTGGGATACAAATGAGAGAGATGGTGAACAGCAAGTAACATAAAGTTTGGGTTTGTTTTTTTTTAAACTTCCCCCCACCTCTACAAAGCAAGGCACCCTGGAATTGTAAAACAATAAAAAATAAAGATTCCTAGTACCCAGAGGTTTTTACAACACACTAAATAAGTTGTTATAGCTTACAGCAGGCTTGTTCTGCAGTAAAAACTGTCATGTAATTCCCTGGCAGCACATTAGGCCCCTATTAAATCGTGTTTGTGGTGATTTTTCAAGAGAAGCAGAAGGAAGAGGGAAGAGAGGAGAAGCAGAACCAAACCCCCAAAGTACTTACATCCACAGAACACTCAAAAATGGTGTCATCCAGCAAAATGACTTTGCAGTACATGTTTCTGTGTCTTTTCACTGCTTTTTGGGCAGCTTTCAAATCCTTGTCTGCTTTGGTCTCCGGAGACTCTGGCTTCGGTTTTGGCTTGGCACCCTCTTCCTTTGCTTCCCCTTCTTCCCTGTCCTCGAGGTCTCTTCCCTCTGGCTCCTGGTCGTCCCTCCTCTCCTCCTGAGCAGGCTGAAACCCCCAATTTAGAGGTGTCAAACAAACAAACAAACAAACAAACAAACAAAGCATCACATGGAATGAGCACTGCAGGGCTGGGATCTCACCCAGAATTCATTATCCCACTTTAACCTGTAACCTGGGACCTGGAGCAGCAGCTGGGGTGACCAAGAGAATGGTATTAATTTTTAAAGCTCTTCCAAGTGATCTTCAAGTTTTCATTTAATAAAGGATGTAATAAAAAAGAAGTAAGGGTTGATTAGAGAAATCAGGGCAGATTACATCATGCATTCATGGTGTTAATGACAGCACCTTCTGGATTGGGAAGGTTTTTTCCCTCCCAGGCAGGATCCCCAGTGCTCCCACTGCCACTCTGGCATAACTGTTGTTCCAGTGCACTGGCCCTTGGCATGGGGGGCCTTCCACCAGCAAGGAGGAATTGTTTTAAACTGACAAGAGGCTAGATGGGATATTGGGAAGAAATTCTTGCCTGTGAGGGTGGCGAGGCCTGGCACAGGGTGCCCGGAGAAGCTGTGGCTGCCCCTGGATCCCTGGAAGTGTCCAAGGCCAGGCTGGACGGGGCTTGGAGCAAGCTGGGACAGAGGAAGGTGCCCCTGCCCTTGGCAGGGGGTGGAATGAAATGGGCTTTAAGGTCCCTTCCAACTCAAACCATTGTGGGATTTTATGGCAGCAGTGCCACTAAAAGGAGGCTCAGGGCTGAGGTTTCGTGGTCATTAGAGATGACCGAGCAGCTCTCTGCCACCAAAAAGAGAAGGCAGCCTCCACACCACCATCCCTTTGCCTACGGAAGCACTTTGCAAGCCAGTTTAATCCACTCAAACAGCAGAAAGAGATGTAGTTTGGGGACAGGAGGAGGAAGGAAGCTGGGTTTTTTTCCTCTGCCACTTCAGCAGGTTAAATGAGTTCACGGCAGGCTCTGACGACACTGGAAGGGGCTGGATGCAGCAGGAGCACAGAGCTGCAGCAGAGGAAGAGCAAAACCTTGTCTCTTCGGCCCATCACTTCTCATGAAATCACACCCAGGCACAAGTGCACAGAGGTATTTAAAAACTAAATAATGTCCACAAGCTGCTGACTTCAGTTCCAGCAGAACTGGGACAATCGGGAGCAGGGAATCAGTCAAAGCTCCTAATGCCCGTCGGTCAGCATTTATCAAACTGCAGCACCTCGCAAATGCTTTCACAGCAGAAATATCTGCCGAGTGTCACAGTTCAGAAAGCCACTGACAGTGATCTAAAATAAGAACTGAAAAAAAAAAAAGCACAAATGCTTCGTCTGAAATGAACGGCCCATGAAGGAAGGCTGGGGTGCAAATTCAACATGGGCTCGGGAGCAGCAAATCAGAGCTAAATAGAGAAAGAAATCATGCATTAAAAAACCCAAAACGGCTTGGGTTGGAAGGGACCTTAAAGCCCATCTCACCTTCCACTAGATCATGTTGCTCCAACCTGGTCTTAAACACTTCCAAGGATGAGTTCCTCTTGAAAATACAGTTTCCGGGCTGAAACTGCATGAAAATCTCCACCTGTTCCCCATCCTGCTAATCCCAACCCTCAGAGGTACAAAACATGAGCAGAGATCATCCCATGGTCTTCACAGGCTCAGAAATTTGGGAGAAGAAAGGAAAAGCTGTTACCCTCTCTACAAATTTGTAATTTTAAGGAGGTGGATTTACAATTATTGCCTACTAGCAATGCTTGAATTTGTAAGTATTGTCCAAAATTGAGCATTTGTGGGTATCTGGAGCCACTCTGAACTTAATGCAGTTGGTAAGAAATCCAGATTTCACCCTGTCTGGCTCCAGCAATACACACAGGTTGTTTGGGTTGTAAGAAATTCCCAGCTGAGGAGAAGGAATATCCACCTTTTACCACTCCAGGCTCAAGTAACAGCAGAGCTGTAACTACCCAAGGAGGAAGAAAAGGGCACCCAGCACCCCCAAATCAATAACCAGCCACAGCTCAGTGAGTGTTCCCTGGGGGTGTGTCTCTGCCTCAATTTCTACTTCAAATTTTTGAACTTTAAATTTTGCATGAAAAATTACTCTGGCTGGAAAGAGCAGACACCAGACAGGTCCCAGGAGCTGGGCTCAGCCCACATGCCATGCAGAAATCCCTGTCCACATGATTCATAAGCAGAAAATATTTATATTTGGCAGGCTCAGCACTAGCCTGGACCAAGCAGATGACCAAGTCCTAAAAGGCCGTGCTTGCACTCCTTGAAGTTGAAGAAACCCTTTCCCAAATCCACGTACTCTTGCCATCTCCACCTTAGGCCCCTGACCTGCCTTGATCCTGCTCACACCAAGGACATCCTGACAATCGACCCTGGTTTTGAACCCAATGAATGCGAACCCTCTGTGTTCTGAGGTAACATCCCAAGCCTCAGCAGAGCAATGATTCAGCACTGGCATTTTAAATTATTCTGTGGAGTGTGAGCCCAATTCCCGGAACAGGTACTTTGCAGGGATGCAAGTGTGGGAAGTACACAATGAAACACAGGGAGCTGACAAGAGCCTTTTTGGCATCTCATGACCTTTTCTGGTCAAGCTCACCAGCCTGGGATATGACGTTTTTACAGTTTTGGCTACAAAGACACATTTTAAAGCAGCAGGGAGCATGTCCCACAGAATGGGGTGTTTTACCTGCGTTTCTGCACTGCTCAAGGAATGGAGATCCAGTGACGGGTCAGTTTTGAGCTCGGGCTCAGGAGCTGCAATTGGGGCTTTCACCAGGATGTCTTCATCAGGGCTGGCTCCTAATCCTGCATCTTTCTGGTCACCTCCCACCTCTTTAGGAGCATCAGTGTCTTTGTCCTCTTCGGACACCTGAGACTTGGGCCTCCTGAGGAAGGAGGAGAAGAGGCGGGAGAGACCCCGGCCCTCGGAGGTGCGATGTTCTTTCTTGCTCTGCTCCTCGTGCGTGGGGGTGTCCCCGTTGGAGGCCTTCTGCCTCCGGGGCTGCCTCTCCGGTGTTGGCTGAGCCCCTTCCTCCAGGGAAGCCTCTTGCTTCTGTGTTTCAGCAGCTCCTTCCTCCTCCTTGGCTTGCTGCTGCTCCGAGCTGTCAGCGTCAGCTGCTGGGCTCTTTTCTGTTGTCATGATGATGCTGTATGAGAGGAGCAAAAGGGCTCAATCAAGAGGTTTCCAATATCCATGTCTGACTGAGCTATTCAAACCAATCATGAGCACAGACACGCCATGTTCACCAGTCACACCACCCTGTCACAGAACCAGAGTGGAAGGGACCCACAGGGACCATCCAGTCCAGCTCTGAAGTGAATGGCCTGTAGGGGCATGAAAGGCTGGCTGACTCCAGCCTACAAAGTCAGCAAGAGCAAAGTCATTCCTTTTGCTACAGTTTGCTTTGAAGACAGTCTTTAAGGTCCCGTCCAACCTAAACCATTCTGGGATTCCATGATCTAAGCACACCAAACCACACTGCTGGGGACAGGACCCATCAGTGTTGAGCAACTACATTGTTCTGCACAAGACGAATCCAGTGGAGCCGAGCAGGCTTTGGGATTCATGGGATATTTGCACTGCGCTCTGGAAAAATGTCAAATGAAAAGGTTTCCAAACAACATCCATAATGGAGAGCAGATTTCCTCAGAGCTTGTGCTATTAAGCTGATGCAATGTTTATTTCAACTTTAGCCTGGGCTGTTGACACAAAAAGATGGAAATCACATGAGAAGAGTATCTATTTAAGGTATAAAGAGGACCCAAAATAATCATGCTTTAGAGGGGATAGAACTAATCTTTGCACACCGCATCACATGTATCTGCAGCAATAAATTGCCACTGCTTACACTGAGCAAATAGCATATAATCCAATATGCCTCAATCCCCCAGCCCGAGCCTCGGTGTGTAAACATTTGCTCAAAATACACACTTAAAATTAAGAAACATTCCAAGATGTCATCCTCCTACGTATTACTGCATTCATCAATTTTAATTTAACTCATCCTGATTGCTAAAAGAACCAGAGTGCTTGAAGGAGAAAAGCCCTCCCAGCTCTCCAAAAGACTTTCCCCTTGTGTTTAATGCAAACATTTCATATTATTTCTAATGCTGTGGTTAAACCAGCACAGCATCACAGACCTTCCCTGAATTTGTTTCTGCAGCAACGCAAATTTCCTGAGGTTACAAGGTTTGGTCTGGGGTTTTGGTTGGTTTTTGCACTTGGACTCAGCCCCACCAGCCAGCCTTGGGGACGAGCTGCAGGGCTCATTTTCGCATGGTCTCCTGCAGAAGCAGAAGACAGAATTACACTCCCCTCACCATCTCCCCTCGGTCAGCTGCTCTGGGTATTTCCAAACCCAGTGGAGTGGCAGAAGCCACTTGAAACAACAGCTTCCAACCTGCACTGAGGAAACAGGCACCCAAACAGAGAACCTGCATCATGGGCACCTGATGGACCAGGGATGCTACAAGGCAAAGAGTGCCCAAACCCAGATGTGCCCAGATGTGTCTGCGATCAGTTTGCAGATGGCAGCATACGTGTGACTTGTCCTCGCAGCTCCTACTTCTGCTCCCCTTCCTCTTGCAATCCCTTGCCACAGATGCTGCCGGCCCCATTAGCAACCCATGGCTCCTATTGCAGAGAACCCCAGCCACCACGCAGTCAATTTCTGCTCTCGTCAGCTCTCCAAGAACTCCTGGAGATGCCACAAGGCAGTGGAGAGGGCAAGGACTCTGTCCAGCCAAACACCCATCACCCCAAACCCACTATGCCAATGCCCAGGGCAAAGCTCCCAATGCCCCAGCATGCACGGAATGGAAAGGATGCTCTGCAAGCCTGTTCCACCACAATCACACACCGCCAGCCAGCTCCCACTGGCACCAGCTGTTGGAGCAGCCTGCTTTGTAGTTGCTTCCCACTGTGTTTGTTTTGAATAAATACATTTGTAGGAATCGTTATCAAAACACACAACGTTGGACGCGTTGCTCTTCAAACCAAAAAGGCAGAACCAAGGCTTTGGAGATGACGTCGGTGGGGAGGGCACATCTGAGGAGCAGCTCTTATCGGCCGCAAGAAGCCCCAGGGATAGTCCACAAAGGAACGTTTCCTCTGGATGTACTTTCCTCTCTTTAAACACCAACAATTTGGAACAAGATTTGTTGACTTGTTTACATTTCAAAGCCGCAGTCGCAGACCTTTCTCGGCGCAGGAAGGTGGGTCTGGCTGGCGATGAGCAAACATCTCCTTGTCTTTCCTCCATCCCCCGAGAACCACGCTGCAGCTCAGCCAGATCCCCTCGGCAGCGCTGGGGATGCGGAGATGGGCACGTAGGAGCCCTTCCTTTCCCAATAAACATTTCATAGCTGCCAGCACCAATAACTCACTGGGTACAGCAAACATCTTGCTGCGAGACCCAAGTGCACTGCTCCCATGTGTGGGCTCCCGGCCTGCTCCCTCCCTTGGAAGTTTTATGCTCAGAAATGGTTTCCCCTACATTCGTCATCAAAAGCAAAGAGATTTGTAAATAAGTAACATAACTGAGAGGTTGCCCATGGCAAGGGGGTGGAACGAGATGGTCTTTAAACCTTCCAACCCAAGCCAGTCTGTGATACTGTGATCATACAAGGAAGAAAAGGACCTTTCCTGCAAGGAGATAGGTGCCAAGTGGTGCTTTGTTTCCAACCCAGCCCACAGCAGAGCAGACACAAAGAGCGAGGTTCCTGCTCCACTGCTCTTCAACCCATCCCTTGGAGAAAGCACTGCCCACAGCCAAACCACAAGAAAGTTTTTATTTAAATTAAACTTTTCTTCCCTTGCTATTCCACAAGGCAATTCTGCTGAGCCTGCAGGTGCCTCGGGAGCTCCCTGGATGCTGGAGGAGGATGCTCTGCTACTGTAGGAGCACTCTAGCAGTGCTGCTCACCTCCTGTTCTGAGCTGCCACATTGTAAGTACTTCATCTGGGGAGGCTTTCTTTGGTAGAGGCTGAAGGTTTGATGTCAGACAGCCCGTAAAAGGCAGGCTCTTCACAAGTCTGAAGTGGAGAAGGTGTTAAACACTATGGAAATAAGCAAGCTACAACAAAACTCAGATATGATCCCGGAGAGAGATTTTGCAGTTAACAATCTCATCAGAAAAGAGTACAAATATGTATTTATATCTAAGCATTTTTAAGCTGAAGAGCATCCTCCAGATAAGAAGGCTTTGGCAACAGGAAGCAACCTGAAGAGAAGGGAGTTAAATATTTCCAGAGCAGAAAATAGGCTTTGCCCTGCTGAGGACACCTGCACCATGGGCTGACCTCCCACCGGCAACATCCCCCTTCATCTGAACCTGGGGGAGGACCTGGACCTCCTCAGGAATGCCGGTGCTTTGGTGATGAAGAGGGAGCTCCACAAATCTTCTCTCAAAAGGCATCAGCAACTCTGAACACCAAATGTCAAAGCAAACCAGAGCAGGGGCACTTCCTGAACCTGCAAAGACCCTCCAGCCCCCCAATACCCGAGCCCCCCAGCCTCAGTGCTTATCCTTCTTTCTGGCCAAGGGCACAGCTGTAGGGAACACACAACATCTCTGTGGGCTTGGTGTAATTCATACATACTCATCCCTCTTTCCTGCATCAAAATCCTTGGAAAAAAACAGACCTAAAAGGAGCGCAAGTGCTCATTGCTCACCCTGCTTCCAACGTATACGGTTCAATCACAAAATTATGGAATGCTTTGGGTTGAAGGGACCTTAAACTCATCTCATTCCAACGCCCTGGCATTGGCAGAGACATCTTCCACTATCCCAGGTTGCTCCAAGCCCCATTCACCCTGCACTAATTATCTGGTGAGCAGATGATGGCTAAATTCAGGTGCACCCCCACACAGCTCCATGGGTTCTGCTCTTGCAGACATCAAAAGACAACCCCAATCCAAGCCAAATCATCCCCATTTTTCAGCCTGCACAGAAGCACAGAGATTTATCTAAAAGATTTTAGAGTAGCTCAACATACTGCAACAGATCCCTGTTGAGAAAGCCTTCAATCCTCAAGAGAAAGCCAAATCCCTTCCTTACGGCGCCTGTGCTCTGGAAGGTTCTCATTGAGTGATGGGACCTGAGCTCCCTGGAAATGACAGTGCTGCTCATTTGGGCTGTTCCATGACAAGTCACAGAGGCTCAAAGAAACAGGAACGTTTAGATATGTGTCTGTCACTCTCACTTACCTGTCAGCCTACTTCAGTCTCTCTTATTTAGGCACCCAGTAAGTTTAGTGATAATAAATCAAACCTATGCTGAAGGAAAGAGTTTTTAATTAGAAATCAGGAAGAAATTCTTCCCTGGGAGGGAGGGGAGGCCCTGGCACAGGGTATCCAGAGAAGCTGTGGCTGCCCCTGGATCCCTGGAAGTGTCCAAGACCAGGTTGGACAGGGCTTGGAGCAGCCTGGGACAGTGGAAGGTGTCCCTGCCCATGGCAGGGGGTGGGACGACACGGGTTTTAAGGCTCCTTCCAATTCAAACCAATCTGTGATTCTGTAAAAAAATCTAACTTATCCTTGTTTGCAAGACTGGAAAAATTATTTATGGCTCATGTCGTAACTTATTTAATTCCCAGTGGCTTAGTCTTTCAGAGAGAGAAGAAAAAGGACTGTCCATAGGGAAGGTTTGGTTCTTGGAAACAAACTGTCTTGCAGAGATGCCCAACACCAGATAAACGGGTGGGACAAACTGTCTTGACCTTCCTCCGCAAAAATGTGTGGCTTCACTGAATGCTGCTGCTCCGGCAAGAGCTGGAGACAATGATAAGACAGAAATTTCTGCTAAAAATAGGCAAAAATCAAATAGTTTCAGCAACAGTGTGGTGGGTTTTTTTAAAACGCGTTCCTTCCCATTTCATAATGTGTGTGAAAAGCACATAATTCACCAGGGAAACTACACAGAACGCTGCTTGAAATAGAAAGCACAGTCTGAAAATTCAGTTTTGTCAAGACCTGGTGCACGTGCAACAAACCTGTGGGTGGGAGAGGAGGAAACTGCAGCTGCCACCAGCACGACTCGCTCCACGTGTGTGTTACGTGTCCTACTCGTGATTTTTACTACAGTAAAGAAAACATTGGACGAGCTTGGAGCAACCTCATCTAGTGGAAGGTGTCCCTGGCCATGGCAGGGGGGTGGAATGTGATGGACTTTAAGGTCTCTGCCAACCCAAACCAGTCTGGGATTCTATGACCACAGCAGAGAGCTGTTTGCTTGGGGGTTTCAAAGTAAGATATTCAAATGCAGTAAAATAAGCCTCTCAACAGAAATTCAAATAACTTTAAAATACTCTAAAGACTCAGAACCTTTCAGAATTTATTTAATATATTTTATTATAGGAATAATTAGTGCTGATATTTTATAACCCCTCTTAGAATTAACGTGCCTCATCTTTCTTTGCTGGTGCTTTGGATCCTGAACAAAAAGGATGCTGCCACTCAGCCTGACCCGGAGGGTAACAGGAGACTTCAGGAGCCTCACTGAACAGGGGAAAAAAATAAATCACCCAACACAACACAGATGGCACATTACAACTGCCCGGATTTAATTCTCACCAGACCAGCCCTGGTAATCTACTGCATGTCGGCAGCACCGTGCCCCTCTCCCATCTCCTGCTATCGTACAGCTTTCCTATTTAAATGAGGGCAAAAATAGTAGCTCACCATCTGCTGAAAGCAAATCATTTATGTCAAATTGAAGACTGGTCTTATAAAATGACCTGACTAAATGGAGCAGTAAGTGCATTACAACCAAAGGGAGCTAAGAGCTCCTCCTCCGTATCCTCAAAAATCCTCCTGGATGCTACAGAATTCCTTACATGGAAATTCACGGGCTTTGCTCATTGGTGAAGTGCTGAAATTTAAATGAAAACATGTACTTGTCACTGGGGCCTTGTCTACAGCGATGGGTTTGGAAAGGCTGCCCGTGTGGGACCTCTTTGGAAAACTCACTTGAACTTGGAGCAGTTGGACCCAGAACAGATATGGAGAAGGCACGTGCACCAGGCTGCCAGCAAAATCAAGCTGCTCATACACTATCCCTCCTCTCATTGCAACACAGTAGTTGGCTAAAAAGACTAAGAAAAGCAGCAGTTTAATACAAGTGTTGTTTCCTATTCAGTAGCAAGCAGTAACTCTTGGGGCTCCCTTCCCCTCTGCAGCAGAGGCCAGAGCAGAAACAAAATGGTTTGGTCTCAAACACACAGTGCCTGATGGGGCTTCCTCTGCACAAACAAGTCTCCAAACCTGCTTGGAGGACACGGGCTCAGCCTGGCAGGCAGCAGTCCCTTCAAAACCCTCCTGTGCTGAAGGAGCCGGTATCTGCCCAACCCGGCAGAGGGAGGGAGGGATCCATCCAAGCCCATCCCCACCCTACAAGCAGCTCAGCCCCTGCGTGGTGCAGATAACATCCTGGGGCTGCTCCCTCCACCAGCCTCCCATGAAAACGGGGAGCGCGGGCATCCGGCAGGCGCCAGACATCTGTGCAAAGAAAAGCAGCAGGAACGGTGCTTACAAAAGCACCACGAGTGAGCCGTTCCATCACAGGGAGGCAATGGCAAGGACAGGCTCCGTCCCAGCAGGTCACTCCATCACAGCCACTCCTGACTCCGCACCGAAGGAATACCCGGGGTGGCGGCGACAGCACAGCAGAGATGACAATGCCACCGCTGCGTGTGACGCTGGCTCTCCCTGCAGCAGCGCTCCGCTTGCTAAAGCAACAGTTCAACAGAAATAAGCAATAGATCTCCATCAGCTGAACAGGAGGATTTTTGCCATGAATTATTCATAAGGGGTTTTTTTTCCTGCCTGAACACAGATGTGTTTACTTACACTGTGCCTCATTTACACTCAAGGTTTAACATAACAGGGCTCATATTCTTTCCTTACAGTTTCCCAAGAACGGGGGTAAAGCACTTTTTGCTTTTGTTGTTCTCCTTTTGGTTGCTTCCAAACCAAAGCTATAATTAGAAGCCCAGAGGGCCCTGCACGCTCCTTTGATAAAGAGCTGCCTGCTAGATAAGTACCACCCCTGCACACACATACACACACACGCAGAGCGGCACAGAGGCACTTGCCAGGATGAACCGCTGCTGCACCAAGAGCCAGAAGGATGCTTGATGCTAAAACCTCTTAACAGGCTCCATCACCAACTGCCCCAGCTCACACACATGGGCTGCTCCTCCCCTGCGTGCCAGGGACATCACACTTAAGTGCTTCACTTGTTACCGCATGACTGTAATGCAATTTGCATTCACCCAAGTGCCTCAAATACATGTGCCGCACCCTGGTACAACGCCCCAAATTCATTAAAAATAACCATAATTGCACAGTTATTCGGATGTTATTAGTGCACAAGAAATGCACAATATTTGAACTGAGGGAACCACTTACAGGAAGGGCTGGGACAACAAGCGCTAGGCTTGTTCTCCGCCGAGCCCCAATGAAAGCTGGCTGAAAAAGCTGGATGAAAACATCCTCAACCCTGGCTTTAAGCTAGGCTCACTGCTTCAAAATTGCCATCAAATATCACAGAATCCTAGCATGGTTTGGGTGGGAAGGGATCTGAAAGCTCATCTCATTCCCCCCCCCGCCATGGGCAGGGACACCTTCCACTGCCCCAGGCTGCTCCAAGCCCCGTCCAGCCTGGCCCTGGACACTTCCAGGGATTCAGGGGCAGTCACAGCTGCTCTGGGCAGCCTGTGCCAGGGCCTCCCCTCCCTCCCAGGGAAGAATTTCTCCCCAGTATCCCACCTAATCCTGTCCTCTGTCAGTTTGAGATCACTCCTCTTTGTTGTCTCACTATCTGCCTGTGTAAAAAAGTCACTCTCCCTCCTTTCTATAAGCCCTTTTAGGCACTGGAAAGGGCTCTAAGGTCTCCCTGGAGCCTTCTCAAGGCTGAACACCCACAACTCCCTCTGCTTGTCAAGGATACTTAAGTTAGCGCTACACTACCCTGAGATGATTCCAAGACCTTTTCTCCTGACAGCAACACTCCAAACATATTTAATGCACAGGAAACATCATTCCTCCCCATAAGAGCCTGCGGTGAGGGAAACCCCCAGGACATGGTGCCTAACCCAGTGATGCCAGGCTCTGCCCAGGGGCACAGCAATGTGGTTTTGGGCTGTTTTAATGAGTTTTAAAAAGTACCAGCTGCCAGGCTGAGTTGATTTACCTGGCTTGCTCTCACATGCTCACTGCCACCATTGAGCAGTGAAATGAGGGCTGCAAGGTAACTAAAATTACCTCTTCAGTAATTATCAGCCTGAACATTGCACTTTTAAAGACTAATGACCCTTACCTAGGAGTACAGGAAGGCACTGGCTGCAGTGCCTTTTCTTTTCTGCAGAAAGCTGCAGATTATCTACCAAATTCCTCAATTCTTGGTTTTCTGGCCAAGCTCCAGTCACTTACACCTGCAGAGCAACACAAGGGATGGAGAAGCTGGAGATCTCCTCAGCATCCACCAGCGTGAACAAGCCAGATCCAGCACAGCCATGGCTGCCAGCTCTGGAGACACAACTGGGACAGCAACAGCTCTGAGGAGCCCAGGGGAATGAGTCAGCGAGCAGGGGGGTTGTGAAGACGAGTTTCGCTGGGTGGGTACAAACACCGCAGGTGTCAGCGCACAGCAGCCTGTGCTGCTCCTGAGCTGGGGAAAGGCTTTCTTTCAGGAAGGATCACCCTTTTGTGAAGTCTCCTTTCTTTCAGGGCTCAGCATCCCATACAACAGCACAGAGGGGAGGAAATCCATTCCCACCACAAACCTCGAGCTGTAAAGTCCCAGTATCATAGAAAGAACCCAGCCTTCAAGGATTTGAAAACTCACAAGACCAGGCAGCTTGGTTTTAGAGCCCACTAAGAGCTAATTGAGGTCCCCCAACAAAAGCAGCAGAGCCTGCTCCAAGCTGGCTGCAGCTCCCCAAGGCACATAGCAAAGGGGAATGCAAACTGGGATGCTGCTGACCTTGCCTCAAGACTGGGAACAGCAAAGCATCTTCTGTGGGCACTGTGCACAGGAGGGAGGTGGGGAGACACCTCCTCCAGAAAGCTCCCTAATTTTTTTTTTCCTCCCTTTTTTTTTTAAATATTGCAGGTGACGGTTAATTCTAAATTCTGCACCACTCCCAGAAAAAAATCCCATGGGGATGATCCTACTGCACATCTGCAGGCTCCTGTCTGTACCCAAGGAGAGCGGGCAAACATCCAAAACCTGGGTGTAACTACGTTCCCAACAGACCTGGTCCACAGGCAACAGGCAGAAAACAGTCACTCAGCTGTTCTCCCAAACACTCGGAGCCAGGAGTCAGAAGCTGTTTGTAAAGCCCCAAGGTACTGACTCCATTTGACTGGGACAAACTCCAGTGTCACCAGGGCCCCAGAAGGATGCTGCCCCAATGAATGCAGCACCAGAACAACACTGCATGTCTCAGGAACACGCTTGGACACTTCACACCACCTCCACAGGGATGGTTTTCTTCCCATCTCTCCTGTTCGTGATGCTCAGTGACCAAAGTCACCCTTGATCCTGGGGTGGCTCCACAAGATAGGTAGCAAAGGAGAAGATGGTTCCTGGAAAATCAAGGCAGGTTTTGCAATGCCTCCCAAGCAGAGGATGTTCTCCAGAATCCCTCCAGGGATCCTGCACCACAAGGCAGGTGGCAACTGCCTGGAGTAAAAAAAGCAATGGGATATCAGTGCTTGGATTAGTGAGACATCCCCGCTGGCAGTCCCCATCCCATAACAAAGTCACTCTCCTCTTAGCAAGGCTAGGGAGAAGCCCTTGGTGAACACAGCTTCCTAGTATTTCCATTGCACAATGTTCTTTGTCCCCTATTTGGCACAATTTGGCCTGTTTCATGCATGCAAAAAGCACCTCAGGGATGCCTGGAGGTTCTGCCCTGTGTCCTCACACACATCTGCTTCTACACAACAAAATCCCACACCACCATTCTGAACAGCCAAAGAGCTGGGGATGGGTACCGAGATGGTGGGAGACAGCAGGACACCAAACTAACACGGGGTGACACAACTGTCATCTTTCCAAGGCTGCACCCCAGCACCGCTGGCAGGGATGAAAATCCTCCCATCCCCACCAGGAACAGGAACTAAACAGAAGGGGAATGTGAAGCAGCAATTAAATATCATCATGTGCAGTCAGCAGTCAGTTATGGGCACATAGCAGAGCAGCTCAGTCCTGCCACCTTCCAGAGCTGCTCCTTTCATGAGCCATCAGATTGCAGCAGAACCCCTCCCAGCCCCCCAAGACTCGGCCTCCAGCCATTTCCACCAGTCTGTTTTTTCCATCAAGCAGTGAAATCAGGCAGCTTCAGTTTTTAATCCCCTTAATTAGGGGTGTGCAGCAGTCTTCATTCCTTAATTATATCCATTGACACATCTGGTGCAACACATTTACAAACAACCATTTTCACTAGAGATGGCTTTGAATCAAAAGTGCTGTCAAATTCCCACACTGGCTGTGCTGTGTCACCAACGGAGAGAAGACACAACGTGGCGTTCTGGATGCTTTAACGAGACACACAGCTTGGAAATGCTATTTCATTAAATAATCACCCGTTTATTTGGCACAATTCAGGTGACTCCAGAGCAGAAAAACCACTGGCAGTCTGAGGCAGCAGAGTGGGAGCGCAGCTCTCAGAAGTTTAGAGCAAAAAAGTGACCATTTCAGGCAATCCTCTCAATACTGACCCACGGGATGGAGGGATGGCATTTCAGTGCCTATCCCGATGATTTTGGTCCATCACTATTCTGTAGCTCAGTTAAAGGTGGACAACGGGATGCTCCATTTCAGCTGCTCAGCTGCCAGGAATCCCTTGGATCCTCTGGGAGAGCAAACATCCAGTGAGCACTTTATCACCCCCATTTCTGCTGCAGAACCAAAATAATGACACTGACACCTTCTGCCTGCCCACGGAGCCATGGCAGCGTTATCCCACAGGGAGCCTGTGCTCACTCCTGCTTTGAATTACTGCCCCAGATCCCATCCTGATGCACTAATGGCTCACCAGGACACAGCAGCTGAGCTCCAGCCTGAAGCCTGGCCTATAAGCAGTCAGAAATAGTGAACAGGATATTAAACACCATCTTGGGGGGAAGGGAGAGCATTGATTTAAAGAATGGGATGGAAGATAAGATGGTATTGTGAGGGTTTTTTCACCACTGGAGACCCAAGTAAGGATCCATACTGGTCTCCGCAGCACCCTCTGCTCAGCTCCGGCATCGGTCCAGGGTCACTGCAGTTATTTGCATGGAGGAAATGAACACAAACATCGCTTTCTTCAGACTACAGAAAGGAAAAGGAAGTCGTGTTCACCCTCAGTACCGCAGGGAGGGGTCAGAAATACACTTTGCACCCACATTCAGGGGCTGTTTGCTCATGTTTTCGGTTGCCGCCCTCCTTCTGCACTGGATGGGTTGGTGTGGGAGGCTGTTGCGGGTTGTGATTTCACTGAACAAACACCAGCACGGCCACGTTCCACTGGCTCTCAAGAGGCGTTTTCTACCTCTTCAACACCCACCTTTGCCACCTAGCACACCATAGCAGGGTTAGTGCTGAGCATCACACTGGTGCTCCTGGATGGCCCTTGTGTTTCTGAACAAAACACCGCAGCACCTTCCCCTCCAGCCACACTTAATCCTGCTGATCCAAACACTGCTCACCCAGGAGCTCCATGGACAACATGCACTAAAAGGATCTCTCCTACCCACCTGTCTGGCTGCAGCAGATCTGCTCTTTCTTCTACCACTCCCTGATTCCCTCCAACCTTCTCCCCACTTCCAGGGACTGCCCAGGACCTGCTTCTCACCCACTCACACCTTTCTCCCCAATCACGTCCCTGCATTACACGCCACACTGCAAGAAGTTTAACGTCGCTGAGGGCATTAAAGGGAGCTTGTGCATGAAGTCAGGTGGGCATGTGCAGTGGGGAAACCGGGGCAGCAACCTGCCATGGCACAGCCAGGACACTGCTGGCCATCAACCAGCTGAGAAGACAACGGTAAACAGCTTCCAACTGTTTTAATATTGAAATATTTGAAAACAAATGAAGAGCCAATAAAGAAAAAATATTTCCTTTAGTAGGGATAAAGCATATGCAGGAAGCAGCAGGTGGTTTAAATATCTCCCTATTAGAATAAATTGTACGCGGAGCTAGTGGTGCTTTCTGGATAAGCTACTGGCCTTCTGTACACAATTTAGCATCCCACTGATACTTATTTTATGAGTTAGGTCTCAAAATAATCCTTATTCTACTCAAAGTGTGTGCTCGTGTGTATACACACAAACCCCCGACAATGTAACAGTGGTAGGAACGACCACATGTTTTTTTGGAGAATTTTGCTTATTTTTCCCTTTTTTATATTTAAATCCCAGTCATGCAATTGCTTCATGCACAGCTGAAGCCTCACTGAGCCCAAGAGTGCTTCATCCAGCTGAAAGCTCCACAGACTCACAGGGACTCAGTGTGGCTCAGGTATTTATCAAGTACCAAAAGCAGCAGCAAATTAAGAATAAACTGTATTATTCTCAGTATTTTTGACCCAAAATCAACTGGTCTTGCCCAGTACTAAGGACTAAATGGACAGCCCCAGCTAAAATTATGCTGCTAAAGGGCTGCGAGTCCCACAGTCGCAATTCCAGACAAGTGAGCCGCTCTTTTCACCGTGCTGCTGACAGCAGGAGCCACACAACAATATTGCTGAAATCCACATTCATGCAGCGCAAGGGAATAAAATGCCACACAAATCCTCTTTTCTGCAGGCTCTGGTGATATCATTGTTCAGGTTAAAACTGCCATGAGAAGACCCATCAAACAAGGCCAGGGTGAAAGAGTGGAGAGAGCAAAAAGCATCGGTGAGCTCACCCAGGCGCCCCAGCCAGGCAGCTCCTGCCAAACTTGCTCTTTGCTCCTCCAATAAATATATTCTTAAACCACCTCCTTTGCACTTCCTTCAGGTTTTCTTTCCATACACGCAATGTGAAGGTAAATAGTCACCAGTTCCTCTCTAAGATGAAAATAATGAACATACAAACGAGGTGTGAGCGGGTTGAGCCACCTCCGAGGCACCTCCTCACCGGTGTAAGCTGTGAGCAGCGCAAAACAGAAAATAAAAGTAGAGAAATGCCTCACCAGCTGCAGAAAGCAAGAGCCCTCACAGTGGCAAGAAGTGTGGTTCAACAGCAAAAAGCAAAAACAAGACAGAAACAAACGCAATGAGCTAGTTTCTGGTTAGGACATCAGTGCACCGCCCGAGCTCACTCCAGTTTCCCAGCTAAACAAGCTGCAAAAACTCTTTAGAAGTGAAACTACAACTCCACAATAAGAACATTTCATTCTCCTATTCCTAAGTATGGGAGATGTTTAAAAAATATCTGCCTTACCAGGTTGTGTCCCCTGTTCAGCACCTGGAGAAGGAGAAGAGGACCTGCCCTGCCCTGCTCTGCAGGCTTCAGTTCGCTGCCTTGGCTTTGAAGCGACTGCGTTGAGCACGGACCTCGCTGGCGTCACTGCCGTGTGGATTTGCCGTTTCCCAGGCATTTTACCTGCTGACATTGACTGCAAGCCTGTTTGTTTTATTTAACTGTGCTCCTACTCTTAAGCTACCATCCAATTACTGCTCCCAATTACTCGGTGCTCAGGAGCTGACATTAATTACAGAGTACCCTGCATACGAAGCTGCTGCCAGCTGAACTGCACGGAGCTGGAGCATCCAGGACCATTCTCTCCTCCGGGAGAAGAAACAGAGATTCCTCGTCTCAGATTAACAGCCCTGAGAATGAAGGGCAGGTTTGGTGAAACAGTGGATGAGCATCGTAGCCTCAATGCCCAGATGTCAGCAGCCCTTTGGATTCCCCATGTATCCATAGCAATAAATATCTGGTTTTCCCTATGGGATTCAACAAAACACAGCACCAGTTTAAGCCTGGGGATGTTAACCCAGAAATCTCCAGGATTAAGGGCACACACCAGAAACAGCAGCCAGTGCTGTACAAATGCCCATGACTTTTAAGCGCCTTTGGCAAAGCACCCAAAACCAGGAGGATGAAGACCCCAAACTCTATGGAAGAAATGCCTGAATACCGTGGCCCTTCAAGCACAGGTCACTTTATACCAAGAACTGAGCTGTTCAGGAATTAACAACAGACCCGAGAGGTTAAGACCCAAAACAAGTCCCTGTGCAGAGCCCAGGGACACGGGAGTACAGCGTGAGCCTTCGGGAAGGGCATGGAACACCCGTTTGCCCTCACACAGTGGCCTCTGCAGACAGCAGCGTAACAAGTTATTTTGCAACTCATATTGCTCAGATTTAATAAACCCCCTAGTGCAAGACATCCTTCTATTGGATTTGGAGAAAGATCCTGTAAACTTTGGCCTCTTTTTTTCCTTTCTACAAATAGATCTCTCTTGCACGATGCACTGATGCAGTGCCACTTGCATGAAACAGAGACATGCCAGAAGGAAACAGCACTTCACCATGATTATCTACTCATTTTTTAATTGAATATTAGATTTTTTTTTTTATCAAAATGTGTTCCTCTTTGCACGGTGCAGTGGACTTTCAAAGTGTTTCACCAACAGCACTGCAGAACTCAGTCTTGACAACAGCAGGGAAGATCAGTGCTAGACTTTTAAATACAAGAGGAAAAATAAAAAGGTGAATAACTCTTCTCTGTGCTTCACTTCTGCTCCCAGACCTTGCCAAACACAAGGTTTTGAGAAAAATCCATCTCGTAGCACTGGAGCGGGGAACACCATGGTGGCTTGAACTGCTCACACCAGGGACATGCCTGCATGGAGACACAGCGAACGCGTCTCACATCTGGGACAGCATCGGTCGAGTACTGTGGAGCAGCAGAACACGCTTCTCTAATCCACAATATATTTCCTATTAAGAGCAGCAATTAAATCAATTAGTGGTCACCCAGCGAGCTGCTACTTCACAGAAGTTCATTTTAAGCAGCAAAACCAACTTCCAGCATGGTTTAAAATAAGAAGGTGCTACACAAGCATACACATGCTCACGCCATTGGGAAATCGGGAATGGCTGCATAGGCTTCTGCTACAGGTGGCTTATACCAAACACTTCGTTAGTACCAGATGGGTGGATCTCAGATTCCAAAAGAAACATACACATCCCCATTTACAGTGATTCAACCCAAAAAAGCCAATCCTCCAACTAAAATGCAAGTGCCACGCCCATTTTTCTCCGCAGTAAGTGCAGATCACATATATGATCACTGCAAAAGCCAGAAGGGACTGTGCTGGGTACCACACTGGCTAATTACTCGTGTGACAAATTATCAACTTAAAAATCAAATATCTGCACTGCTCCAAGCTGAATTTTTTCCCAATTTGCATTTTTTTTCCAATTTGCATTTTTTAAAAAATATACTTCACTGCTTGGAGCAGCAAAGACACTTTTTTTTTTAAACACAGCAACAAATTTCAAGCCTATTTCCCAAAGCACCATCAAAGGGCTCATCACTGCCAATACCAAGAGGTCTGGATCTTTTTGTGTCTGGGAATCAACCCTTAATTTTAAGTTTTTGCAAAGCCTGTTCTCTTGTTTTCAAGAAACTTGCCCCATCCTGAGCTCAAGTGACTCATCCCCAGATGTCTCTGACTTGCAGCACCTGAACTGACTGCACCCATGAAACACCCTGTGACTAGGCAAAACCACAGTCCATGGGTGGGAAAGCAAGGCAAGGAGATTAACTCAGAAAAACAGACAAAACCTGCACGTTCCCCAGCCGCTGCTTCTTCTGGAGATGTGGAACTGAGCAACTGCTGGGCTTGGCTGACATGGGGATGTTGAGGTGATGCTCAATGTCGTGGGGTGCAGACGGCTGCGCGTCTGCCCTGTTTTCCTAAATCCCAAGTGCTATTGCTCCAATAGCAAAGCTCTGACAATGCTTTACAACAGAGAGGTTTGTGCTTTTCTCTCTCCATTTGTTTTTTGTTTTAAAGAAATGTCTCAAAATATTTTCTCAGGGAGTGTTTCTGCTGAAGGGAGTTGGGGAAAAACACAAGCAGACACTTCAAGTAGACAGGAACCACCCACTCACAAACCTCCTGTTTTAGAGGTGCACAGCTGCAGCTCCAGTTCACGTTCTCCCCCTCCCTCCAGTCTAGAAAACTAATTAGAATAAGTGTTTTTAGTAAAAAACCAAACGTTTTTCACCAATCCTACAGTGTTTTTCTAGTGGTAAAGCTGAAGTGCTATGAAAGTTACAATTAATCAAACCTCATCACTCCTTGGTTTTCTGCCACAGCCAGAAGTTTCAGAAGGTTAAACTGTTTTCAAAACAAGCACAGTCTATCAAGAGTTTTTCAGCTGATTTTGTAGTTAATACATCAAAAGGGCAGAGTTCTTTGTTTCCTTACATTTGTGTTTTCAAAGGCCAGGCAGGAGGTGGTACCGCTGCACAGCAAAACCAGGGCTGAGCACCTTTTGCATCTGCTCCTACCACAGGAGTGATTTACAACTGTTTGTGATGAGAAATCATGAGAAATGGTTAATGTACAACCACTTCCCCCAGCAGCATCAGCCCAGCAAATGGAGCCAACCCTGTAACCAGGTCAGCACCTCGCCGAGACGCCGACGAGCTCCATGCACACCTTCCGACCTCCTGAACCTGTGTGTGATGGAACTGCGGGCACAGGGCGCAGGCACCTCTCCTTCACCTGCGTCTGCAGGGAATCCTATCACTGGCACAGATGCAGCTGTGCATCTACCTCAAAAAAAGGAGAAAAAAGTTTAATTCCACTGAATTTGCATATGCTGTATCTAATATAATGTATTTGCATTCCCAGATTGCCAGCCTTTGCTGTGATTATCACTGTGCAGATCAAACCCACCAATGCAATAATCAAGCAATGCTCACACTGGAGAGTCCAGCTCAATTATAAAAAGAAATAAACCTGCAAGAAAAGCATCACAGTGAAATACCAAATTTCTCTATAATTGCAAGCCTCCTTGTTTTGTGAATTCATCCCTCATGTCCATTATCTACTCCCATTCCTGCCTCCGGAGGCATGCAGGAAAGTAACACTAATAGATTCAGTTTCCCCGAGCTCTCCCTCTCGATTCATCATGCAACGGGGGCTCTTTTTTTAATAAACCACATCTTTGCAAAAGGAATATCGCCATTTGTCATCATCAGGGTAGATAAGAGAGTCAATCATCATTTTTAAATAAGCCAAGAGCAGCAGCTGCAAAACATGAAGCCACTAACACTGTCCGTGCCACTGCTGGTTTCCCCACCGGCATCCAGCAGGTGTTTGCGGGTGGGAGCAACAGCACCTGAACCAAGAAGAGGAATGTTTTCTGCATTGGTGCCCCAAAACTGAGTGGATAGGAGACACCAGCTACTCAAAGCATCTTGCTTCAGAACAAAATAAAATAAAAAAGCTTGCTCTAGTGTGTAAGCAGAGGATAAAAAGGTAATTTTTTGAGATGAACATGCTCGGACACCACGAGTCCCTTGGGTTCTCATTATCAAGGGGATGAAGCATCCCAAACATCACTGAAGAGAAGGGCAGGGATGAGGTCCTGCACCGAGATGGGCACAACAGCTGGTCTGACCTTATCAACCAACCTCAGCTTTATTCCACCATTTCCTGGAGGAGCGAAGGAAAGAGCAGGGATGGGTGGGAGCAAACAAACTGATACTGCTACCCATAAACAAAGGAAGTGTTTTTTGAAGGCAACATCTAGGTAGACCTGATGGAAATAACAGAAGCAGCAGTTACAACAACAACAGCAACAAACCCCTCCAGAAGTCCAAAGAAACTATGGCACTCACTGGAAGCAGTATCGGAGGAATTCAGCACGTGGCCATTTTCCCCCACTATCACCAGCACACCCTTCCTAAGTTGATGCAGTTGCTCCCACTGCAGATAAACCCCCTTCTCCAGGGCCATCCCTACAATACTAAATTTTTCAGAAAGCCCTGAAGAATGAAGCCAGCCTATCTGTGTAAGTCAGCAAACCCACATGTCTGCAAGACCCCTTTTCCATCGTGATTAAATACCTGGGGGGCCCTGGCTGCACAAGAAAATCCATAGAAAAGCAATATATATGTACCCTACATTCCTCCCCTCCCAGAACAGTTTCTCTTTCTAGTTGTTCCCCCTCTTCAAGAAAGCGTGGGGGTCCTTAAATCCTTTTGACTAGGAATACATATAAACAGCTGAAGACTTG
This sequence comes from Aleadryas rufinucha, assembly GCA_013397815.1. NCBI lineage: Eukaryota > Metazoa > Chordata > Aves > Passeriformes > Aleadryas > Aleadryas rufinucha. Next base: position 141,501 of record VZTH01002851.1, read on the forward strand.
CATTTTCTCTGCACCTGAATTCTTCTCCAGGCCCCAAAAGCTTCCAGCTTTTCCCAGATGAAAGTTATTCCTGCAGCTGGACCAGGCAGCCCACAATGAGTTTATCATGTTGCTACTTCATGTGCTTATTCACCAAGACTCTCAAGAGCTTCTCACCACACACATTCACTTTCAAGTTGGCAGTTGGAGATAAAAAAGCAGCAATATCAGCATGGCCACCGGCACCAATCCCAGGAGGAATGGAGGGACATGGAAGCAGTGCTGGTACTTCCCAGGAGGAGGGATGGAGGGGCACCAGGGAAGTGCCTGGTACTCATCCCACCTGGTTTCTCCCTGATCAAATTGTAATACATGCTACTAAGGGTCCTAAAAATGCTGTTCTCTTGCATGGAATGTGACCCCTTCCTTCTACAAGCTGTAGGAAGTCATCCTCAGTCTTCTGCCTGTCAGGGTATATTTACACAATAAATGGCCTTTTTACTGCCTCTACACACTCACACACACTCATGCAGGAGAAAGGGATATTGGTTAGGTGACTTTTTTTGACTTCACACCAACAACCACCTCCGCAATTCAAACACACAATTTTCACCTTGCCCGTCAATCACTGACAACCAACAGTTGTAAAACAGGTATTTAGGCCAGAAAACTTTGGCCTAATGCTGGGTTTCAAGACTTTTCAGACCAAATGAGCAACTGAGTTTTCATGTACATGAAGGACAGGAGGACTCCCTCGTTCCAGGAGGATGACAGCTCACCACTGCTCTTCTCCAAGGGGCTGCATCCCTGGAGGGTCCCACTGGCTTGTGTGTGATGTGGGTGTCAAGGTGACACTGCCAGGATGTGTGTCTTGGCAAAAACGACTAAAACACTACGTGCACATGGAATCTAGTATCTAAAGGACAGACCAGCAGTTTTTGTTTGGGGATTTAAGAGAGTTTTTTGTCAGTCTGAAAAATGTCACCCTGAGCTGCCTCTGCACCTACTAAAATTTGTATTTTCCCATAAAGCCCCAGGGCATCCTGCTCTTCTCTCGTCCTTGTGTTAAGAGGGGAAATCAGGGATATACATTTAGGTGAGATACCAGGAAAAGGTTCTTCCCCCAGAGGGTGGTCGGGCACTGCCCAGGCTCCCCAGGGAAAGAGCTGCCAGAGCTCCAGGAGCGTTTGGACAATGCTCTCAAGGATGCACAGAGTGGGATTGTTGGGGTGTCCTGTGCAGGGCCAGGAGCTGGACTTGATGATCCTTGCGGGTCCCTTTCAACTCAGGAGATTCTGTGACATTGGTTATAGGGTGCTCTTATCCATTGGTTCAGGAACTGAAAGGCAGCATGCAAGGCAAGGCTGCAGGAGGAAAAATATTTGCTGGCTAGGGCAGCTGAAGCTGGACCTGAAAGATTTTTATCCTTCCATTAACCAGCCCCGGCCCAATGACAAACGACTCCTAAAACTCCCCAAGAATGGTTACCAGCTGCATGTTTCTCATTTTCCAAGTGCCTGGCTCACGGCACTGAAGGCAGCTCATGGAGGCAGAAACCAGGGCTGGAACATAAAACGTTCCATCATGCTCCGTGTCAAAGGGATAAAACCAAACCACCCTTCAAGCCGTCTTGGAGCATCCAGACCATCTCATGAGTGAATTGCAAAGATCAGCTCATGCTTTTGATTCATTTGCACACAGGCATCGCAGATGAATTCGGGTGGGGATTAATCCTGTCTTCAGAGCAGAGTTTGAATAGCAGGAAACAAATACAGCCTGGAGACCTGGACACAATGGGATGGGACTGTCCCCACTTACACCACGCTCGCTCTCCTATTCAGTGATACACAGGCCCCAGGGGTGAAAAGTCCATACGGAATCATGCTCCGAGGCCACGCCAGCATAGGAAGGAGAGGAGATGCTGTGGGACCAGCAGCAGCACATGCTATCTTCCACTTCCAAGGGTTTGGCTCTGCAGTTCTACTATAAAGCCACATGAGCAGCTTAGTTATTTATTTAACTAAAAGCTTTTAATTATCTCTCTCACACACACACATTCCACGGGGCGGGGAAGGAGCAGAATAATCAGCCTACAACCAGTGACCGGCAGGTTCAAAGGAATTGTGGTTTTCATAGAAATAGCTAACTAGCCCAATTCTTCTTCCACTGTTTTCAAAGCGTACTCCCATCCCCAGGCTCCAGCCACTGTGTGTTTCGCTGTGGTTACATCTCAGGCTGAGCTGATCCCTGTAAGAAGGACTCGATTTTGACAGAGCAAAGGATCCTCCACAAGTCTGGGCTCCAAGTTTTTTCCTAAGGCAGCCATGGAGGGTTATTCCATGGTGTGACCTTGTCTGAAAGCCAGGCTGACATCCCATGGCACTCACCCTCACCTGCAGATGGACTGGGCTGCTCCCCAAAAATACACGTGTGGGAGGGAAGCACCCAACGCCGTGGCCACGGCCATGCAACCAGGCGGCCGTGGAGCTCTCCCACTGCCTGCAAGGAGAAACACTCCCCTGACCTGCTCATCTTCCTACATCTTTTAGGCTCTGCATTGAGATCAGGGAGATACAAAATTCTCAGTCCCCTCCAAAAGCACCAGAGTTCAAGTGCTGTGAGACTTTATAAATTATAAATTACAAACCACTGCTGTCAGCGTTTGCTCTGAGCACAGCAGCTAAAGCAAGCTGGCACGGGAATCTGTTTAAAAATCCCGGATCAGAAATGCAGCAGGGTCTGGAGGAGCATGCCCTGGAAGAGTATGATTGCTTGAACATACCCCCCAAGCCCATACAATTTCCCTCTCTGTGGAACTGCTTCATTTAAAAAAAGGAAAAAAAAGAAAAAGAAAAAGAAAAAAGAGAAAGAAAGATTTAGTCCATCTACACAATCTACATGGACAAATTAAAAGCACTGGCTTTTAATACACAGTGTGAGTGGCATTACACAAGCAAAAATTCACATAAACAGAAAACAAGCGTAAACAACCGACTGAACGTAAAGAAACTAATAATATTAATCTGGATTAAGTACAAGCCATGAACATTCCTACCTAATCCATCCGATGGACAAAGATAAATCCCTGCTATGCCACATCCTACAGTTCTTTGCAATTTAAGAAACCACAATACTGATCAAAACAGTAGTAGATAAGACGTATAAAGGGAAATCTTTACGTATCGCTGCCTGCTTAATCTACACGAGATTACAGCAAAAACCAAGCACCAAGAAAGCAGAATAACCATTGCAAAAGATCCCCAGGCCCGGACTGCAATTTCTTCTCCTGATGCAAAGCTTTATATTCAACTTCCCCAGAGAAACACACGACAGCAACAAACACAGCTCCAAGCCTGAACAACCTGAGTATCTGCTATTCCTTAACACTCTAAGAAAGTTGCACAGAAGTTAGAGGGAAGCCAATAAATCTGCAGTGGAGTTTAAAAGTACAAAATAAGGTTTAAGATAGGAAATTGTTTGCATCCATAGGGCTGCTGCAGGGACCCTCACACTCTCCTATTAAAGCCTTAGATTCATCACAGCTTATTCCCAAGAATGTAAAAGCAGCTCCAGCAAGTTCAGACACTGACCCAGTGTGGCACACCAGTATAGCCCAGCTCTAGCTCCCCACTGCAGCCCCACGCAACGCCTCCATCCACAGTGGGGTGGGAAGCTCCCACTAGGAGCAGGGATCCCTGGCCTGGATACCTGGGGAGAGCCCAGAGCTCTCCCACCCATCATGAACACAAGATCTCTGAGCATCACCAATTTCTAGGGCTTTTTCCAAGAAATAGGTGAAATATGGCAGTAAGGGGCTGAGGAAAAACCCACCCTGCAGTGACACAGGCACTGTCACGGTTCCCCCAAAATGAAGAGGCTCTCAGCACATAACCCTCATTTGGGAACACAAGGAAAGGCGTTTCTCCTCAAACTCCCAGTCAGATGCTGTGGGCACTCAGCCAACACTTACACTGAACCGCCCCAAGGATGAAGAGCCAGAGGTTCACTTGCTGACCCCAGAAATCCAAGATTCCTTTGAGAGGCCAAAGAACTGCTGTGAAAACCTAGTACAGAGCCACTGCCTTCCATCACCAACCCTTCTGTACACACAACTTTATTCCAGCACGTTACATGCCACATTCACAACATCATCATCATCATCATTCACTTATCAATGTATCAAAGCACATGGAGCATCCCAACATCCCCGCAAGCTACCCTGGCACAGCAACACTTTGATCTCTAATGAATGAATTTGTAGAGGTGGTTGCTCGCTAGATAAGCCGCATCCCCACCAGCCTATGTCCCATCCATTAAAATATCTGCTCAACAAGCAGCAAACGGGGCAGTAGGAGAGACGTGTTTTATCACTTTCCAAAAATCAAATGCTGTCAAGTGAAAAGCACCGTGGATGCTCATGCAGAGCACACGGGCACTTGGCAGGGAGATACCGGAGCCAGGAGCTGTAGGTTTGGAGTATCATTCTCAAAGCATTTTTAGTCTTTAGAAACACACAATGTTTGGAAACAGGCCAAGAGGAGTCCTTACTCCTCAGGATTGTTGCTTTCCCATGAAATGCCTTGCTTCTGATAAGATTATTTGTTTTAACTTGCAATTGTGAGATCAGATGAAAACACAGGTAATTCCTGTTCTCATCATCTAAATTGATACAGGAAATAATGAATGTGTTTATATTAGGAAAAAAAATAATCCTCTGTTTCATAGGGCTCTAATTGAGTTTTCAAGGTAAGGAACACTATGTTTATCCTGATATTTACTTTCTGCAGCAGATTATGTTTGTCCATGGGAATCCTAGAAAATCCTCACTTCTTTATTAAGGCCATGACAGCAGAGATATGCAAAGGACCCCACTACCTTTTAAATCACACCCAATGCTCAAAATTGCCCCAGAAGTGCAACTAAAGATGGAAGATGATGTAAAATATAAACATCAAGGGTATGAGCACCACTGACACACAACATACAACCCTTAACCACAAAATGCTGCAGAAAAACCTTCAATTCATTAAAAATATGGCTGGACCAGCCATTAAAATAGAAAAACAACCTACTTTGGATCTCCACAAAGCAACCTTTGAAGCAAAGGGAGCAGCTCCTGGGGCAGCGACATACGAGTTAGCTAATTGTGAAAGGAATTGCACTCCACAGCAGCAGCCGGGGCAGAGCCCCTCCGCATCCCTCATACAGACCCAGCATATTCTCTGCCCCACGAGACCTTACAGGGATTATTTTTACATATCTCAACTGTGAATAAGAATCACTAATTCAAAGACCATCCCTCCAGATCTAGCAAACTAACGCAAGCAAAATCCAGTGTGTTTAAAAAGTCTTCAAATCCCAAATGGAAAGAGCAAGGTAAGGCAAAAATGGGGTTTGTGGTACTGTTCAGAAATAAGATTTTCCTGGAATAGTTTGGATTGGAAGGGACCTATTTTGCTTTGCCTCTCCAGTATCTTAATTAAAGTAACACACAGAATTATAACTGAACCAGCATAGCACCTACCCCAGAATTTGGACAATCTCTAAGAAATTCTCTCTTCACCACCAAACATGCAATTCTTGAATAACCGTTTACACAGCCACAGAGGGGAGCGCTGCCAGACCCTGCCCAAAACCAGCTTCCCCAAACCAGTGCACAAAGGGTGAACAAGTTCCTTTTCCCCAAAAAACACGGAAGCGAGGACTTGGGACACTTGCAGCTGCAGCACTCAGAGGTGGTCGAGGTGGATTTTAACTCATTCCAGACCCTCTGGAGTCGTTTTCATTACAAATGGTGCCTTGCTGGAGATAGGAAACAAAAATATGCCTTGGTGGAAAATCCAGTTAGCTGAAGAGCATCGCTTCCCAGTGGGCTAAGGTGTTTTCTTGAGCTAGAAATTCAGAGGAAAGTAGAATGCACAGACAGGAAAGAGCCCTTGCCTGACTGATGCCAGACCACAGCATCCACATTTGTCCCATGGGTGGGTGAGCAGGCATCGGTCTGTGGAGCCCGAAGCACTTCCCCGCCAGCCCTTCCCCGCCATATCTCCTTCCTCCTCCTCCTCCTGCACAATGGACTCCGGCAGAGCTGGGGATCCCAGCTCGGCCACGGCAGCCCAGGCAACCCCGCCCCAGCAAAGGGGGACACTGGGTGCCAGCTCCCCTGAGCTGTGTGTCCCTATCCTGCTATCCCCATGTCTTGCCTCCTGCAGAATCTGTCTCGGGCTGAGCCTCAGCCTTTTGACTTTCAGTACTCCATGTCACACACAGCCCCACGGAGCGCTCGCACATGAGCCGCGCACACACACACTGTGCACACACAGATACACTGGATTCGGTCACACACACACTGTGCACACAGTGCAAACACAGACGCTGCACAGAGTGTGTACACACATATACATGGTGTGCACAGAAAAACCACGCACACTCACCTGTGTGCACAGATACATGGTGCACAGACTGCACACGCGTATACATGCAGTGCTCACACGCACAGAGCTCACAGCAGTCACACCACACACCCCCGATACAAACCACACACACAGGGTGCTTGTGCAGACCACGCGTGCACACTCCAACACCCCACGCACACGCACCCTTTACACGCACAGGCACACTGACCGCACTCACTCGCTGTGCAGATGCACCTTGCGCAGATGAGCACACGCAATCACACACGGCGCACAACCACACACGCGCACATACACGTGCCCACCCGCACAGAGATCGCGGGCACGCACCGACCCGCCGTCTGCGGACAGGGACACACGAACACACGGACACACGGACAGGGACCCGCCGCGCAAAGGCCGCGCGCGCTCCCCCGCGCCGCGCACACGCTCCCGCGCGCACTTACCCGGCCGCCCCCGCGCGCGGCGCTCGCCGGCCTCACACCG
>VZTH01002851.1:148481-166742 GCA_013397815.1 Aleadryas rufinucha
TGAGGGTGATGAAGGTGGGGGGGGGGGGGGGGGGCGTTGGGGTTTTCTTTATGCTGTTATTATATTCTTCGGTTTTTTAAGCATAAGGCTGTTCGTAATCGGACAGGTACTGCCTCAGTCTGTGGCAAGCCAAAAAAACGACAATTGAGGTGGCAAGCGCTTGGTCAACAAGAAACCTCTCCGAGGAGCTCGCCCTGCCCCTGCTCTGGAATCCCGCACCTACAGCATGGACTGGGTTTTCCTCACAGCCAAATTAGAATCAGTTAGTTTTGTCAAGCAGAGCTGTCCAGGTCTCCCTGCTACGTACATCAGAGCAAAATACGCTGCCCAGTGCCTCTTGAGCACTTCCAAAGGCTCCAGCAAGGCTGCTGCCAGCTTGCCCAGCTTAGGAACCAAATCCCCCTCAAATATTTGCACAATTCCAAAATACGCCTGGCACCAAGGCATCTCTGTTTGTCTCCCAAAGAGAATTAAGGTCTCAGGCACATTATTCTGCTTGGATTAAGAGCAACTGCCCTGCCTCTTCATCAGCAGATAATACCTGAAGCTGATACACACCCTGGCTGGGACGGCTCCATCACCATGCTGAGCCCTCACTGGGTACCGACCTAGCAAGGACCACTCACACACTGAGGGCATTTGTGCTATATGGGAACTAAAATTACCCAGATTTTTAGAAAAATTAACATGCTTCTCACATCTATTTACCTCTTCTCCTTTATGCGTCCATGACACTCAGCTCTGCCAAGAAGAATGGGGCAGCTCCCCTTTGTCTCAGTGTTGAGACCACTTGCACAAAGCTCCTTAATGAGAGGGAAGACAGATATTTTTGCCTTAAATCTGGACTACTTGGTGGTTTCCTTGAACTCAGATGAGCACATTTGATTAAAAAAACACGGGCTGAGAAAGATCTGGTGGCTCTAAGTCGCTGCTCCTACATTAGGGACAGGTAGTTCCCTTGACACATGCCCTGAAGCTCTGACTTCAGTCCCCAGTGCAACAAATTAGCACATTTTAATAGCCAGGCAGTGCAGGGAGGAGCGTCAGATGTTCAATGCTGACACACCACAACTGCTGCCTTTGCTACTGCTCACCCACGAGTGGGCTTAAAACACTGCCAGAAGAGAAATACAAATCCAAAGGGCTTTGAGGAGAAAACCATGGAGCAAAGAAACCACAGTTTTTGGTTGGCAACAGCTTCTTGCAACTAATAAAAACAAGCAAGCAAACCCACATTGCTTCATTGTACACCACGCAGCAGATTACGTGGAGGAGAGACTAAGGCAACAAAAACTTCGCATCAAAGCAGTGATTTAACACCACACAGCGCATCATCCACCGCACTCAGATCACCAGATGATCCCCAACTCCATCTGCCAGCAGCTGAGAACAGAGAGCAGCAGCTCCTGCATTTTGTATTCCCAGGTGAAGGATTTATCCACAGGGAGCACTAGTGCAAGCTGCCAACGTGCTGCGCGCGAGGGCAAAGGATGCTGTCACCTCTTCAGACCCTAAAGAAATGGCTGAGAGCATGACTGGCTCCAAAGCTAAAGGAAGATAAACTAAAAAGTTGAGTTATCAGATATGAAAAGAGGCACTTGGTCTATGCCATGAGAGCCTGAAAATGTTCTTCTGGAGCAAGGGGATCTGAGCCTACACCAAAGCAGTTTTTTATAGGGAGCAGAAAATATGGGCAAAAAAGGAAAAAAGAAACTCAAAACCACCACTCTTGTGCACATGGAAGTACACCCATCACCACCACACTTCTGCTGGAAGTCACTGACTTAGCTTCTTTTTCCTTCCTACACAGCCCCAAACTGACCTCTGAAATCCCATAGGAAGTAATGGAAATTTCTGAAATTCTTCACTATAAGAACAGTTTGCCCCGTGCCAAGCCTGGATTGCAACTATTTAAAGAACTCTCCCAGCTACAGCTGGTTTAAGTCGCTTTATGGGAGTCATTTAGAGACTTAGAATTATTTTAATAAGTCAGGATTTCTTGGTATTTGCCTGCTGGATATAGGAATAAGGACAGGAATTATACTCATTTTAGGCATGCGTTTGGGGTCGCTAAGGCAGAGGTTGTTCCTCGCAAGGTGAAAGGCCACTGGGAGCACTCAGATCCTGATGGATTCGGTCAGTGCAAACCAACTGGGTCACGGAGAACGATGCCAAACCCTGCCCTCTGCCTGGGTAATGTGCAGGCACTTGCAAGCAGCTCAGCAGGACACACTGCAGCATCCTAGGAGCATCCAGACAGCAGATTAAATCCAGCTCAAGTAAGTTCTTCACAGAACAGATCTTTGTAAGGTGATCCAGCACTCTGTAGGTCCCATAGGAAACGCTACTGGTAAGATTTGTTGTAAAACAGGGCTCCCAGTTTACACCAGTGCTGGAGAACACTGCCCAGAGTATTACTGGCACAACAATAAAAGGCACAGAGCTCTCCTCTTTGCCCTGGGGAGCTTCTCCAGTGAGGAATTCCCAATCTAAACAAAGCAATTGTGCATCACAGTGGTGCTGTGTTCCCTCCCCCAAAGCAAGCAGGATTTAAGGTGAAGAGAAATACTCGGGATTACACCAAGTTCTAGGAAAACAAAGAAATTAAGCTGGTCAGATGAATCCTTTATCCACCCTGCTCTAAATGAGCTGTATTACGCACAAGTATGTGAACACACAACAGGCACACTCCGTTTCTGTGCCACGCTCACACACTTTGCAAACAAGTGACAGTCTCCATTGCAGCAGCAGCCATTTCACAAGAGCAAACAAGGTGGGAGGAGAGCAGGTGGCTCAGTTTTGCCAGCTCCTGGCCCTCTGCCCTTGGCTCCTCTTCCAGCTTTGCTGTCACCATCAGCAGTGCTGATTTGGACAAAGACAAGAATGAGGAGGAAAGGAAAACTCCCTTCGACTTCTCAAGCTTTGTGTTCCTGTAAAATGGTGATCTAGAATTAAGATATTGCAGGTAAGTGATTCACCTGGAAGGAAAGGATCCTTCAACTAACGCTGCATTTCTTCCCTGCCCACCCCCCTCTCCAGCACAGAATTCACTGCTGAAAAAGCCTCTGACAGGCTGAACTGCAAACTCAAGGAATTTTCACTAAGGTCTAGAACACTCTGCACTGCTTTGCTACAACTCGTGTGTATACAGTGAAGGCAATCTGGAACATCTACACTCACCTGGCTCTGTATCAAGTATTTAACCAAAGATTAAATCTAGTCTGGCCCATCATAACACTCTCCAAAATCAACATACATTGCTGAGATAGTTATTAAAGGGCCAAGGAGCACCCTCCGTAGCTAAAGAGACTGAGTGATTTAGGTATTGGAATCATACTTGGCATCAGGGCAGTTCACCTTCAATTTTACTAAATCCAAGCTGCTTCTCCCATCCTTTTCTGTGTGGTTTCATTCTGGGGAGTTTTCTTTTGTTGGCTGTAATTTGTAGCCTTTAAAGGCTGCTGTTGCTAAACTAAAACCGTGTGTTCTTTCCCGTGGGCAGAAGAATCCAATTTTTGAGCCATTAGATCTTTTTGGTACGGGGCTGGCTCATATGGATCCCTTTTGGGCAGACGGGGAAAGCAGAGGGGGTGGGAAGTAAGTCTGTACACCCAGGAATTCCCATCCCACCTGCAATCTGGTTAATTGATAGAAAAAGCTCCTGTCATGGGTTTCATTGATCTGTATGAAGCTATGTTCATTTGAGTCAATGTCTTGCAGCACAGCAGACAAGCTCCAAGAAGAAAGAGGAATAAAACAGAAGAGGATCTTCAGTTCTCTCCAGGCTGTGTGCCAGTGCAGGGAAGAACAGCTCCTGGAGAGTAAGCTTTGTTTAGACTTAGGGCTTAGAGTCAGCACGTAAAGCACATTTCTGCCACGATGCACCGCTAAAGATTAGAGGAGGTCAGCTGCAGCCTGCGGGATCGAGTGTTCATACAGTGAATGTTTCTACATTGACAGAGAAATATTCTTCCTCTCAAGTATGAGCAGGAAGTATTGAACACACGAGTGGCTGCATTGAAAGGATCTAGAAAGAGCTCAGCAAATCCTGGAGAACAGATCACAGGTGATGCTGTGAATACAGGTAGTGCAGGCTCAGGAAAAGGCAGAGTCAGCGTGACATGAGCTTGAGCTCCAGAAACAACCCACGAAACTGACTGAACCATGGAAAGAACCATCGCAGGAGCCTCACTGTCCCACAGCACACTCATCTCCATCACCTCAAGAGCTCACCTTCCTTCCAAGCATTTACCAGGATTTCATTCCCTGGCAGTCTCAGTAAAAGATGACATGACTAAAACCAGAGGAGTGTGCTCACAGACAGACCTTGACTCCCTACCCCTCTTTAAGGAATGCTGCTGGAAACCCCTATGTTTGGGCAGCAGGAAGAAGTTCAAGCCTTTGTGTCAGCCTCCTAAACCAAGCAGGACCAGCCAGTCTGGCCAGGGAGGCAGCTGTCCCTTCAGCGGGGGACAAGCTCAGCTATGCAGCCTTTCTTGAAATGCACCCAAAAATAACAGTGAGTGCCACCTAGAGACCAGAGCTCCGGCAGGGAGGCAGCCAAGCTGCACTACAAACAAAAGATGTCAGGGACTGACTTACTCCTTGCATGGATGAGGAGTCAAACTGCAGCCAAGAGAGGCTCTGGCTTCTTTAAATAACACCAGGTAGGTGTGTTTTGAACTGCAGCTTCTCCCCAGAAAGGCACCATTTCAGTGAAGGAGATTTGACTCCACACTGTTATACTCTTGTTGGGCAAAGAACATCCCTTGGCTTTAAAATGCTCAGAGCTCTTTGGTTTGGGGAAGGACAGTTTCAAGATCAGGGTTTATTTAGGACTAGTGTGTACCTAGCAGTAAGTTTGAGGCAGATACTTGGTAGAGAGTGTTTGGGTCTGCACTAACACATCTCATGCAATCCAAAGGCCAAGCGGCAAATTCACGCAAGCCATGAACCCAGCACTAGTCAACAGACAGCAACTGGTGATCGAGGGCTAGACCTGTGCATCAGTGAGGGACACCTGGCAAAACCCGACATTTATTTAATTAAAACTTTACCTATGGAGAACAAATACAACTTCTAACCACTATTTTTTCCACAAATAAGAGCCGAAGCTCTGCACCATCTTGTTCAGCGCTGCCTCCCCTGCCTAACACGTCCTTGGACCTCACAGGGTTTGTCTTGAGCTACTAAACTGGATCAGACTCGTCACTCTGAGTCCTGCCTATGGATGTCCCCAGAACCTAATAGAGCACAGCCAAAGTCTGCCCAGAGGCATTTCTGCAGGTGCACAATGATTAATTGGTGTACATTTCCATATCACAAATAAAAAAGATCTCAGCTTGCTTGAAATGCAGTATATTAACCTCTGAAACTGGCAGTCATGGATACCAGCTTCAAAAAAGTCAATATCAATAAGACAGAATCCCAGAGGACAGCATCCCACTGCTGCCAGTTTTTCTGGAGCTCAAAATAAGGCATTTTGAGGCTTTTTTAAGGTAGTAACTTTCCATGCTTATTTTATTAAGAAAACCCAAAGTGGTTCATATTTACAGATAGAATCCAAGTAATGGAGGAGGGCGAGGGGGATAAGAAGTTGCCAAGGAAAGCTGTGGGCATGGATGGAGAGACGGGGAGGCGAGGGCAGGAAGCATACTGCCATTGTCACAGTTAATTGCCAAGAGTCTGAAAGGGTTTGTAACTAAAATAAATAACTCTGTTAGTCCAGGGCGTCCTGCAGGTCCACTGAGGCTGCACAGTAACAGTGCACACAGTAAACCTTTGGAGCAGGAGATGCAGCAACAGCAGCTTGAAGACGCCAATTTCACCCTGCACTCTCTGCAGGCTGCGTCAGAAAAGCTAATAATCATTGAGCTGCCATCTTTTGTTTCTAATTATTTGTCTCCACAGCAGGGTTTCTCCAACCATCAAGCAAAAGGGAAGCAAGTCTCAAAGGAGTAACTGTTTTGAAGTGGGCTCACAGCTGCCACGGCATAAATGGCTTTCCAAGAACAGTAGCAACTGCTCTGCACGGCCCACGGAGCTGCGAGGGAAAGCATCTCTGTTTAGGCTGGTTTTCAATGTCGGTTTTTAGGTCAACTAAAACAGCTTTTCTTATGCAACAGAAAGCTCACTTGCTTTAGAGTTTTTGCTTTCATTTAATTAGATGGTAATTCAGAGGGCAGCACTGCTATTCTGAAAGCCACAATGAGAACTGTTTCACTGCTTTACAAAGCAACAAAGTGAAAACACTGAGCTAAGCCGGCCCTAGAACTTGACACCACATCGGACTCTGATGGTCTCCTCTGAGGGGGTGGGACAAGTGAAAGAGATACCCTGCTGCCACATTTCCATAGAATCATGGAGTCATTTAGGTCAGAAAAGCCCTCCAAGATCAAAGACTCCAACCATTAACTCAATAATGCCAAGCCCACCACTAACCCATGCCCCTAAGTGCCACATCTACAAGTATTTTAAACCCCTCCAGGGACGGGGACTCCATCATTGCCCTGGGCAGCCTGTGCCAGTGCTTGATGACCCTTTCCATGAAGTTTTTCCCTAATAGCCAACTTAAACCTCCCCTGGCACAGCTGGAGGCCATTTCCTCTCCTCCTGTCCCTTGTTCCCTGACCGATCCTCTCCCAGCTGCCCCCTCCTGTCAGGGAGCTGTGCAGAGCCAGAAGGTCCCTCCTGAGCCTCCTTTTCTCCAAGCTGAGCCGCCACAGCTCCCTCAGCCACTCCTGGGGCTCCAGACCCTTCCCAGCTCCGTTTCCTTCCCTGGATACACTCCAGCCCCTCCACGTCCTTCTTGTTGAGAGGGGCCCAAAACTGACCCCAGGATTCAAGGTTTGGCCTCACCAGTGCCCAATACAGGGGGACTGCCCTGGTCCTGCTGGTGACACTAGTGCTGGTACAGGCCATGTGTCATTTGCCCTCCTGGGCTCATGTTCAGCCACTGTCGACCAACAGGAGAGGTTAAAGAAGAAAATCTCACTGAAAGGTGCTGGAAACCTCATTTGTTCTTCCTCTTTGGGCTATGTGTAAGCAAAAACTAAGGGGAGACCCAAATTCACAACACATCAAGCTGTTCAAGGGCTCCGCAAAGCAGTGCCCTTCTCCAGGTCACCCATGAAATCTGGGATAGAAAGAAACAACATGTATAGATAAAGATGACAGCACGTGGCTTCCAGCAGCACCAGTGCCACCGTATGGAAAGACAGAGCCCAAACGCAGCCCGTGAACGGACACCCTGCACCCACCATCACAGACACAGCTCTGAACAATTTTTCAGCCATGACCTCACCTTGGATTTCTTGACAGGCTTTAAATAATGGCAACATATGTGAATCTCAGCTTGAAGGTCAAGAGCAAAACTCCCAACAGAAGCTCCTCTTGCATTTTCAGCATTTTCCTTCACGTTGAGATGCCTGCAGCTACTCTCGGCTTCCCTCCGTGGAAGCTGCTGCTGTGTTACTTTCAGGACTGATGCCCAACACTCACCAGGTCAGGAGAGGAGATTATTTTACTAAAACTCCTATGCATTTTATGTTTACCTACGAGATAAGCCAGGCTTAAAGATGGAGAGGCAATCTGAGCCTGCTGTTTTCTCTGCTGGGTGAGGGTCAGGACTGTCCCTGAGCAAGTGAAACTGTATCACACCCCCTTTATCTTTGCCATCCCTAACAAGGTATCATTTGGCTTTCTTGTTTGCTGACAAAGACTGACATCAAGTACTCGGCAAGCAGCAAATTTCATCTCGTATCAGGATCAAAACCTCCAAAGCCTGTAACAAGCAGGACCACCAAAGTGCAGTTCTCTCCCCTCTGTGCGATACATGCAAGAAAACAGGTAAAATAACATGGACACTGCTCTGGGGAGAGCAAACCAGAGATTGTCCAGGTTATCAGTGTTTCCCAAGGGAGAAATTCACCCTTGACCAGAGACTTATCACACAGAGATAGCCAGATGGGTGACTGTCCTGAGGGTCTGATCAAGCACTGAGCAGGAAGACTCTCTGGCCAAAGACCTGCTCCAGGCTACCCTGGCACAGCTGCAGCTGCTGTGCTGGTACAGCTTTGCCTCTCACTAACCCATTCCAACCATCATGCGAGTGAGCACTTGTATCTTGCTCCACATCCAAGCTTGCAGCAGCTTCCAGCTGTACCTTCCACGTGGAGGAGTTTTATCCTGTACTCAAATGTCTGACGGGTGTTTGGTGGGGTTAGAGCTCAGCACCTCTGACCACGGCAGGCTTTCTAGTTAATTAACAACCCTGCTTGTAGAGATTTGGTAGCAAAACTCATTCAGATCAGGAGGCAGCTGCTCATCTTCCAAATATAGTGCTCATTTCTGAGTAAGAACAACAGGTTTATGCTTGAATTTGATTCATCTCTCCTGCCCCACCATTAGGCATTGTATAATGATGTTGAGTTTAAGAATAAAGGAATCTGTTCCCAGCACCTTCCTCTGCTTTGCCCTCAAGTCTTTCATCAATGACTGGCAGCACATGGAATGCTCAGGCATGGAGCAGAACTGCTCTAAATGTGCTCAGCCCTTTCCCTTACTGGGAGAGGAGAGGATGTTACTGGGGAAGAGGAGTGATGGACAGGAGAGGGGAAAGCTTAGTAGGAGGATAGTTTGAATTTTAAAAAAGTAAATTTAAAATTACTGAAGTTTCCAGAGATCACAACCTCAATGCAAAGGCACCACTGCATCCAGAGAAACAGCTTCACCAAGCAGATGCCTTCCTTCCCTCCACCCTGAGCACACACACCTTGTCCTCGGAGGCTTTAGTATACAAACACCCCCTCACAGCCAAGGTCACGGCAGGCACCAAACCTCTGCAAGGAAACCATCAGAATCCACCCCACCAGGGCAATTTTTCCCCCATGCAAAGCAGGCTCTCCATGAACACAAACTGAAAACATCAGTGCCTGATGCTCTTCTCCAAGCTTGACACGCATTTCCCCTCCTCTCCGGCCAGAAGGGCCTCAGGCTCCTCTCCCTGCCCTGCAAATCCCCAAACATCCATGGCTTGCAAAGGGCAAGGTGGTCCAGTGCCATCAGAGCTCTTTTCACAACCACAGCACTGACTTGCCACCAACAGATGTCAGGAGACATCCTGGGAAGAACAGGAAGCATTGCTTTCCATTCCCGAAACTATTTTCCCTTCCATTTGCTCACTTGCTGGCACTTAGTGTGTTTTTATCCCCAGGTCAGTGCTCCACAGCCCAGGCTGGTAGGAAAAACTACTGCTAGGAGCTTCTTCATATTATAAAATACAGCAATTTCCAGGCCAGCTAAGTGCTTTTCAATATCCAAAATCTTCACACACACAAGGACAATAAATCATGCTGTTTGACAACAACCAATGCTTCAGAGTTTAAGACAGAATAAACAGGTCAGTTCATTATTTAAATAGGTCAGATTATTAAGTCGAAGCAACTCGTTTCAACCATTTCCTCCCACTAATCTAACAAAGCAGGTACTTACCCAGAGATGAGACAGCCGGGCCAACCACGCAGGCGAGGCACCAAAATCCGTCGTGGGGCAGTGGATAGAAGAGAAAGGAGAAGAGACACTGGTTAATAAGCAGTTCCAGCAAAACACGAAAACCCCATGCACCCACCAGGAAAACCCCTCGAGCCACAAAGCCAAGTGCTCACACCTGTACCCACATGAGCAAGGCAACAGCGAAAACTTCAGCATCTGACTCTTCCCAGAAGTGAAGGTGGAACCGGATGTTCACAGTCAGCCACTTCTTAGAAACGTAAACACCAAGTGGGGAAGGACAAAAACCCCAAAAACATCAGCCCGGCATTACCTAACGCTGATAATACAGCGAGCAGTGACGCAGGCACCCCACGCCTGCCAGCCTCCCGTGAGTACAGCCTCCCGTGAGTACAGCCTTCGGTGCCGGCCCCAGGGCACGGGCCGGGCACTGCCGAGCTCCGGGCACAACCGGGCTGGAGGAGCAGCGAGCTCCGCGGAGGCTGCGGGCTGGCCCCGTGCACTTCTGTGCCCGTCCAGCTTCTCCGGACTTACATAACTTCTCGTGCAAACTTCTGGAGGCCTGGACACAGCCCAGCGCCGCCAGTCCCGGCTCCACCGGGCTCCAACTGAGCCCTCTAGTGGGCTTCAAACACTCCACAAAACACCAAGAGCCTTAATTTAATTAACACTCTGCCAGAGGCCTCTAAACCCTAATCCTCTCAACAAAAGGATCATTAACTAAATGAAGAGATTCAAGAGAGCAACGGTGCTCCCAGCCGCGGCAAGGCTGGCTGTGTGCTCCGGTGGACACACACTAGGGCCCGAAATTCAGCCACATCCTCAGCCCACACAACAGCTCCACTGAAGGTACAGGGACCTGCCTCACACGAGCACACAGTCGAGCACTCATGGCACAAATCTGGCATGATGCCGGACTCAATGGTCACCCTGCCATGCCAGAGAATCACAGAATCGTGGAATGGTTTGTGTTGTGAAGGGACCCTAAAGCTCATCTCATTCTAATCCACTGCCATGGGCAGGGACATCTTCCACTAGACCAGGTCGAGAGATGGGCACAAGCCCACACCCATCCTTTGGGATGCACCATGATGCTGACAGTCCCGGTACCATCATCTCCATTGAGACTGAAAACCCAAACTGCTGAATCAGGAGAGGAGCTGGAGCACCATTTGTTTTTAAAGTGTTATAATCCAGCCTTGATGCAGGTAGAGAGCAGCTCTCCTTTCTAGAGGCAGCCTCAGTCCCGCAGCTGAAGGCTGGGAAAACATCTCCATCTTGCCCAGCCCTGCCAGCATGAAAAGCAGGAAAGACTCTCCTCACCAAGGAGCTAGGGTGTACCTTGGCAGAAGAATTCACAGCACACAGGGTGTAGTCAGGGAAAAGCCTTCATAGTCAAAGGTTCCCAGCCCACGTGCCTCACCCCAGTGTGACAGGGATGGAGATCTTGCCCTTTGCAGGTGGCTCTCTTGGAAAGTCACCTCCAGCTTCAGAGCCACACAGAGGATCCAGAGCAGCTGTGAGGAGCACATCCATGAGACAGCTCATTAATGTGGTGAACAGGAGCAGAAGAGCTTAATTACAGGGCAGGAATCGTTCCCTCTGGGTTTGGATGCCAGCAGCAGCCTCAGCAGGGCCATGCTGCCCCACGGGACAGGTATTCCTCAAAAGCCCCGCAGCCAATGTCACCTCTGCCCGTGGTGAGCAGGATCCTGGCGGGGGCTGTGAATGGTCTGCAGAGCCGCAGGCTCCAAATGTGAGAACCCAAAATGAGGAAGAATTCAGGTGTTGCTTGCAGAAAAAGCATCTCTGCCAGCAGCAGCCTGCACAGATCTGGAGATGCTAGTGCAGCTCACCTATAGGCACTGGTCCCCTGCTTTTGGTGCTGTGTGTAAGCCCCCCAGTCTCCGAAGCAGCTTCTGAGGCTCAAATCGAGCAGTTCACCAGGGCAGAGACAGCAGTGGCTGCAGGTGGGGCAGTCATACCCCAGAGGCTGCCACAACCTGGGAAGGGTTTTTGGGATGGCCAGGAGATGCTTTAGTGTGCTATCTCTCCTCAGACCAACACAGCGTTCCCTGGGACCTCAGCCCTCTAGGGTACCAGCCAAGCTGGTCACAGACCCTCCATGTTTGGGACTGGATGCTGGACAGCATTTGCAGAGGTTTCCATTTTTAGCCTTTGCCCCCGTCTCCTCCCTGCATCTCCTCGGATGTGCCTCCAGGATAGAGCTGACACGTCGATGCCTCCTTGCCCAAAGATGCAGGAACAACTGTTCCCAGAGCTAATGAGGCTGTCCTGCTCTGACCTGGGGCAGTTTTCAGCATACACAGAATAAGCAATCCTCTCCATGTTCACCTCCTGGGAAAATCCGAAGAGCTCCCATCTCCCCAGCCTGGGAAAGAACACAGATGGTCACGGAGATTAAAGCATACAGAGAATTAACCATCCCATGCAAATGAGCTTCATCCAGCCCAGCGCTGCCGGGTGGTTCGAGGTCCAGCACTTGGATGTGATCATCATGGCTTGCTGAGCTCTGATAACAGCCTCATATTGACCAGGACAGGGGCAAGGAAGCTGAGCAGGATGAAGACAATTTGTAGGGAAGGCAGGATGCAAACTGCCAGAGTCAGGCAGCTGCCAAAACCACATTCACCTCCTGCTACAGCAGAAGAAAAAAGCAGCAGCACCAGAAACAAGCCTGGTCAGCAGCACAGATCAATTCTGCACTTGGGTATCTTGTGTGTTTCCACTCAAAGGCAGCTCGGATGGAGCAAGCTGCAACCACAACGTGAGCCATCAGATGCTGCTCGCACAGCACCAGGCACCCACGGGATGGCAGAAGAAAACTCTCACCAGCTCCTGCTGCCTTTCCTAGAAGGCTGAAGCCTTGGCACCCAGCTGAGGCACAGGATCTGTCAGCACAGCACACTGAGATGGGGCCACATAACCTTCCCAAGAAAGGCAAGGTTTCTCCAGGCTACCTCCCAGAGAGGAGCTGCACCTCAAACCCACCAGCAATAGGTTTAAGTCTTATTTCATTTTTACTCAAAACCACGGAGAAAATTTCAACAGGTGTGGACATCTTGTTCAGCCAGTACCCAGCTGCCAGTGGATCCTTAGGGCCAAGTTTCAGGCCACACCATGATGCAGATGACTGCGTTTGCTATTAAAAGCCTCCCCTCTGCACCCGAGGAAATCCTCAAGCAGTGCTGACCCCATCTGCCGGCCTGTGAGCCTCTGAGCAGCCACGGATTGGCCGAGGCCAATCCCGGCCATACGGGAGAGGTTCACCTCCACGTCAGACACGGCACCTCCAGCACAACATCAACACAGACGCACAAAGTCACGTTACAGCTCAACATGGCTCTGTGCCGGGCTAACATCTGCCCTCCCTCACTCCCACACTCAGCGTTTGAGTTCATCCAGGGGCAGGGAGGCAACTCGTGCTGTCCTGTCTGATACATACCCTCAGCACAGACTAAGAGCTCCCCTCATGTTCTGAAGTGCCCACAAACAGTTTACCCCATCTCCAAGGGGTTTTGGAAAGTGGATGTAGAACTACAAGCCCTTGGATGGCTGGTACTATCCAGTGAGCACCTAAACCACCACGGCAATCAGAGGGATCAGGTCACGGAGGTCACATACAGCATGATACACAGCTGCCTTAACACCCTGGTGATGCTTTGAGGCATCAGTCCACCCCACTCCCCTCCACAAAGCTGAGTTCAGTGCCAACATCAAGTTCTCCAGGCCGTAAGGCAGTTCAGAGCTTCCCCACAGCTGCCCTGCACTGCACTGCCTCGTTAGCAATACCTACCAGATTGCTGTAATGCCGCTGCAGTCAACTCCGAAGGCTCCCAGCACATGCCAAGCCTCACATCCCCTCCTTAAATCCAGCTCTGGTCAACTGTGGCCAGATGTAATTACCTACATGAAAGGTGCTCGAAGCCGCCTCTAATAAAAGGATGTATTCATGCCGTCAGGCTGGGGTCCCTCCTCCTCTGCTGCTTTCCAGGGCTCAAAAACTTGCCTGACATTAAGTGGACCAGCAGGAACTTCACCTCATTACTTGTTATGAAACGTGCCTTTCCCAAGAACGGCAGGAAAAGTCAGGTTTCTCAGTCATCTATCCACAAACAAGAGCAGAGGACATTTTAACAGAATTCGTTCATTTAACTGAATAGCACACAGGGGCTTTATTTGTGTTGGCAAAGGGCTTTGGGGTGAGCAAACGGAGGAGCAAGGGCAGGCCCCATGCCCCAAAACACTTCTCAGGGACCAGTAAACATGTCAAGGTCGAGCCCATGGCCTTACACAGGCCGGGATGAACCTGGGGTGGCTCCCACAGCCTCAGCATCCTCCCAGAGGGGTTCCCAGCTGCCCCAAATCACCAGGAAGTCACCACCAGCCTGGGAGACACAGCACAAGAAGACACCCCAAGTTCCTGTCAAGCCTCTTCTCCTAAAATCTGCCAATGAGCGGCAGCTTGGGAGCCTTCCCAGAGCCTCAGGGTCTGACTTGAGGGGTTTCAGACAGCACAAAGCTGTTCCGACATTGGCATTTGTGTCCCGACAGAGACTCCGAGCCGGGAGCCCAGATGGTGGTTGTGTGAGCCCTGCCCACGGCGCCCCGTCCTCATCTGGTAGTCCAGGATTTTCTCGGGGGACATCAGGAGGGGACTAGACACAAACCATACTAATTGGATAGACAGAGAGTCCTGCAGCCCTACAAAGCTGCGAGCAGCTGCTCAGAACCTCTTGTGAAGCACAAAAATAGTTTCATCTACAGAGCGTGGATTAAACGCCACAAACACCCTTTTCTTCCTTCTGTGCAAAGTGCATTTTCCCCCACTGCAGTCCCAAAACAAAATCCAGCCCCGCAGATCAAACCAGGAAATGTAGCAAACTTTGAGCATGAACAATAGCAGGAGGATTTTCCAGACCTTCAAGCTTGTTTGGCAAGACCCAGATTATGTAAAGCGCTGCTCCGCCATTGTCAGGGAAGCCGTGCCCGGTGCCAGAGCCAGCTGGCACCACATTGCCCACCCGGCGCTGCCTGTACCCAGCAAAGGCATCGGGGCTTGTGCAACACCACAAACTCCTTCCCAGGCACTTCCACTGCAGCAGCCACTGCCTTTCATTTTACACCTCATTGTTACGTGATTAATCATCTTCCCAGGGTCCTGGTTTTCCAGCCCCTTTACCACGGCTGTGCCCAGCGGTGTAGGATCCCTTCCATGGCTTAACTAATCCTGGGCTTTTCTGCCAGTTGGGCCACGCCGGAGGGCTGAAGCGCTTATCGCTGTGCTCACATCCTCTGGGAAAACAATAGCAGAGCCTGAACTCATTCCACATTCATCACCCAGCTGGAAAAAACCCTGAGGCAGGCAGGATGGTAGCCGGCATCCCTGGTACCCGGCTCCACGCATGATCCACATCCCCTGGCAATGGCCTCGCACATGGTCCCGGTGCATTTATCTAATTAAGACTTAATGAAGTGGGGAGATTTATTGTGGGCCTGGCAGGGGAGCAGATGTGTCCCCTGAACCCGGCCACTGCCAAGGAAAGCGCACTGCTGTCTCCAGGGTGAATCAGCAGGAAAAGCTCAGGCCGGGATGTTCAGCCCTGCAAATTCCAGACCCCGCTGCTTTCTCAGAGCAGGGACGGAAAATGCTCTGGTCATCAGCAGCCTCTAGCGGGGAGAGGTGGGCAGCCAGGGTGGCTGCTTCAGCCAGACCCCAGAGCCTCAGCCAGCCCACCCTGGCTGTCCCCACCAGCTCAGAAGGGGATGGCATGACAAAGTCCCAATGTCATGGCATAAGGGACCCGAACCATCGTGGCATCATTGGGATAACCACTGTGTGAGACTGCGCATTCCCTGAGTGCTGGTCCCAGGCTAAATAGGGACAACCAACTGCAGCCCCTCCTGGTGAATCCCAACTCAGAGCTCACACAAATCACTGCATGAAGCAAAACTCATAATAGGACAACTGAGACATCTCCCTCCTTCGTGGGCAGCTCACCTCTGGGCTAATGGTGCATAAGTCCGCCCCCTTCCCAAATCACACCTCCAACCGCAGCGTCCAGCGTGGCCAAGAGCCAATTATGACCCTAAACTTCCAGCCATCACAGCCTCGAGCCTCTTCCTGCAGCTGTGAACACAAAGGTGAAACACTGCTGAACAGAGACAGGACAATTCCTGCCCTCCGGGACAGGGACCACTTGCAGCCTGCCTTGCCCTCTGGGCAACAGCTGGGGAGGGAGCTCAGAAAAACCTTGCTATATATTAAATCAGTGACATAACTTCAGAGTGCCCTGCTCAGAGAACAGCTGATGTTTTGCCTTCCCTCCGAGAGATCGTCTCCCTGCCATTGGCTCCGAAAGGACCGTGCCAGCCTGGGGGGACGCGCTGTGCGGAGCGATGCGGCTGCAGGCAATTCCAGCAGCTGCCAGGCTGCGCGTCAGGAAGAGGGAGCCTCATCCCAGCAGCACCGCTGCAGATGAGAAGGCAGTTTCTCTCCTCAGCAGGTTTCAAGCCCTCTTAGAAAGGCCTGAAGTTTCTCCTAAGCGCCAGGAAAAGCAAAGTGAAGGGACAGTGGAGCCCCACATCCACAGAACATGTTGAGCACCACCATGGGAAGCAGTTTGATGCACAGATCAACTTTTTGCTGCTGCTGACTTGCCATTACCATCACCACAGGCAAAAGCAGCGTGTGCCCCACTTTGTGAGAGAAACTGAGGGGCTGTCAGCGCCATGAGCTGGAGGAGACCCACGTCTACACGGGCCCCGAACTGGGAGAGGAACTGTACTCCTGAGGGGATGCAAATGGCTCCACAAGTTTCAGCTGCCTCCTCTCAGAGACAGGCATGGTGCAGCTGCACCACCACAGGCACAGTGGGCATGAGCAGGGCAATGGCTCAGAGGAAGGATTAAAGTCAACATGGAACCTTGGACCCATGTCACCCCAACTCCAGTGCAAGTTATTCCCACGGACTAACCGGGTTACTCTGGCAAAAAGAGGACGCAAAGAGACCTGACTCTGGCTCTCTTCTACAGCTGCATCTGTGCCTTCGCTAAGCCTTAGGAAGGGAGCACAGGGATGGGAACGTTCTGGGATGCACCTTGCAAGAACCCAACTTGTGCCCAAGCCCCAGAGCGACTTCTCTCCCAGGAGGCAGCAGAGATTCCCTGCACCACCAGCCTTTCCCATGCCGGCCATTTGCTCCGGCTCAGCTGTTCCCGCTGCCAGTGGGAGAGCCTATGTGGGCAGTGGCAGAGCCTATATGGGCAGTGGCAGAGCCTGTGTGACATGTGACAGTGCCGGGGGCCAACGGTGCACCCTGGCCCCGTGCACCTCACACAGCCTGACCTCATGCAGGGCACGTGTGACCGACACCAGCCCCCGACACTGTCCGACCCCTGGCTCAGCCTCACAGCCCCACCACAGCCCCTCCTGCTCACACAAACCGTAGAGCAATTGTTGGTTTTCCGCACGCGGGAGCCTCGGCGTAAGTCAATCCTCGGGCGAGGAGGCGGCTGCCGGCAGCGCCGAGCCAAGGCACACCCCTCCATTGCAACACAGCCCTAAAGATAGTCACTGTCCCCCGCTGTCCCCTGCCACCCCGCCAGCCGCTCGGACCCCGCCAGGCAGCGGGGAAGGCAGACGCCACCGGTACAGCCAACAGCACGGACTAACGAGCAGGTTCACTAGCCTTGCGTCCCACCACGACTGCAGGAGGGCGAAATTCAGGAGAGGAGGAGATTGCAGGAACCGCCGGGAACGCCGCACACGCCTCTGGTTGCAACATCAGCGCAAAGAGTCCCCGTCGAGGAGGGGACGTGAAGACATCGACCCCGCCACGGGCGTGGGGAAGTCGATGAGGGGTTTCAGCGCGGCCCCGACCGGCGCCGGGACAGGGATCGACGGCAGGAGCAGCCCCCGCCGCCCCGCAGCTCGGCCACTGCCGCCGGCTTTGGGAATCGTCCCGGCGGGCGCAGACGGTGTCTCGGGGAGAGGGGAGAGACCGCGGCCGCCCCGAAGCCACGGGCTGAGCTGCTTCACCTCGGGCACAGCCCCAGCAACACCGAATGCTCCAAGAACCAGAGCTGGACCCAAATGCCAAAGCGGGAGCTGCCACCTCCCAGGAAGGGACACCAGTGCTGCTGCCGTGACTGTGGGGTGCAGGGGGCACCCCACTCCCCGAGGCTGCACCTGCTTTTTCCCCTCCACTGCACCAGTGGAAACAACAGTACGGGGGGAAACATCCGAGTCCCAGGGTTGGCACTCCCCGTGAGGCGGGGCCCCATCCACCTCCTGAGCATGAACCCACTGTGGGTCCCCTCAGAGCACCCCAGCCCTCCCACCCCACACCTTCCCCTCAGCCCCGCTCAGAGTCCTTAGGACAGCCCTAGTGCACGCCATTCCCCCCACACCCAGCCTGACCCTACTGGGGATCCCCCCACTCCAGGGTACCTCACTTCCCTTCTGCCCCATAGGCTTCCTGACAGCGCTGCAGGTGCTCCACTGGTCTCACCCAGCCCCTGAACAGCCCCCATTTCTCCATAACTCCCCTGCTCCACACCTCAGTCACTGTGGGTCCCCCACACCCAGACGGACATCCCCATCCCCTCCAAACCCTTGAGCACTCTAAAACACCTCACATCCAACTTGACCTCTACGGGTGCCCCTGGTTCCCGCAGCCCCAGGTCACCCCACATCCAGCCTGATCCCACCGGAGACCCCCTGCTTCA